>JARHVA010000213.1:550000-1150000 GCA_037957365.1 Torreya grandis
CATATCTATAAATCAATCCTAGCTCAAAAAAGATAAATCCTACTTACACTTTTGATTGGGGTACATTAGATAATTGGGGTCATGACCAAGATGGATCTGCTAGACTTAGCGAAGGGATATTGTACCATAATGAATTAATTAAGGAGGGTTCTAAAGCCTCCAGTTAATCAAAACTATGCAATAACCCTAACTAGGTCTTATGTTTTCATATTCACTAAACTAATAACAAGTAAAAGTCTAATCTAGTGCTTACCAAAGCTCGTGGCATAAAGTGGGAGTAATAAACATGAAAAGTAAACATGCATATAAGGCATATACTCATGTTAATGTATATAGATCCTAATGCATGGAAGAGAAGTACTAATGCATATCTATCTACTCTTATAGAGAAGAAACAAAGTTAGGAATACTTACATTTAAAGATGAACCCATTGAGCTTCAATCTCTCCCTTGGCTAAGGTACTTTATAAGAGGTTATTATGGTATATAAGAATGACAATGATAAATTAGCTCTAGGATACATAACCTATCAATGCATCTAAAATACTTATACACAAGATAATATATGTATCTCCAAAGAAAGTATAAAACCCTAAGCTTTATCCTCAAGTAAAATGGTGGATAAACAGATGCGCAATATATCTTATTCTTCTTTTCTCTTATAAATGGTAAAATGAATGTGTTTATATAGGTGGATCTAACCCTAAATCATTTTAAAATTTTAGGTCGATAAGGTCAACCTAGTCTACCTAGCATCACAATTGACAAAAGTAAATTAGGTCATGGACTAGGTCGATCATGGGCCGACCTAGTCCCTAATAAGCTTTATCAATAAGAATACAAGGTTGATGTGGCCGACTATGTCCTGTAAATTGCCAAAAAGGGGTTTACGTTAGGGAAAGGGATAATGAAGGTGGTAAAAGACTAGAGGAGGTTGAAAATAGGAGGGGCAAATCTTAAGGGAATGGTATTTAGGAGATAAGTTTTTAAATAGCAAGTGGAAAAAAGGACAACAATCCTTTAAATCACCAATGGTATGCCCACCCCTTTCTTGGTACACCCCTTAGGGTGTACACTCAAAGAGATTGATACTTGATGGGTTCTTAAAAGATAGAGAGCATCAATAATTGATCAAGTTTGAAAATATTATGTGTATATATATGCCCCACTTGAAGTTTATCACGTCACGTATGTCCAACATGGGATGGTGCTTTGGGAAAAGAACATAACAACACATAAAATTAAAGTTGAATAAAGTGCAGTAAGGAGAAAATAAGATAAATGAAAGGACATAATTGAAAAATGCATACTTATACTTACCTTAGCACTATAGATAAATAAGGAGACGTGATAAAGGTGAAGGTGTCCAATGTGAGAAACATAAGGTGACGTCGTAGAGATTAGTGAAAAAGATTAAAAAATCAAGAAAATTAAAACATAGACATATGATAGTTTAAAATATTCTCTATGACATCTGGATTCCAAAACATTTTATGGTTTGGAAAAAGAGTTAGTAAAGACAAAGATATGATCAAAATAACAAATCTGATTGTAAATATTTGGAAGGTAAATAATTTTGAAATAGTAAATATACATAGGATGAAAAATAATTCAGTTGGTATTATTTGCTATTCTAAGAAAAATAGAGGTTTGATAGAATTAGTGAGAGACCCAAAGAGCTAGGATGGTGAGGAAATGATAGTTGAGATGGGGAGGACGCATAGCAGCCATAGCAAGTGTATCATAGGTAAGCAACTACGAACTTCAAATTTTGGAGTAGTTTTATTTGAGATTAAGTGATTTATATAAATTTAACTACTAGGCAAAATTTAGAAACTAGAAAGAACCCTAATAAATTTGTATGGGTAGGAAGGAGTTAGACCAATAAATGCCCAAGACATCTATGGAAATTAGTCAAAAAGTCCTCACAGTGGTCGAACAAGGTCGACTAGGTCAACTTAGTTAGCAGAAGACAAATTAAAGTAGTGGGATGACTTAGTAGTAAGTGGTTGACTTAGTATTAAAAAGGCTAATTTGGTTGAAATTATGACAAGGTTGATTTAGTATCCCTAAGAAAGGATAGGTCTGATTTAGTTTGTAATAGATCAAGCCTGTAAAGAATGAGGAAACTAAATCAAACCAATATTTTTTTTATGAAATTTATAAGAATGTATTTTGATTATGAATGACATGGAGGTTGAATATATCCTTTGTTGTTTGATATTTTGTAAAGGTGCTAGAGATTTTGGTGAATGGTCGATGCCTCATGGTTATCTAATTTATTGTAGCATTTGATAGATGTGGATAGAGTGAGATTAGTTATAGTGGACCTGGAAGGTATCATGGAGATGGGATGCATCCCACTAAGTATTGATCTTATTGTCATGTTTCTTGGAGCATGGTAATAGTTTACCAACACTTTTTGATGGGTGGTGTATGGGATACCATAGAGGTAGGTATCACACTAGAGGATGGCCATGCATTTTTTGGACTACCTATAGTAGGGACATTGGTGATCACAGGGACACCAAATGATTTGGAGGAGAGATGAGCACTAGCCAGGTGGGTAACATGCTAAGGTAGGATCTACCCAAGGATGAGGGTGAGCTTATTTGATGTATATATTATGAAAATTCTAGATATTTGGAAGGTTATGATTGGACTCGTGATAGCATGAGTGTCATGTCACAAGGTGAATGGTAAGGTACCATTATACATGATAACCTTATGCCAGTCTATTTTGGATAAGGGGGCACTCTATGATTTTGGATCTATCATTAATTTCTACCTCATATATGATATGTATGGGATGTTATCTAGAGGGTGGAAAACCATGGGAATAGTGGTGTTGCTGAGCACATGGATATATGAGAGGTTCCCAATGTATCAACTAGCTAAGTTGCCCCATGTGGTCAATGATAGGTTACCTCAAGTTACTAGATGGAGAAAAAACTATGTAGCACAGGTCATGCCCCATGTTCTAGCATTATAGATAGTCACATGAGGAGATATTGTGTGGTATCCCTATGCACATATTGTGACTATATGGCCCAGTTGGGTGACCATGGCACTAGGGTTAGCTCGAGTGTAGATCATGAGTCACTATATATGGTAGGTAGAGCCATAGCCAATGGCACGCTTGTTAGGATAGTTAGGACTCCTACACCCAATGGCTCCTATAATAGTGCCCACATTTTGGGAAAGGAATTTGAGAGAGTCTATGGAGAAATGAGGAGGAATAGCTACAATAGAGAAACTAGAGATCAGGTTGCAGGGTGTGAGAACATGGACTATTCAAGCATGACAGTCAGCAGTTAAGAGAGGAGAGGGAATGGATGTGGATGCATGGGTTCATTAGGTACCATAATAGGCACCATAGCAAGAGGAGTAGTGACCACCTTAGGCACACCATTGATAGAGATGTCATCATTAAGATTTAGCATAAAGGGTATTTATACATGATGACCTGATAGTTGACCCAAGGCAAAGTTGATTGATAGAGGCACCACCGAGGAGAGGCCTAAAGCATGCATGAGTGGTGAGTCTAGGATTTTCTATGATAGGGATACATCTCATGGATGAGGTTTTTGGGGTATGGGCCGATGGAGAGACCATGATCAATGGATGAGCAAATAGGGAGATGGTGGTTGGTGACACTAGGATAGGTAAGAAATGTTGTAATTTTTAGTTTTTGAGATAGAATACTAGTTTTATATGATTATAGGTAGATATATTTTGAGATGTATATGTGATATGGTATATATCTAGATTTTGGTTTTTACAAACCCTACAATAGAGGATATTAGATGGGGATCCCTAGTCATGGTCATGTACAATGACATTCTAAACAAGGTGTTGGCACCATATGACACCACCACGTTGGATGATCCTACAATAATATCTACCCGAGCTCAGGTAGTCTAGTTTATACTAGTGAGGGAGGCTATAAGGAAACTAAATACATGTAGGGTTGGATTACAACCACCATCAGTGGTGGGAATAGGAGTGGTATAGGCTTGGTAGGCCTTGGCTTAAGAGAGAGTCGCACACATAGCTACCACAATCTAGCCAGAATAGGTAAAGGCCTAGGTGGCCAATCTATAGGGATAGGTAATCTTGAATTTCCTCATTATAGTGCACTATGTAGAGGGGATGGTCTAAGGCATCTATCGGCAACATGGCTAGGCCATGATATAGGCATGATGGACCCCAACCATAGATTTGGAGTGATGCATTTTTGTATTTTTTATAAAAACATATTATATATATAGATATTGTGTTTTGACAATTGGATTTTGATCTCATGATTTATATTTTGGTTGTGTTTGTTGATGCATGGATATATTTCTTTTTATCACATGTATTTTACTTTGATTGTATATGTTATAGGAAATATATGTGAAGTGTTTTCTTTTCTAGCATTATGTAGTATACATGAACGATTAAAAATAAATAGGCAAAAAGGTCTTGGAAGAGTATAAGTAATCATAAACAAATGCACTACACACTATTTCATGAAGGGAAATGTGTAATAAAAAATATGACTAAGTATAGGAAACCAAAAAGTGGTAAATAAGAGGGCAAAAATATTTTTGAGCCATGAAAAAGACTGGCACCAAATTAAAACAAGTAAAATCACACTAAATCACATTGGGAAGTATGAAAATAATGTAATAAAATGGAAGGCACATGAAAGGCCAATGATAGAAAAACAAATCAATTAAGTTAATCAATCATACTAAATCATGTTAGGAAGTATAAAAGAGAAAAACAATTGGTAATTTGGGCTGAAATTAATCACACTAATTCAAGTTGGGAAGTATGAAAAACTTAATAAAAATGATTGTATTCTTACATGTGATTGGAAAATAAGAAGATAAAAGTGAAAAATTAATGAAGTAAGACTAAAACATACTAAATCAAGATGGGAATCATGTCAATGACGTGTAACTCAAAATTAATCACATCTTATCTCAAATTTGACACATAATTTTGTTGTGACTTGGGTATTGGAAAATTTTGTGAGGAAGGTTAGGTCCTATCCATGATATTACACTAAAACTCACAAAGGGAACACCAATGAGGAGGAAACAAAGGGTAAAATATGGTAAAAGGGGATTTTTGGATTGGTAATGTGAAAATTTGGTAATTTGTGTGGAAGGCGTAGTCGTATCCAAGGTCTTACACTGCAACTCATAAATGGAATCCCTAGGGGGAGTGATCAGGGAACCAAAAAATATTTCTCAAGGGGAAATATAAGGGTTGAAAGAGGTAATGTAAGAAACATAATGTAGGCATCTTATGAGAAGACCTTAGGAGACATGAGGCATACTAAGGACATAGAAAGACATTAAGTGACTAGGGACCATCGATATACAAAGGATACATGTTCATTATAGACACAAGGCTATGTAGGAAAATAAATGTGGTAATAAGATCAACTCATGTTGGTTGGTTTGAAAAATAAAATGAAAATGGGCCTACCTACCCATAATGTGTTCCCTATTCTTTAGGACCCCTTATAGAGCCATTAGTCTACTGTGAATATTGGGTACTTGCATGAGAAAGTAGGTAGTACTAAAAGACTTTTTTTATTCTCCTTATCCAATCTATTGACCTATCACACCACAATGGACCTCGATTATATCATGAGGCCAACTTTAGATTTTGATCTTTGATTAGAAAAAGGATACGTGATTAGAATCGCATCTTTTAGTGTGATTTGAATTTTGAATGTTGCCCTTTAGATCTTTGCCTTTTGTTAAATGATTTGGATTTTAGATTTTTATGGATTTTAAGGTTCCTCTTCCATATGTACTTAGAATGACCAATCATGAGAGATAAATATCCAAAGACCTGATTGACTAGAACACTTAGGCTAAACTATGAACCAACATGTTATATCACATCCTAACCATGTGTATTATTAGTTTTTGAAAGAAAATAAGGGGAATAAGGGGAGATCCAAAGTGGACCGGTAGAGGGAGATTATAATGAGATGAATTATTTATTAATTTATCACATGGTAAAGAAGGAATGACTTAAGGGAACAAGGTTTGTATAACCAAGTCACAATAACAATTATCTGTGGTTAGAGAGATAAGATAGCAAATAATCATGAAAGAGAATAATATAGCCATAAAAAAAAGGAACACATAGAGAATAAGTACATAATCATGAAATTTAAATCATAAGAATAATAATGACATCATAAGCAACATGTAGTGCAAAACAAAAGATGATGATAGTTAAAAATTTGACACAATGTAAAATAATATAAGATAAATAAATGTAAAGTTGTAGAACATGTCCAATCCAAATGAATAAATAAATGAAAGAATACCATGCTTGTGTTCATAGACACAAATATATTTGTCCACACACATTATCCATAATCTGATAAGTCTCTATGAAGCTAAACTTGGATTGCAATCAAATTCTCATCGATCTTTAGGGAAAGTTGAGAAAATACTTCACATCGAATCTCCTCGATGGAAAATGTAAGAATTCCTGAAGGATATTGATAATAAGGGATATCATGCAAGGGATTTTCAAGAGAAGAAATGGGAATGGACTCTATAGGAGGTGAATGGGTCATTAGTGGGGAATGGGCCACAAATGGAGTCATCAGTGGAGAAGGGGCCATAGGTGAAGGAGGATCCATGGGTAAGGGAATCATAGGTGGAGAAGAGAGCATAGGTGAAGGAGCCACAGGGGAATAAGGGGGTTCCTTATTGTGAGGGTGACCTATGGAAAGAAGAGTAATGGGCATAGGAATCGTCATGAGGTGATCCTTGAGATGTTACTGAAGGATGCGATAATGATCAGTGTGATGATTACCAAATTGGTGCCAAAGATAATATACCTCACCATATTTGGTAAGATATTTAAGTAATACTTATGGGGGAGGTATATCTTTGTCTATAGGTTGAGGATTGGTGGGATGCAAGGTGTCTATATATTTTCATAGCTTACAATAATTTGTGGATGAGTGATTATCTATGATGTGGAAGCAACAAATACACTTATTAGAAAACTTTGCAAGTGTATTAATAGAGGAGTGTAGATGGAAGCTGAAGAAGGTTGGTGTAATGAACAATCACTAGTCTAATGACCAAAAATATTATGAATATCAAGATTAAGGTTGATCGGCCCATTCAGTGGGCAAAGAAGCAAGATGTAGTAAAGGGAGCAAACTGTCACCAAAGGAAGGTGGGGCTAGTGGATATATTGGGTGAGGCTCAACTAAAGGAGAAATATGATTAGAAATAGGAAGGGACTCAACTAGAGAGGGAGTGGGAATAGGATCTAAAATGGCCTCATTTGAGGGAGAGGCAGGATGCACAGAAGGCTAAAAGATAGTCACAAGCATCTTATTGGCCATTTTGACCCACATACAAAACAACTTGGATAGAGTACAATCTCTAGAGGTCTTAGTGTAGAAAAAGAATGATTAAATGGTTTGAGTAGAATTCTAGATGGAATGAGTGGTCCCAAGGTCTCATGTTACTCATAAAGTTTTTGAAACACTTTAAGGTTGCTTAAAGTGTAATTTGTCAATCTTTGAAGGACAAGTATATAGAGCAAAGAGAGGGATCTGAGAAGGTTCTCATGGTAGTCAAAGTAGTTTAGGATCATGAAACAAGTCTGCATAAACTTTAGGTTTTCATAATTCATTCAAACCTTTAAAGATCTAGAAAAAATTCAAGCACAAAATTAGAAGAGCCTACAGGTTAAAAATCTAAGTACAAAACCTTTTATTTGTCTAAGTCCTTACTTAGCATATTGTTTTAGACTCATTTGGCTAAGTCCAATTCTTACAGGCCTTTTTATTTGGGAAAGTATTAATATTTTGGGCCAAGTGCTAATATTTACTTCGGGCTAATGGTTTCATGTTTTTTTTGGCTAAGTGTTGGGAATTGTTTTGGACATTTTATTCAAAAAAAAATCTTGAAGTGAAAATTCTTGTAGACATTTTATCTGTAGTAAAAGGCCAAGTATAGTTATGTTGGTAAAATTTTCTAGTATAATTTCCCTGAGGCCCAGTTCTTTCAAAATTTCTATCTATAACAAAAAAAGAAACCCTACAGACAAAAGTCCTGAAGACATAATTACATCAAAAAAATTATCTCAGGGAAATTATTATAGTAGAGTGGCATTTGCACAAGTGTCAAATTTCAATCTCAGCAGTCATCCATTGGGGTCCAAAAATTGAAAGTCTCATAGATGTCATTGACAGACATACATACATTGAATAATGGGTACACAGATGTCAAATTAAGGCTACAACAAATAACTATTAGATTTAAAATATTTGAGTGATGGTCGTGTGGATGTCAAATATGTTCATGCACACATCAAATACAGGTGTGTTTATGTCAAAGTAAAGCCTCGTGAAATGATCATTTGGGCTCAAATTTTTCAAAAGATCTCTAGAATAAATGTGTGAGTGCCAAGTGACACAATCTTAGGAATAAAATCAGATCTGATGATGAGTAGGCAAATATAGAGTTAGTAGGTCCCGATAAAATTAGTGGCTCACATTTAATCACATAAAGGAAATCAATAATATACATTAGGTCAAAGAGTCAATGTTCCTAAGCATGAACAATAGACCACCATGTGGGATAAGGATAGAAGTAAATAGACTGATAGTAGGATCCTAAGAAGAGATGCAGGGCTACCAAGTAGCACTAGCTTGGATTAAGTTGACAAGTCAAGGGTAGATCTAGGTCTCACAGGTATTTTTATAGGGCAGATCAATGGTGAGTGGGGGTCAAAGAGGTTAAAAAGTTGATAAGGCTTAAATAGATCATGAGGTTTTCAAGTGTCTTAATTTGGTCAACGAGCCTAGGGATCTTCTAGTAAGGGTCAAAGAGGTAGTTTTTGGCTAAGGCAAAAAAATATGAAGGAATCGAGCTCAAATATGATCTGGGATGGATCCATTTTGAACTAGAGCGAGGACATCAAGACCAAGCATTGTTAGTAGAGCTAAATGGAGCTAAAATAGGTCTTTTAGAACTAATATAGACCAAAGGGGTGTTAGATTATTGTCAACTAAATAACATGCACCTGGTAAACTTCTTTTATTGATTAAAAATATAAGAAAACCAATAGTTTGGATTTATTTTCATCTATAGTGGATCTAGGTTCAGATTCCCATACAAGGGAAAATAAATGAGATATGGTGGGGGCTTCTCATCTTTCAACATAATCATAGCTTGACAAACCATAACTTAAATCACGCATGGCATGAATCTATCAGTTTTGAGATACGAGGATATGGTCCTCATAATGAGTGACAAGTGGTATATGGCATGGAAAATGAAAGCAAATAGATTTGGTGGTTAGAGAAGTAATTTAAGCTTTCAATTCTTTTATGGAGCTTCTAGAGGTTTTCCTTCACATCTAGATCATGACTCATCATGGGAAATTAACTCTTATCTTCTAGTGGATCTCTCAGCCAATGAGAATGAACTCAAAGACTAATTAGAGCTAATGCAGGTTAACTGTTGTTGATGGAATAGTCATGATTGGACCAAAAGATGGTGGAGAATCCCTTGATAGGTGGTAGCTCATTAATTTTCCTTGAATAACATGCTCTCTCTTCTCTCTTCTCCCATTGCTTTATATTACCCATTCTTTCCTTTAGAAATCTCTCTCTCTCATATTTTGGATTCTCACAAGGACTCTTTGATCTTGAAGAGTAGGGACTCTCTAAGATATTATAAAATATGCTCATCTTGATCAGGCTTGACCCTATCAAGCATTTGTAAGAACTACCTCTTGATGCAAATAAATATTTTATTTACCTCTCTCTTCCCTTAGATCTATGTCTATTGATCTGTGTATTATGGTATTATGTGAAAGAGAATTTTCCTCATCCATGATCCTTTTAAACCTCTTTTAAGGTGTTTTCAAGTTGTTTATAGGTCTAGCTTCATGTTCTTCTGCTATAGATAAATGTTGAGTGTTAGTATGTAGAATTCCTCTTTACCTTTTTCCATTGCTACTTGAACCCTTTCTATGAAACACTTATGCAATCAGCTAGATCTTGAGATTGTGTGAGCTAGCATTATCTTCTGTAGACCTAATGTGGGTTCAAGCTTATGGAAGTTTCCCATTTTTATTTGGTGAATCACATTTTAGCCTTCTTAGTATCCTTTATCCTCTTTATAACCCTTTTCCTTATGAAGCATTAGCTTAGCATTAGTTTCAGGTGAGCATCAAAGAGGAATCCAACCTTCTTCAAAGGTTCAACCCTACCATAGATGACCCACAGCCTAGGGTTGTTCCCATAGTTCTTCTCAATTGGAAGAGAGCCTGAATAACCCCCTCATAGGATGAAAATTTGAGTGGTAAAAGTTTTGTCATGCCTGGTAGGACCAAGGTCCAAGAGAGTGGAACTATTTTTGGTGTGTCTTTCCTCCAATCAACTTTTGAAAGTAATCAAGTTAGCACCAATGGTGACTCTAAATCAACATTAGCTGGTATAAGTAGCCTATGTGCCGAATCACCATCATTTGGTATGTATCATAACCCACTTGATCAAGATGCATTTTCTTTCATTCCTTATCGTTCATATCAAGTTAGAAATGTTCATGGATTCACCCCAAGTGGCCCTCAAGATCTAATGTATCAACCTTGTCAAAATTTGCCTCTCTTTAGTCAACCAAAAATGCCTCAAAGATATGATGTTTGGTTTTGAGATAAAATTTAGAGAGATTGATGGGGAGTAAGAGTCTTATAGGCAACACTAGAATCTTGAATAACAAGCTTATGTTTAGGAGCAGGAGTTGAGGTTTTAGGAGGAATGCTTGGTTAGACAAGACCAAGCCATAAAATAAAATTACTATCATCTACTCTTAATGAGATAAACAAACCCTAAACCCCATTTTACCTCTCCTATTCATGCTCAAAACTAGGCCCCTAGCCAACCTTGTCAAATCATACCCTTATCAGCCGAGGAACATGAAGCCATCCCATCTTGGATCTTATCATATGCCAACTACCCTAAATGTGTAAACCACCCTCTTCCATACCTATTTAGGAAAAAGAGAAGGTATCCAAGCCTTATGCTTTCCCCTCATGGAAATAAATCAAGGAGGAATAATGAAAAAAAGGAGGTGTTAATTGAGGTGGTCCAGGAACCAATCCAATAAAAAGAGATGTTAACTCATCTCAATGAGCTTACCTTACCAAAGTTTTAAGACTCTCCCTCCCTTCCCCAAGAACCACATAAAATATCCTTCGAGGTCCCTAGTTGTAAGGATATTCTCCTAAGCTGCAAGTAAGGTGAACTTTTTCAACCTCTCACTATCTCCCTCATGGAGGAAGAACCTATTTTATAAAGAATAGAGGAGGAACTTATATTCAAAGTTGAGCCTGAAGAGGAAAACATAAGTGTCTATGATGAAGAGATCATGATAGGCAGTCCACTTCATTTAAAAGGAGAAGATTTAGGTTTTTATTAGATTTCTTATCATTGCTTTGATGAATTAGAGCCTAAAAGTAGTGTTGATGCCTTCATTTTTTAAGGGAGGTGTGTTCAAGTTGTAGCTGAGAGAAAATGAGATTTTACTTTGTTCCAAGAGCTTTCATTTGGTGGGCTTGAAAATGAGGATGAGAAAAGTGCAAAAATTGATATGGTTACATTAGTCAACCAGTCAGTTGATTAGGTTGAAGAGGTCATAAATGAGCAAGAGAATGAAATGGAGGAGAAAGAAGATCAAAATGAAGTATGGAAATAGTTATACCATGACTTTATGGACAAAATAGAGGTTTTAAACTAGCCTATACCTCCTATAGAGCATAAAAATAAAACTGAAAATTAGGTTGAAGAATCTGACCAGTCTTAAGATGAATTGTTTATTGAAGGCAATACTGATTTTTTAAAGAATGAAGAAGAATGGTTCGATCAAGAGCCACAAGAACATGATGTTTCAAACCTTAGATGGGTTGATGAGTTACCATGGATCCTTTCAAAGTAATCAAAGCAAGGATAGTGTTGAATTTGGCATTATCTCATATGACCAAGAGGAAGTTGCCTTTTGTGATGACTTAGAGCTTTGTTACCTAAGCCTAGATAATCAACCTTTATGTTCAAAGGAGCCATTAGATGATGGTGTTGCAGGTGCTCATATAGTCCATTTTGGATCAATCCTTGAATAAATGGACTAATATATCTACATTGGAGACATTTTTGTCCCATTTCTTCCACTTGAGAGCATGACAAAAGAGTCAATAATCAGGCATCTCGACTCACCCATCATGAGCTCTCCAAAGCAAGGTGTTTTCTATCCTAGTCTATCACAAGTGAGTGATGCTAAATCTTTTCCATTTTATCTAGGGGAAGATATTTGTTCAACCCTGTACATATTAGAATAGTTTTCATGTTTTATTTCAAGTGCCTTTGTGCACATTTTTTTAGTAGGTTAGTTGTTCCTTCTTTCCTGCAAGTGCCTGCAAGTGCCTGCATGCACTTGCCTTTAGTTATTTTGTTCTTGTTATCCTTTAGCTTCAAGAGGAAGTTGTATAAAGGGCCAAACTTATATCATTTCAGATCATTAGGGAGAGAGAGTTGACTCCATGCCCAATAGATCATACAAGGCAAATAATCTAGGTTTTCAAGTATAACAGGCATGCTTCCCTATGAGTTGCTAGAAATGTTGGCCATTTTTGGCCTACATACAAAATAGCCTAGACACAATGCATTCTCTAGTGGTCCTAGTGTAGAGAAAGAATGATCAAATGGTTTGAGAATAATTCTAGATGGAATGAGTGGCCCCAAGGTCTTATGTTGATCACAAAAGTTTTGAAACACTTTAAGATTGCTTAAGGTGTAATTTGTCAATATTTAAAGGACATGTCTACAGAGCAAAGAGAGGGATCGAGGAGGTTCTTATGGTGGTCAAAGTAGCTCAAGGTCATGCAAAAATTCTACACAAGCTTCAAGTTTTCATAATTCATTCAAGCCTATAAATATCCAACAACAGTTCAAGCACAAATTTAGAAGAGCTTACAGGTTATAAAGCTAAGTGCAAAACCTTTTATTTGGCTAAGTCCTTAGTATATTATTTTAGGCTCTTATTTGGATAAGTTTAATTCTTGTGGGTCTTTTTATTTGGCTAAGTATTAATATTTTGGGCCAAGTGATAACATTTACTTTGGGCTAATGGTTTTTGGGTTTTTTTGGCTAAGTGTTGGGAATTATTTTGGACATTTTATCTGAAACAAAAATTCTGAAGTACAAATTCTTTTAGATATTTTATCCACAATAAAAGACCAAGTATAATTGTGTTGGGAAAATTGTTCAAGATAATTTTCTAGAGGACCTAGCTATTTTGAACATTATGTCTATAACAAGAAAGAAAAAGAAACCCTGTGGACAAAATTCCTGAAGACATAATTGCATCAGCCAGATTATCTCAAGAAAATTGTTCTAGTAGAGTGATGTTCGTGCAAGTGTCAAAGTTTAAGCTTAGTAGTCATCCATTAGGGTCCAAATATTTATGGTCTCATAGACATAATTGATGGTGATTAAGATGTCAAATGATGTGTACATATACATCAAATTAAGGCTATGGAAAATAACCATTAGATTTTAAATATCTAAGTGATGGATGCATGAATGTCAAATGTGTTCACATACATCAAATACAGACACATAGACATCAAAGTAAAGCCTCATGAAATGATTATTTGGGTTCAAAAATTGTAAACTATCTCTAGAATTAATATATGAGTTCCAAGTGGCATAATCTTAGGAGCAAAATTAGATCTAATAGTGAGCAGGAAAAGATAAAGTTAGTGGGTCTTGGCAAAATCAATGGCTTGCATTTAATTTCACAAAGGAAATCAATAGTATGCATTAGGTCAAAGAGTCAATGTTCTTAAGGATGAATTTGATACCATCACATGCCATAAGGTGGAAGAAGATAGACTGGTAGTAGGATCCTAAGAAGAGATGTGAGGCTACCAAGTGGCACCATCTCAAATTGAGTTTACAAGTCAAGGGTAGATCTAGGGCTCATGAACATTCATACAAGGAAGATCAATGGAAAATGGGGGTTAGAGAGGTCAAAATTTTGATAAGGCTCAAATCGAGTGTGAGGTTTCTAAGTATCTTAATTTGGTCTGCAAGCCCAAGGAGCTTCTAGCAAGGGTTGAAGAGGTAATTTTTGACCAAGGTAGATAGATATGATGGAACTGAGCTCAAATACGATCTGGGATGGATCCGAGTTGAACCAAAGTGAGGACATCAAGACCAAGCATTACCATTAAATCTCCATAGAGGTAAAATAGGTATTTTAGACCTAATATAAACCAAGGGGATGGTATCTTATTATTAAATCAAGAACATGCACCTAGTGAACTTATTTTGTCGATTAAAACTATAGGAAAACCAATAGTTTGGATTGGTTTTCATCTATAGTGGACCCAGGTTTATATTCTCATGTAGGGGAAGATAAATGTGATATGGTGGGGGATTCTCATCTTTTGACATATTCATAAATCAACAAACCACTACTCAAAACATGCATGGCATGACTCTATCAGTTTCAAGATATGAGGATTTAGTCCTCACAATGAGTGATAAGTGGTAGATGGCATGGAAAATGAAAACAAATGGATCTGGTGGTTAGAGAAGTAGTTTGAGCCTTCAATTCTTTTATAGTGATTTTAGAGGTTTTCCTTCATAGCTAGATCATGACTCATCACACAAAACTGATTCTTATCTTTTAGTGGATCTCTCAGCAAACGAGAATGAACTTAAAGACTAATTAGAGATAATACAAGTTAACTATTGATGATGGACTAGTCATGATTAGACCAAAATATGGTGAAGCATCCCTTGATAGGTGGAAGTTCATTGATTATCCTTGAATAATGTGTTCCCTCTTCTCTCTTTTCACCTTTATCTATATTACCCATTCTTTCCATTAGAAATCAATCTCTTAGATTTTGGATTCTCACAAGGACTCTTTGATCTTGAAGAACATAGAACTCTTTGAGATTTTATAAAATATGCTCATCTTGATTAGGCTCAACCCTATCAAGAATTTATAAAAACTACCTATTGATGCAAATACAAACTTTCTTTACCTCTTTCTTGCCTTGGATCTGTGTCTATTGAGTTGTGCACTATGGTATTATGTGAAGGAAAATCTTCCTCATCCATGGTCCTCCTTTCTAACCTCTTTTAGGGTGTTTTCTAGTTGTTTACAGGTCTATATTCATGTTATTTTTCTATTGATAAATATTGAGTGTGAGTCTATAGAATTCCTCTTTGCCTTTATCTATTGCTACCTAAACCCCTTCTATGAAACACTTATGCAATCAGCTGGATCTTGAGATTGTGTGGGCTATCATTGTCTTCTATAGACCTAGTGTGGGTTCAAGCTTATGGGAGTTTCCCATTTTTATTTGGTTCATCACCTCGTAGCCTTCTTAGGAGACCTTATCCTCTTTCTAACCCTTTTCCATGTGAAGCATTAGTTTAACATTAGTTTTAAGTGAGCATCAAAGAGGAAGATGACCTTGTCTAAAGGTTCAATCCCACCATAGGTGACCACAACCTAGGGTTATTCTTATAGTTATGCTTAATTTGAAGGGAGCTTGAATAAATAACTCTCATGGCATGATCCATAAGCATACTCCTATGAGGATATTCAAAAATTGGAGGTGTGCACACCATCTCTACCTTGTGAACATGAGTAGAAATGATAAAATTGGGAATTATATAGGATGTAATGCTAGAATAAATATGGAAAGACTGAAGCAAAAAGTAATGCTGATAAATAATTTCAGCATCTTAGGCCTAAACAAGACCTCCTAAAAATGGATCATCTAAGGTATATCCATCGTCATAGTCAAGTGTATGAAGATCAATAGTGTAGGTAGGGACGACCTTGTCATCTGATGTGGTCTGATGAATGGATTGTTAAGTCTTATTTAAGATAATGGGTATATCATCAATAGGTGGTTGATAAGAACATGGTTTCAAAAAGGGTAGAAGCTAGGAAATGAGATGAGGTGCAGGATTTGATATTTTAATCTTGAGATTGATCTTGTCAGGCTCATCATCATGTAAATTGAGGTTAGGTGGGATATTCCTGATGAGTTTAGGGTGACCATTGTAACCTCAAGTGGAGTTGATAGGAAAGTTAAACTATTGAGATTTACTAAATTTAATGATCGACAAGGGTTCAAGGGTGGGAATATTGAATACACCATGGTCTTGGAATTGTTTGAAATTCCAAGGTTTAGTTTCACCTTGAATCTTATAGATTGTTGCATTATGAGGAAATTTGACATATTGGCAAGCATAAGAGACAACTTCTCTCATGTGATGAGTCCATGGCCTACCAAGAAAAATGTTATAGGATAGAGGAAAGTTGAATATCATCACCTTCACTCAATTAATGGTAGGTGAGATAGTGATAGGGAGCCACACACATCCTAAGGGATAAATTTACCTTTAGTCATAACCTTGACACATGTTGTGTGTATATTTAAGATTACATTCATAATATCCAAGGATTTTAATAAAATTAAAAGAGGAAACACAAGTGCTTGATCCCTCATCAATCAAGGCATGCTTGACTTGGATATCACCAATTTGGACATGGAGAAAAAGGGGAGGATCATCTACATGAAGTAGAATCTCATCATGGTTTATAGAAGCAATGGGAAATTTAAGGGAAAGAGAAGTGTCCATTGTTTCATCAACATGTATGGACATCTCTTCGCACTATTTTAAAATTATATCTTTTGATTTAGATAAGTTGGCTTTGCATCCTACTAGGGAAGGATGAGGGATGTTCATTTTGAACAAGAGTTGCATAAGACTATTATGGTAATGCAAAGAAGTCCACATGAGTTTGAGAAATGGAATTTGATATGGTAGATTAGTAAGTTCTATGATAGTATCCCACTCGTCATAACCTATAAGGGGACTATTAGAAAGAGGTGCATAATGGTGAAAGAGTTCCTCAAAAGGAGGATCTGAAGTGAATTTGAATTTATGTTGATAAAATGTGAGAGTTTTAATAGCAAGACAAGTTTTTTTATTGTCTTAAGAAGATGGGGTAGTTGATGCAGGTTTGGTTTGAGATAGATTGGAAGAAGTGTTAATAGAAGTTTGAGTATCATTGGTGATGGGTAAATAATTTACAGGGGTGGTAGAAATGGTATGATAAGTGTTATCCAAGGGAGGTGTTGGAATTGGTTCATCGAAAGATATAAGGTCTTCTTGCCCCAAATCTATTAAGTGAGTTAAGGAAGAATCTTGGATAACACAAAAAAGTGTGGGATAATTGAGGAGTATGGATTGGATGAGGATAAATGAAGGAAAATACCCTTCACATATTATTCATATTGACCACATTATCTTATGGAGTTGGGTTAATAAGACTATTAACATTATTGGTAGGAATAGGCTTATCTTGAATGTCTTGGTGATTTGGAAGAGGAACTTTATAGATGGCCAATTGAGCATTAGCCTAGTTAAAAGATTGATATTTAGTTTGTGTTTCATGGGATTTGAAGAAAGTTTCATAGGCTTGTTGATTTTTATGAATGATAGAATCATGGTAAAAATTAAGACCGACAAGGAAATCCATAGCCAAATTACAAAGTTGCCTACAAGTCTCATGAGAATAACCCCAACTAGCATGAAACCAATAAAGTTTATTGGGATCATACCAGGATTTCATGGGAGGAGTGGGGTCAAGTTTTCATGGAAGAGGCATTGGTAGATGTTTTTGTAATTCTACTAAGGATAAAGGTTTATGAACATTGATGTTATTTATTGAAGATAATGAGGATTAGTGATGTGGTTAGGAGGGGAAGCTTGTTTTGAAACCTAGTTAGGAATAGTAGCTTCAATATTATGAATGGTATCATAAAAATTGGTGACACCATAATTGGTAGAATGATGATTTTTATTTTTGATTAACATGTGAGTACCCATAAAAGGTTGGGATGGCTCAAATTGATGCATGAGGAAATCTTGGTGCTTGGCTTGGTAAATGGTCTCTTCTAACATGCATGGAGAGAGAGTTTAGACCCGATATTATAACTTGGGATAAATACCATTGGTAAATAGATGAAATAGGTTATCATCTACCATATTGTGTTCACCTTTATTAGACAAAGACTTCCATCATTTGATGAAAGATTGTGTAGTTTCGGTCTCAAGTTGCTTACAATTGATAAAACAAGCCAAGGTATTTTCAAGGAAAACACTGGTTTGAAAATATTAGACTAGAGCATTGACTGAATCTTCCAAGCTAGTGATGGAGTGAGATTTGAGTTGGTTATACCAATATAAATCATCTCCCTTGAGATTTTTTGCTAATAGCTTGCTAGCGGTAAAAGTATTTAACTTGAACCAATCTTTGTATAGATTTCCAAATGTTTTTAAGTGGAGAGTAGTATGTGTTGACCCATTATAAATTATGGTAGGGGTGATACCTCTTATATTGATGTTAGAAATTTGAGGTGTAAGAGGCTAATTTTGAAGGTGCTTGACTTTTTTGTTAATAAGAGGAGGTTGAGGAATAATATTACTATGGGAATCATGAAAAGGAGGTGGGGGATTTTGGTTATGTGTTCCCCATAGAACCTATTGAGGGTGATTTTAAAGATGGATAAGATGATTTTGAATTTACATCATTTGTTTAGCATTATTATCTTGGAAAGAATTCATTTGATTAAGAGTTTGTAATAGAAGTTGATGGGTTGAGTGGTGTTATTTGTATTGTGTGAAGCATTTGCATTGGAAGTAGTGGTTTGGGTACCACTATAGGTGTTAGTAGTAGCTTGAGAAGAATTATTGGTAAGTGAGGTACTAGTAGCATGATTTACATGTGTGGAAAAAGATGTACTAGTAGAGGGATGAGAAGAAAAAACACTAAAGGCATGATTACCATGGGTATTAAGTGAGGCACTATTGGAGGAATTAAGGAGAATGGGTCTTATAAGAGGCCCACTAGATGTTTAACCTACCATGTCAATAGATATATTAGGCATGGAGGTGGAGGAAATCAAAGAGGAAGATGTCATGGTATGAGAAGGGGTTAAAATAGAAAGAAGATGTTGAGAAGTAAAGAAGCTAGTGTCCTGAAATCTATGTGAGAATGTGGGAGAAGGTGAATGGGGCTTCTTGGTTTGACCACTTATTATAATATGATAAATAGTATAAGTCTATTTTCCTTGATGTTGAGGAAATGTATTGATAAAGAAGAGCATTTCTAGAGTATATTCTAATTTAGGTTGATCTTCTAAGGAGAAAAGAGGGTTGTGAACTAAAGAAGAATGAGGAAGGGTCCCATAGTTTGTTGTGTGAGTGGCTACATGCACATTACTTTAATATAGGGTAGGAGCCAAAATATGCTTATGGGAGAACCTATTGGGGTTCGTAAATCTCATCACATCTATTGAATTCAATTCAGTGTTGCCTTCAAATAGGAAGTTCATGATGCTGGAGAAAGATTAAGGGAGATGAGTTTGATGCAAAGGGAAAGAGGTAGAAAGGATACAGAGTTGACCAACTAGCATGAAACCAAAAAAAATTGTTTGGATCATACCAAGATTTCATGTGATGAGTGGGATCAAGTTCTCATGGAAGAGGCATTGGAAAATGCTTTTGTAATTCTACTAAGGTTTATGGACATTGATGTTATTTGTTGAAGATAGATGAGGATTAGTGATGTATTTGGGAGGGGAAGCTTGTTCTAAAACCTAGAAGGATACATAAATGACCCCAACTAACATGAAACCAATAAAGTTTATTGGGATTGTACCAATATTTCATGAGAGGAGTGGGATCAAATTCTCATCGAAGAGGCATTGGTAGATGCTTTTGTAATTTTGCTAAGGATAAAGGTTTATGAACATTTATGTTATTTGTTAAGGATATATGAGAATTAGTGATGTGGTTGGGAGGGGAAGCTTGTTTCAAAACCTAGTTGGGAATAGTAGCTTCAATAGTATGAATGGTATCATAAGAATTAGTGACACCATCATTGGTAGAATGATAATTTTTATTTTTGATTAACATGTGAGTACCCATAAAAGGTTGGGATGGCTCGAATTTATGCATGAGGAAATCTTGGTGCTTGGCTTCATCAATAGCCTCTTCCAACATATGTGGAGAGAGAGTTTGGTCTTGATATTACAACTTGGGATAAATAGTGTTGGTAAATAGATAAAATAGGTTATCATTTACCATAATGTGTTCACATCTGTTGGACAATGTCTTCCATAATTTGATGAAATATTGTGCAATTTCGATCTCAAGTTGTTTACAATTGATAAAATAGGCCAAGGTATTTTTAAGGAGAACATTGGTTTGAAAATCTTAGACTAGATCATTGGCTAAATCTTCTAAACTAGTGATGGAGTGAGATTTTAGTTGGTTATACCAATCTAAAGAATCTCCCTTAATATTTTTTATTAATATCTTGGTAGCAGAAAAAGTATTTAACTTAAACCAATCTTTGTATAGATTTAAAAATGTTTTTAAGTGGAGAGTAGTATCAGTTGACCCATTATAACTAATGGTAGGGGTGATACCTCCTATATCGATGTTAGCAATTTGAGGTGTAAGAGGCTCATTTTTAAGGTGCTTAATGTTTTGCTGACAAGAGGAGGTTGAGGGATAAGATTACCATGGGAATCCTAAATAGGAAGTGGAGGAGCATTTTGGTTATGTGTTCCCCATGGAACCTGTTGAGGGTGATTTTTAAGATGGATATGATGATTTTGCATTTGCATCATTTGGTTAGTGTTATTAGCTTGAAAAGCTTTCATTTGATTAATATTTTGTAATAGAAGTTAATGGCTTTGAGTGGTATTATTTGTATTATGTGAAGCATTGGAATTAGAAGTAGTGGCTTGGGTACCACTATGGGTGTGAATAGTAACTTGAGAAAACTTGTTGGTAAGTGAGGCACTAGTATCATTATTTGCATGTGTGGAAAAAGATGTACTAGTAGAAGGATGAGAAGACACAACACTAGAGGCATGATTACCATGGGTATTAAGAGATGCACTAGTGGAGGAATTGAGGAGAGTGGGTCTTAGAAGAGGCCCACTAAATGTATAACCTACTATGTTATTAGATATATTAGGCATGGAGGTGAAATAAATCAAATAGGAAGATGTTGTGGTGTGATAAGGGGTCAAAATACAGGGAAGATGTCAAGAAACAAAGAAGCTAGTGTCCTCAAATCTATTTGAGAATGTGGGAGAAGATGAATGGGGCTCCTTGGTTTGACCACTTATCATAAGATGGTAAATAAAATAAGTATATTTTCCTTGATGTTGAGGAAATACATTGATAAAGAAGATCATTTCCAAAGTGAATTCTAAATCAAGTTGATCTTCTAAGTAGAAAAGAGGGTTGTGAACTAAAGAAGAATGAGGAAGGGTCCCATAATTTGTGGTACGAGTGGCTACATGAACATTAATTTAATATAGAGTAGGAGCCACAAGATGATTAAGGGAGAACCTATTTGGGTTGGTAAATCTCACAACATCTATTGAATTCAACTCAATGTTGTCTTCAAATAAAAAGTTCATGATGAGGGAGAAAGATTAAAGGAGATGAATTTGATGTAAAGGCAAGGAGGCATAAAGGATACAGAGTTGAACAACTAGCATGAAACCAACAAAGTTTATTGGGATCATACCAAGATTTAATGAGAGAAGTGGGATCATACCTATTTGGGAATAGTATCTTGAATAATATGAATGGTATCATAAGAATCAGTGACACCATCATTGGTAGAATGACAATTTTTATTTTTGATTAACATGAGAGTAACCATAGAAGGCTGGGATGGCTCAAATTTATGCATGAGAAAATCTTGGTGCTTGGCTTCACCAATGGCCTCTTCCAAAATTCATGGAGAGAGTTTTTGGACTTGATATTGTAACTTGGGATAAAGACCATTCGTAAATAGATGAAATAGGTTATCATCTATCATATTGTGTTCACATTTGTTAGACAAGATCTTTCATCATTTGATGAAATATTATGCAATTTCAGTCTCAAGTTGCTTACAATTTATAAAATGGGCCAAGGTATTTGATAAGAGCATTGACTAAATCTTCCAAACTAGTGATGGAGTGAGATTTGAGTTGGTTATACCAATATAAAGCATCTCCCTTGAGATTTTTTTCTAGTATCTTGGTAGCGGTAAAAGTATTTAACTTGAACCAATCTTTGTATAGATTTACAAATGTTTTTAAGTGGAGAGTAGTATTGGTTGACCCATTATAACTAATGGTAGGGTTGATACCTCCTCTATCAATGTTATCAATTTTAGGCGTAAGTGGCTCATTTTAAAGGTTCTTGATTTTTTTGTTAAAAATAGGAGGTTGAGGGATAAGATTACCATGGGAATCCCGAAGAGGAGGTGGGGGAGCATTTTGGTTATGTGTTCCCCATGGAATATGTTGAGGGTGATTTTTAAGATGGATAAGATGATTTTGCATTTGCATCATTTGGTTAGCATTATTAGCTTGGAAAGTATTGATTTGATTAAGAGTTTGTAATAGAAGTTGATGGATTTGAGTGGTGTTATTTGTATTGTGTGAAGCATTGGCATTGGAAGTAGTGGCTTGGATACCACTATGGGTATTAGTAGTAGCTTGAGAAGAATTTTTTATAAGTGGTGCACTAGTATCATGATTTTCATGTGTGCCCAAAGATGTACTAGTAGAGGGATGAGAAGAAACAACACTAGAGGCATGATTACCATGGGTATTAAGCGATGAACTAGTGGATGAATTAAGAAGAGAGGGTATTAGAAGAGGCCCACTAGATGTATAACCTACCATGTTAGTAGATATATTAGGCATGAAGGTGGAGGAAATCAAAGTGGAAGATTTTATGGTATGAGAAGGGGTCAAAATAGAGGGAAGATGTTGAGAATCAAGGAAGCTGGTATCCTCAAATCTGTGTGATAATGTGGGAGAAGGTGAATGGGGCTTCTTGGTTTGACTACTTGTCATCAAATGGAAAATAGTAGAAGTATATTTTCCTGGATATTGAGGAAATACATTGATAAAGAAGAGCATTTCTAGAGTATATTCTAATTTAGGTTGATCTTCTAAGGAGAAAAGAGGGTTGTGAACTAAAAAAGAATGAGGAAGGGTCTCATAGTTTGTAGTGCAAGTGGCTAGATGCACATTACTTTAATCTAGGGTAGGAGTCACAAGATGCTTATGGGAGAACCTATTGGGGTTGTTAAATCTCGTCACATCTATTGAATTCAACTCAGTGTTATCTTTAAATAGGAAGTTCATGATGATGGATAAATATTAAGGGAGATGAATTTGATGTAAAGGCAAAGAGGTAGAAAGGATACAAAGTTGAACAACTAGCATGAAACCAACAAAGTTTATTGGGATTGTACCAAGAATTTATGGGAGGAGT
This sequence comes from Torreya grandis, assembly GCA_037957365.1. Classification (NCBI taxonomy): domain Eukaryota; kingdom Viridiplantae; phylum Streptophyta; class Pinopsida; order Cupressales; family Taxaceae; genus Torreya; species Torreya grandis. The sequence continues at coordinate 573,450 of JARHVA010000213.1, forward strand.
AGGATCAAGTTCTCATAGAAAAGGCATTGGTAGATGCTTTTGTAATTCTGCTAAGGATAAAGGTTTATGAACATTGATGTTATTTGTTGAATATAAGTGAGGATTAGTGATATGGTTGGGAGGGGATGCTTGTTCTAAAGCATAGAAGGATATATAAATGACGCCAACTTGCATGAAACAAACAAATTTTATTGAGATCGTATCAGGATTTCATGAGAGGAGTGGGATCAAGTTCTCATGGAAGAGGCATTGGTAGATGCTTTTATAATTCTGATAAGGATAAAGTTTTATGAACATTGATGTTATTTGTTGAAGCTAGATGAGTATTAGTGATGTGGTTAGGAGGGGAAGCTTGTTCTAAAACCTAGTTGGGAATAGTATCTTGAATAGTATGAATGGTATCATAAGAATCAGTGACACCATCATTGGCAGAATGACAATTTTTAATTTTGATTAACATACGATTACCCATAGAAGGTTCGGATGGCTCAAAATAATGCATGAGTAAATCTTGGTGCTTGGATTAGTTAATGGCCTCTTTCAACATGCATGGAGAGAGAGTTTGGACTTGATATTACAAATTGGGATAAAGACTATTGCTAAATAAATGAAATAGGTTATCATCTACCATATTGTGTTCACATTTGCTAGATAAGGTCTTCTATTATTTGATGAATGATTATGTAGTTTCAGTCTCAAGTTGATTACAATTGATAAAATGAGCCAAGGTATTTTTATGAAGAACACTTGTTTGAATATCTTGGACTAGAACATTGACTAAATCCTCCAAACTAGTGATGGAGTGAGATTTGAGTTAGTTATACCAATCTAAATCATCTCCCTTGAGATTTTTTTTAAATATCTTGGTAGTGGCAAAAGTATTTAACTTGGTCCAATCTTTGTATAGATTTCTAAATGTTTTTAAGTGGAGAGTAGTATCTATTGACCCATTATAACTAATGGTAGGGGTCATACCTCCTATATCGATGTTAGCAATTTGAGGTGTAAGAGGCTCATTTTGAAGGTGCTTGATTTCTTTGTTAACAATAGGAGGTTGCAAGATAATATTACCATGGGTATCTCAAAGAGGAGGTGGGGGAGCAATTTGGTTATGTGTTCCCCAGGGAACTTGTTGACGATGATTTTTAAGATGGATAATATGATTTTGCATTTGCATCATTTGGTTGCCATTATTAGCTTGGAAAGCATTCATTTGATTAAGAGTTTGTAATAGAAGTTTATGGGATTGAATGGTTTTATTTTTATTACGTGAAGCATTGGCATTGTAAATAGTGGCTTAGGTTCCACCATGGGAGTTATTAGTAGCTTAAGAAGAATTTTTGGTAAGTGAGGCACTAGTAGCATGATTTGCATGTGTGGCAAAAGATATACTAGTAGAGGGATGAGAAGAAGTACCACCAGAGTCATGATTGCCATGGGTATTAAGTGATGCACTACTAGAGGAATTGAGGAGAATGGGTCTTAGAAGAGGCCCACTAGATGTATAACATACTATGTTAGTAGATATATTAGGCATCGAGGTGGATCCAATCAAAGAGGAAGATGTCATGGTATGAGAAGGGGTCAAAATAGAGGGAAGATGTTGAGAAGCAAAGAAGCTAGTGTCCTCAAATCTATGTGAGAATGTGGGAGAAGGTGAATGGGGCTCCTTGGTTTGAGCACTTATAATAAGATGGTAAATAGTAAAATTATCTTTTCCTTGATGTTGAGGAAAGACATTGATAAAGAAGAGAATTTCCAAAGTATATTCTAATTCAAGTTGATCTTCTAAGGAGAAAAGAGGGTTGTGAACTAAATAAGAATGAGGAAGGGTCCCATAGTTTGTGGTGCGAGTGGCTACATACACATTACTTTAATCTAGGGGAGGAGCCATAAGATGCTTATGGGAGAACCTATTGTGGTTAGTAAATCTCATCACATTTGTTTAACTGAACTTAGTGTTGTCTTCAAATAGGAAGTTTATGATGAGGGATAAAGGTTTAGGGATATGAATTTTGATGTAAAGGCAAAGAGGCATAAAGGATATATATTTGACCTTCTAGCATAAAACCAACAAAGTTTATTGGGATCATACCAGGATTTCATGGGAGGATTGGGATCAAGTTCTCATGAAGGAGGCATTAGTAGATGCTTTTGTAATTCTGCTAAGGATAAAGGTTTATGAATATCAATGTAATTTTTTGAATATAGATGAGGATTAGTGATGTGGTTGGGAGTGGAAGCTTGTTTCTAAACCTAGAAGGATACAAAAATGACCACAACTAGCATGAAACCAACAAAGTTTATTGGGATCGTACCAGGATTTTATGGGAGGAGTGGGATCAAGTTCTCATGGAAGATGCATTGGTAGATGCTTTTTTACTTCTACTAAGGATAAAGGTTTATGAACATTGATGTTATTTATTGAATATATATGAGGATTAGTGATGTGGTTAGGAGGGGAAGCTTGTTTTGAAACCTAGCTGGGAATAGTAGCTTGAATACTATCAATGGTATCATAAGAATCGGTGATGCCATCATTGGTAGAATGATGATTTTTATTTTTGATTAACATGCAAGTACCCATATAAGGTTGGGATGGCTCAAATTAATGCATGAGGAAATCTTGGTGCTTGGCTTGGTCAATGGTCTCTTCCAACATGCATGGAGAGAGAGTTTGGACCTGATATTGTAACTTGGGATAAATACCATTGGTAAATAGATGAAATAGGTTATCATCTACCATATTGTATTCACATTTGTGTGACAAGTTCTTCCATTTTTTGATGAAATATTGTGTAATTTCAATCTCAAGTTGCTTACAATTGATAAAATAGGCCAAGGTATTTTCATAGAGAACATTTATTTGAAAATATTAGACTATAACATTAACTAAATATTCCAAACTAGTGATGGAGTGAGATTTGAGTTGGTTATACCAATCTAAATCATTTCCCTTGAGATTTTTTTCTAATAGATTGGTAGCAACAAAAGTATTTAACTTAAACCAATCTTTGTAGAGATTTCCAAATGTTTTTAAGTGGAGAGTAGCATCGGTTGACCCATTATAAATAATGGTAAGGGAGATACTTTTATAACGATGTTAGAAATTTGAGGCGTAAGAGGCTCATTTTGAAGGTGCTTGATTTTTTATTAACAAGAGGAGGTTAATGGATAATATTACCATGGGAATCTCGAAGAGGAGGTGGGGGAGCATTTTTTTTATGTTTCCCATGGAACCTATTGAGGGTGATTTTTAAGATGGATAAGATGATTTTGCATTTTCAACATTTGGTTAGCACTATTAGTTTGGAAATAATTCATTTGATTAAGGGTTTGTAATATAAGTTGATGGGTTTGACTGGTGTTATTTTTATTGTGTGAAGCATTGACATTGGAAGTAGTGGCTTGGGTACCAATATGGGTATTAGTAGTAGCTTGAAAAGAATTTTTGTTAATTGAGGCACTAGTATCATGATTTGCATGTGTGGCAAAAGATGTACTTGTAGAGGGATGAGATGAAACAACACTAGATGCATGACTAACATGGGTATTAAGAGATGCATTAGAGGATTAATTGAGGAGAATGGGTCTTAGAAGAGGCCCACTAGATGTATAACCTACCATGTTAGTAGATGTATTAGGAATGGAGGTGGAGGAAATCGAAGAGGAAGATGTCATGGTATGAGAAGGGGTCAAAATAGAGAGAAGATATTTAGAATAAAAGAAGCTAGTGTCCTCTAATCTATGTGATATTGTGGGAGAAGGTGAATGGCACTCCTTGGTTTGACCACTTATCATAACATGGTAAATAGTAGAAGCATATTTTCCTTGATGTAGGGGAAATACATTGATAAAGAAGAGCATTTCTAGAGTATATTCTATTTTAGGTTGATCTTCTAAGTAGAAAAGAGGGTTGTGAACTGAAGAAGAATGAGGAAGGGTCCCATAGTTTGTGGTGCGAGTGGATACATGAACATTACTTTCATCTAGGGTAGGATCCACAAGATGCTTATGGGAGAACCTATTGGGGTTAGTAAATATCATCACATCTATTGAATTTAATTTACTGTTGTCTTCAAATAGGAAGTTCATGATGAGGGAGAAAGATTAAGGGAGACAAATTTGATGTAAAGGTAAAGAGGCAGAAAGGATATAGAGTTGAACAACTAGCATAAAACCAACAAAGTTTATTGGGATCATACTAGGATTTTATGGGAGGAGTGGGATCAAGTTCTCATGGAAGAGGCATTGGTAGACACTTTTATAATTCTACTAAGGATAAAGGTTTATAAATATTGATGTTATTTGTTAAAGATAGATGAGGATTAGTGATGTGGTTAGGAGGGGAAACTTGTTCTGAAACCTAGAAGGATACATAAATGACCCCAACTTGTATGAAACCAACAAAGTTTATTGGGATCATACTAGGATTTTATGGGAGGAGTGGGATCAAGTTCTCATGGAAGAATCATTGGTATACGCTCTTGTAATTATACTAAGGATAATGTATTATTAAAATTCATGTTATTTTTTGAAGATAGATGAGGATTAGTGATGTGGTTGGGAGGGGAAGCTTGTTTCGAAACCTAGTTGTGAATAGTAGCTTGAATAGTATGAATGGTATCATAAGAATTAGTGACACATTCATTGATAGAATGACAATTTTTATTTTTGATTAACATGCAAGTACCCATAGAATGTTAGGATGGCTCAAATTGATGCATGAGGAAATCTTGGTCCTTGGCTTGGTTAATGGCTTCTTCCAACATGCATGAAGAGAGAGTTTGGACCTGATATTGCAACTTCGGATAAAGACCATTGGTAAATAGATGAAATAGGTTATCATCTACCATATTTTGTTCACATTTATTTGACAAGGTCTTCTGTTGTTTGATGAAATATTATGTAGTTTCAGTCTCAAGTTGCTTAAATTTGATAAAATGAGCCAAGGTATTTTTACGGAGAACACTGGTTTGAAAATTTTGGACTAGATCATTGACTAAATCTTCCAAACTAGTGATGGAGTGAGATTTGAATTGGGTATGCCAATCTAAAACATCTCCCTTGAGATTTTTTGCTAAGAGCTTGGTAACGGAAAAAGTATTTAACTTGAACCAATCCTTGTATAGATTTATAAATGTTTTTAAATGGAGAGTAGTATCAGTTTACCCATTATAACTAATGGTAAGGGTGATACCTCCTATAGTGATTTTAGAAATTTGGGGTGTAAGAGGCTAATTTTGAAGGTGCTTGATTTTTTTGTTAACAAGAGAAGGTTGACGGATAAGATTACCATGGGAATCTTGAATAGGAGGTGGGAGAGTATTTTGGTTATGTGTTCCCCATGGAACCTATTGAGGGCGATTTTTAAGATGGATATGATGATTTTGAATTTGCATCATTTGGTTAGAATTATTAAGTTGGAAATCATTCATTTGATTAAGAGTTTGTAATAGAATTTGATGGGTTTGAGTGGTGTTATCTGTATTGTGTGAATTGGATGTAGTGGCTTGGGTACCACTATGGGTGTTAGTAGTATCTTGAGAAGAATTTTTGGTAAGTGAGGCACTAGTATCATGATTTTCATGTGTGGTAAAAGATCTACTAGTAGAGGGATGAGAAGAAACAACACCATAGGCATGATTATGATGGGTATTAAGAAATGCACTAGTGTAGGAATTGAGGAGAGTGGGTCTTAGAAGAGGCCCACTAGATGTTTAACCAACCATGTTAGTAGATATATTAGGCATAGAAGTAGAGGAAATCAAAGAGGAAGATGTCATAGTATGAGAAGGGGTCAAACTAAAAGGAAGATGTTGAGAAGCAAAGAAGCTAGTGTCCTCAAATTTGTGTGAGAACATGGGAGAAGGTGAATGGGGCTCCTTGGTGTGACCACTTATCATAATATGGTAAATATTAGAAGTATATTTTATTTGATGTTGATGAAATACATTGATAAAGAAGAGCATTTCCAGAGTATATTCTAATTTAGGTTGATCTTCTAAGAAGAAAAGAGGGTTATAAACTGAAGAAGGATGGGGAAGGGTCTCATAATTTGTGGTGTGAGTGGATACATTCAGATTACTTTAATCTAGGGTAGGAACCCCAATATGCTTATGGGAAAACCCATTGGGGTTGGTAAATCTCATCATAGCTATTGAATTTAACTCAATGTTTTCTTCAAATAGGAAGTTCATGATGAGGGAGAAAGATTAAGTGAAATGAATTTGATGTAAAGGAAAAGAGGTAGAAAAGATACATAGTTGATTAGGTCATCTGTGTTCTATTATCCAAGTAGCGGATAAGGGTCCAAAGTTGACCAAGTTGACTATGTACTACAAATAGGGTCTGAAAATGAGTTGATAAGGATACAAGATCAACCAAGTCAACTTAGTAATATAACCTAATTGGAAGAAAGGAAATAGATTTGTACAAGTCAACTTTGCATTATAGTCTAGGAGATAAAGTAGGTAGAAAGGGATACATAGTCATATAGGTCAATGGTGTATTGTTCATAGGGGAAACATAATATGTAAGATATTGTACTAGATAGAATGATAGTGTGCTAAAAATAAGGAAAATTTTTATAATATGATAGAATCAATAAATGGAAGCAAACACACAAAAAAATGGATTAATGTGAGTAATCCAATTGGGGCACATAACACAAAACCTTGCACCAACACTGGCCAATGCATGCTTTTACAATACAACACACAATAATCAGAGATAAAATAGTCAACTGAAAAGTAAATACTAACTAAGTGGTCATCCTGAGTGTTATTAGATTATTATAAAGTGTTGTTTTAAGTATGCTAGGGAAGCTAGCTAAAAATAGGGAACTAGAAAGCAATCTAAGAATGGTTTTAGGATGTTTAGGCTAAAAGGGATCTATGTTGGCAATGGTATTTGCTTGATATTGTGGACTACCGCCTCAATTCATAATCCTATATCAATAAGGGTGTCGGGTGCTTTGCTAATATATATAACATTAACCACATATTTATACTTAGCCAAAAAATGAAGTTGGCTTCCCCCTTGGCGATGAAATCCAAGTAGGTAGGCCTTGGGAAGACAAATCTTAAATGTGTTTTGAATATTGTGTGATTTGGTAGTGTGTGTAAAAAGAGAAAAATAGTGTAACTAAATGGTTATTTTTAAAACCACATAATTAGACTATGTGAGCTATTCTAAGCATGCAAATAATTGAAAATGAAAGTGTGAATTAATTATTAGTAAATAGTTGTTAATTCCAAAGTTTAAGATAGTACAGAGTTAGTTTAAATGACATTATACAAAAAATATAAAATAGAGTTAACTGGGTTGTTACTATTTTGTATAAGCAAAAGTCTTTAAGAATAGAGTCTACCAAGTTAACTCAATCTTTTAGATAGAAGATAGGCTATGAAACTAAGTTGATCAGGTCAACTTAGTTTGTTTTAGGGTTTTAATTTTGAAGACTACTAACTTGTACAAAATAGAATTATAATGAAATACTGAAATGATTGAGAGAGAAAGAGAGGAACCTTGGTGGGTTGGAAGATGATTAGGATTTAAAATTTTATGTTGAAGTGCCTTGAATGCTGTTTGTAAACTCTACAAACTAAGTTGACTGGTTTAACCCAGTTCTATAAAACCTTATGTGCTGAAGAAAGATAAGATGACTAAGTCAACCTATTCGACCTAGTTTATTAATCTAGATGCTGAGTGAGATACTAAGTCAACCTGTTCAACCTAGTTTGTTTATTTAGATGTTGACTAAGATACTAAGTTAACCTGTTCGACCTAGTTTATTGATCTAGATGCTAACTAAGATACTAATTCAACATGTTTGACATAGTAACTTATATTTGATGAAGATTTGCATAGAAAGAATAGAGTCATTTTGATGTGATTGTGTGTTAAACCTATGCATAAAAGTTAGAACTATATTGGTTGGTTTGATATGGTATCAAAAATATGGAAAAATAATGAAAAGATAGAAAAAAAAGCATGAAATAAAACATACAAGGGTTAGATTCATTGTAGGTTCACTAGAATTTATGTAATAGGAAATGTAGTAGATCTATAAATCAATCCTAGATCAGAGAAGATAAATCCTACTTGCACTTTCAATTGAAAATATATTAGATAATTAGGGTCATGACCAAGATGGATCTGCTAGACCTAACCAAGGGATCTCTTACAATCATAAATTCATTAGGGAGAGTTTCAAAGGCTCTATTTAAAAAAAACTACGTAATAACCCTAACTAAGTCTTATGTTTTCATATTCACTAAACTAATAACAAGTAAAGTAAAAGTCTAATCTAGTGTTCAACAAAGCTTGTGGCATAAAGTGGGGGTAATAAACATGAAAATTAAACATGCATAGAAGAGATATACTCACGTTAATGTATATAGAATCTTAATACATGTAAGATAAGTACAAATGCATATTTATCTACTCTTACAAAGGAGGAACAAAGTTAGGAATACTTACCTTTGAATACAAACCCATCAAGCTTCAATCTCTCCCTTGCCTAAGGTTCTTTTCAATAGGTTATTATGGTATTTAAGGATGATAAGGATAAATCAACTCTAAGATACACAACCTATCAATTCATCCAAAATACTTCTCCACAAGACAAGATCTATATCTCTAAAGAAATTATAAAACCCTAAGCTTGATCTTCAAGTAGAATGGTGGATAAGCAAATGCATACTATATCTTACTTCTTCTTCTCTTCTCTTAGAAGTGTCAAAATGAATGTGTTTATATAGGAATATCTAACACTAAACCCTTTCAAAATTTTAGGCCAATAAGGTTGACCCAGTTGACCTAGTATTGTAATTGACAAAAACAAACCCCAAGTCATGGACTAGGTCAACCATGGGATGACCTAGTCCCTAATAAGCTTTGTCAATAAGAATACAAGGTTGATGTGGCTAACTATGTTATATAAACTACCAAAAATGGGTTTAGGTTAGGGAAATGGCTAATGTAGGTGGTAAAAGACTACAAGAGGGTGACAAATAGAATTCAAAGCGTAGGGGAATGGTTTTTAGAAAATAAGTGTGTAGATAGCAAGTAGAAAAAGAGACATCAATCCTGAAAAACACCAATGCTTTGTCCACTCCTTTCTTGGTGCACCCCTTAGGGTGTGCACTCAGAGAGATTGAGACTCAATGGGTTCATGTAAGATAGAGAGCATCAGTAATTGATAAATTTTGAAAATATTATGTGTATACACATCTCTTTCTCTATACATTAGATGCCTCTTTCATCTAATTTGCATGCATCTCCTATTCAATGGTAACAAGATGTTTAACCCTAAAATATATATGGGGAGTCTAGGGTTAAATGGGTAGAGATAACCTAAGGCACAAGGATGGTAGACTATCACTAAAGCAAGCCAATTATTTATGAAAATCAAATAAAACATATATTAAATTTATTGTGTTGAGATGCTAAATATAGAAAGTACATCTATGATAGATATTAAAATAAAAAATAAAACAAGATACTTAGTTTATTCTAATGCTGATATAAATATGGATCTAAAATAAGAAGAAAGTAGAATAGATTTAGAAATTAGAATAGTCTCCTGATTCTAAAAATTATACCTATGTGGCCATAGACACTTTCGTTAACTTGGGATAGTTGTATCGACACTACTCTTTGACTTGGATGCAAGTATCCATGATGGAATACCTATTGAAACTAGATGCAACCACCTAGATGCTTTTGGGTTTTGGATCACCTTCACTCTAGTGAATTTAGATCTCGATCATGGACAATCACTCCTTGTCAAATAGCAAACCCTAGTTCTTCATCTTTAGGGTGGTTTGGGGAAAAATAGTTTAGTGGTCACATGGTGTCGAGCTACCCCAAAAACCCCTCTATAAATGAAATATACCTACATATCTCATACTCTAAATAGGGCTTGAAAATTATGTAGTTCTCCCTTACGTGTTGGCTTATGTGTGAGTCATGCAATGTGTGATAAATAAGTACAATAGTGACCTAGCTTGTAACTTGGAAAAAATGGTCCTTGGATTACTCCTTCAATACCTCAAACCTGTAGATGTGTTGTCCCTATGATTTATATGTAAATAGGATAAAATATGGAAGCTTTTCTCACTTAAGTGTTTGATAAAATACTTTTGGTAAGTTTCCTGGGTCTTTACTAAGTCTATGATAGGTGTTTTTTAGGTATTTTCTTAGTAAGGAATGAATGAGGGTTGTTCTTATATTTATACCAATCCCATTTAGATAATATCCCACATTAAATCACTTAATCTACAATAATAATATTTTTTATTTACAAATTAGATGACTTTATGACATTGGACACTTGTGTTTGGGTAGGTTATTTGTGTCGATGTATGCATCTGATTGGGATGTAAGTGTTTGGGTAGATAGAAAATAGGCACATGTCTAGAACTTGTAGAGATTGAAGATAAGTAGGTTTACAACATTATGAGAAGATAACAGGTATGAATCATCAAAATAACATTGGTCAGATTAAGAGATAAGCAATTAGGCACAAAAAGGTAGTGTATGTGAGCCTTTTGATAGTAAGAAAGGTCTAGAAGTTGAAGGTATATCCATGATATTTATTTTCAAAGTATACAAGATTAAGGTGCTATATAATTCATAAATAGTGTCTACATTCCCCCCCCCCCCCACATTTTAATTTAGTAATGAAATTACTATTTTAAAATAAAAGGAATGTGTATATGGGTTTATATAACACATCTTGCCTTTGCTTGAGTCCAACATGAGTGCTTTCTTGGTGACTATCTTGAAACCAAAATCATGTTAAAATATATAATTAGTGCCTATAATATAAAATTAAATCATTGAAATTATTTAAATTGAAAAAGGGAAAGCTTTAGGAGTATACCTATGTATCGATGCAACTGTCTTTCCTTTTGGCAATTTGATTTGAAAAATGTATCATTATGAATCACTGAAATTGAGACTAGGATAAATATAAAGCTATAAAGTTCATATATATGAAGAGATAGAGAGATATTTGAGGACACATGCCCCCAATATTAAATAAAAGAAGAGTTTCCACCTAGTAGTTGAGATTAACTCAACTATGCAACCCAATCATACGTATAACCTAGTGAGTGTGAGTAACCTAAGTCAAATAAAACTATAAGACTAGTGAGGATGGATGATGTATTCAAGTCCAATCTATAAACTTGGAAAGATTGAGTGATTTAATCACCTCAACCATACCAAAAATTAAACCAACTACTACAATATATTAGTTCACTATAATCCATAAAAGTCCAACCTAGTGGGTGATGATAGTTCATAAAAGTGTTTTGAATTTGAAACTAATTTAATTTTATAATTTAGGTTCCCTTTGATATCATATTCAACTTATATGTGTCTCATGTTAAAACTATTTATAAAAATGGTATTGATGTATATAATTCAACCACAAATGTGTATCTGAATCATATAACTATACAATTTGACCAATTTGAAACTATGTAAGTGTGGAGAACATGTTTCTATAACATACCCCCACTATAATCTAAAAACTTATATAAGCTAAAATGTGGAGGAAATGTTTCCAAAACATGCCCCTCACTGTAATCTAGGTATGTTAAATATTGAATAAGTATGGAGAACATGTTTCTAAAACATGCCCCCACTGAATCTAAAATTGTGATAAGTATAGAGAACATGTTTCCACAACATGCCTCCACTGCAATCTAAATCTATGAAGCAATATGAAAGTCATGCCTCTATGGTATGCCCCCACTAATATTCCCCCCCTTTTGAGGTGAGAGGAAGTAGCAATTGCAGTATTTACCTTACATCAAAAAGATGACATAATCATGTAAAATGTGACTGTAGCATGTATCATATAGAGGGAACATGTATAAGTAGATATATCATTTAAGCATGAAGAATGTGTTCACACCAAGTCCTAAGATGCATGATTTATATAATGAAAATATATAGATAGTAATAATACAAGCTTAACAAGAAATCAAGCACACACATTAGAACACTAAAAATAGAATCAAAATATGATGATCCAAGGAGACCTCAAAAAAGGTGTATATTCAAATGATGCACAATCAAAGGGACATGAGTTGTTCAAATGTCCACAAAACAAGAATGACATATTCAAATGTCAACATACAAAAAATAATGAATGACATATTCAAATGTTGAAGAGGTAAACAAAGGTATGGGTGTTGTAAATAATGGAGCTTATTTAAATCCTCAAAAAATCAAGATAATAACAAGGCAAGGCACTCAAATAATTTCATAAATAAAATCATAATCAACCAACATAAACATAACATAATATCTCATGGATCATATGTGTTAGGAAAAATATTAAGTACATACCATATCAAGTACATTATGAAAGATATAATCCTGATAAAGGCATGTGTAAGTATACATAAGATATCAAACATGATAATGTAGAGTGACCATAAAATGATATGTATCATGATCATAGAGATGGATTCCCCAAGCATCCTAGTGATGTGTGTAGAAAGAAAACCCAACATATAAAAATGCATAGATCATGTATTTATGTATGCTTGTACCACACTCAAAATATGTGTGAAACATGTATATATAAGAAATACTAATATGCCATTTACTAACATAGAACCAAAAACATGTATGCCAAGGAGATAATAGGATATGTAATGCTAAAAATATTTTTATATTTTTGAGGTTTTTCTTATTTGTTTGGTATTTTTAGAATATGTGAAATGAAAATACTACCCTATAATTGCATCCAAAGGATGTTCATATATATCTCTCTAATGTGAACCTAGTGCAATAAACTGATGACATTATCGAAGAGCATGTATAAGTGAAATATCTATCATTGTATCATTTATAATGCTTTACGTATGTAAAAATAGGACTTTGTAGTTGTGAAGCAAAAATAGTAGGAGTAGGGGTTCATGGAACCCACCATTGAATGGTCTACAATTTATTTGGAATGGAAATAATAGCAACATGTTTATGTGCTCTTGGATATCTAAATATGGTGTGTATTATAAAATATTTCAATTGAATCAAGATAAATTTTAATGGATATTCTTTGTTAATTAATGAATATTTTAGTTTTAGAAATTGGCATTTGGTTATTTTTAGGGGAAGGTGAACAACATGGATTTGCCTAAATTATCTAGTTTTAAGTTAGTTATCCAAGTTGGTTCACCTTAAATATAGTTTTCCAATGCCATTGAAAGTCAATATGATATTATTTTCCATTATATGTAAATAGATGGCCACCTATATACTCATAATTGAAACTTTTAGTAGTAGGAAAGAGATGAAGGAAGTGTCAGGTGATGGTGGTGAATGACAACATGTTACCAAGTGATACCAAATTTATTGAATGATAGTAATGTTTTCAAATGATAACAATGTTTTCGAATGATATCAATATTGTCTCTCGATAGTAATGTTATTGAATGGTGGAAATGCTACAAAATGATAGAAATGTTATCAAATGATAGCAATGTTGTCATTTAATAGTAATATTTATCATTTGATATTAATGCTATCGAATACATCATTATTATCAAGTGATATCATTTCTCTCATTTGGTATCATTACTATGAAATGATAGCATTTCTATTATTTGACATCATTACTGTCAAATGATAGCATTTTTCTCATTCGGTAATATTACTATCAAATGATAACATTTCTATCATTTGATAACATTATTGTAATATACCTAGGTAGGTAAATATAATGTATATTTGGGATAAAATAGTGGAATAGAATAGTAGTATGAATAGTAATGTCATATAATAATAATCTCACATGTATAGAATGGAAGAGTGAGATAGATTAGAATAGTATAAATATAGCGACATAGTCTATTGTAAGATCATCCAAGAAAAATATATCAATAAAGAGCTAAATACTCTAATAAGGAGGTAGCACTGAAAGCAATCGTGTAATTATTCCTTCCCACTAAAAAATAATATTATATTTTGTAATTAATATATGAAGTTATTATGTATTTTAATATATAGGTTCTTAACATCTGGTATCAAAGCTTTTTACAAATCCATTTTCGTATAATTATTTTTTTGGTAGGAGGTTGTGCAAGTAAGTTGAGAGATATGTTTTTAATGTGAGATTTTAATTGTAAAATTTTAAGTTTTTTGGTATTATGAAGTCAGATGGATCTGCCATTTAATTATAGTTTCAAAGTATAGATTTATATTCTTTTTCCTAAAAAATTATGACTATTATTCTACATACAACTCTAAAACTATAAATAATAGTGCCAAAAAAATTATGGGTTTCATGCAACTAATTTATAGCTTTCTATAATAGATTGAATTTTTGAATGTCATTAAGTATTGTAAAATTTATTATAGATTTAGTAACTGCTATTGAAAAAAATTATAGTTGTTTTACTCACTACTGCCTAAAAATATCAAATAATTTTATTAATTTCAAAAGTGGATGCTACTTTCATTAAAATAATAAGTAATCTAAATCAATTAAGTAGTGATATAATGCTTCACTCACATATACTAACACATTATGCTTAGGAAATTAATGCATGGTTATATTGAGAGAATAACTACAACACATGGTATGGGATTTATTTCCTATAGTTGAAGCATATGAGATGGACATAATGCATGGATAGATTTGGAGGATAATTAAAACACCTAGTATACTAATTTATTTATTTTGGACAAGACTGTTTCACTTTTGGATGCACCCAAACAAGCACTATATGCACCCATGCCAGTAATAGAAACACCTGAGCATACCATTGATGAACACATGCTAGCCACCAATGCTTCAAAATAATTTATGCATTCTTTGTTGGGATTAGCCACTCCAAAAATGTGTGTAAATAATAATGCTAAGTGGGATGGCATATATCCTCCATTGGCTCATCAAGCAGATTATTTTGAGCATCCTTATTTTTACTTTGAGATGATGATCATCAAGCTTTAAATTGCAATGACAGACTATAAAATTTAGACTACAATATTTCTAGTTGTGGTTTTTCCCTCCACTAATATCTATGCACTTCAACCTCATGTTATAGTGCTTCATTTCACATTGTTAATGTACTTTATCATCTCCAAGCACAAGAGGAAGAAGCAGAAGCATAAAAAGATGCATGGGCATGCCACCATTTGGCCTTCTACATATTTTTGATATGAAATTCTTTGCATATTCTGAGAGAGAAACATGTCAAGGGGATAGAACGTAATATACCAAGGTAGAGGAATATAATTTATATTTGGAGTAGAATAACGGAATGTAATAGTAGTATGAATAGTAATGAATATTAATGTCATACAAGAATAATCCCACATGCATAAAATGGAAGAGTGGGATAGATTAGATTAGTATAAATAGAGGGGCATAGTCTAATTTAAGATCATCCAAGAAAAATATATCAATCAAGAGATAAATACTTTGATAAGGAGGTATCTCCCTCAAAGTGGTGAGTGATTGTGGAGTTATTCCTTCCTACCAAAAATAAATATTGTATTTTATAATCAATATATGTAGTTATTATGTATTTTAGTAAAGAGGTTCTTAACAATTATTGTCAATTATCGCAATAATGTTGTTTGATAGCATTGTTACCATTCACCATCAACTCTCTTGTTCGATGGTGAAGAGGTGTGATCCATAAAAAAATAAGGCACAATCCATCTATAGGTTTTCTGTATAGTCACATCCGTCTGGATTTTGCACCCTGTTATGATTCATATGTCCATTCACCTAAACACCATTTATTAAATTTCACTGGACTTTCAAAACACATACTTAGATATTTGCCAAAAAACCCAAGTTAATATCTATATGGGCCATTAAAATTTACCTTGAATTGAATGAAATTTACAATTTAGTGGTAATGAAGTAATCACCATATGTAATGAAACCCAGTTGGAAATAAGAATGCTCGACTATAATGATCATGTGGTAATAGAAATATTAGTTATACTTATGTCATTGATTCTAAAGTATCTAAAGATGAGTAAGGGAATGTGCCATACTATGTTTGTGACCTTTTTGGTATGCCATTATTTGTATATGTGTGCACCTCATATGTTAATACCTTATGAGCATCTTGAGATACATGGTTGGCCTTGATTGTATCTATATTTGGCTTTGTATTAGTATCACCACTATCATAATCATTTGTAATTTTTCCCTCTTGTTGTTTAGTGTTGACGAACAAAGGAAACTCACATGGCTTATTTTTTGGTGGTTTTAATATCATTGGTTCCTTTGGTAATTATATATCATTTAAAATTTTGGAAACCTTTGGGAATGATATTTTCTCTATTTATTTGTTTTTTTTACCCTTATCTTACTTTGAAATGTCTTTTGGTGCCCACATTTGTTGTTTTGGTACTTATGTTTTAGGAGAAGTACTCATAATGTGAGTGTTTTTCTTGGTTGATGTATCAATGATAGATGACCATTACCTTTATGGATTTTTATTTTGTTCTTCAATTCAAAACAATATTCTATATGATTCTCATACATTCTATGATATGCACAATAGTATTTAGATATTTGTATAAAATGTGGAGGAGATAATTTGATAATTTTATTTCAAAAAATATCTCTTAGGATTTCACTTAGACTCTTATTAAAAATTTTGTCACTTTTTGAATCACTTGTTTTAGATTCATTTTGTTGTAGCTTTTCATTTGGATGTGAAACATTGTTTGGCATAACATTGGTAAATGAGAATGCAAACATGTGATTATAACTACATTGTGTTGGATTTTGGGCATATGGAACCTGATTTTTCAATAATTTGATCTTTGAACTGAAGTATTGATTTTGATTTTGTAACTCTTCTATTAACTTGCCCATGAGGATGATTTGATCTTTTAGGGATTCACAAACACAAAGCTTACGTGATTCATATTGAACATATATATATATATATATATATATATATATATATATAGACATATACATATACATATACATATACATATGTATGTATATATACATATATATATATGTATATATATATATGTATATATATATGTATATATATATGTATATACATATATATGTATATATATATATATATATGTATATATATATATATACATATATATATATGTATACACACACACACACACACACACACACACACACACACACACACACACACACACACACACACACACACACACACACACACACACACATATATAAAATCTAACTTAGCCCTTGAAGGAGTGGTAACATGGACCTGGCTATAGGTATGTTATATATCACCCTCCTTAGGGTTAGGAGGAAGAATAAGTTTCTTTTTAGCCATTTTAAATGTTCTAAATACTTTTATGAGAATAAGAAAGAAGAGACATACAAGTGCTAGCAATCTAACATGATATAATAATTTCATACTATTGGATAATTTTTTTTAATTTTAATAAAAGTTTTTCTATAAAAATAGGAAATGAGATGAACCTAGAAAATAGGGAAATAAAAGTATAGTGTATGGCCTATAGGTCTAAATTTACTAAAAATAGTAAAATACTAAATTCAAAAAATCCATACAATATTTTATCAAAAAAATGGTTTTTTCTCTATATAAAAATTATAATGAAAACCCTTTGAGGAATTTTAAATTAGATCTATTATGAATCAGAAATAAGCCAAAAAATGTGGAATTCTTCACAAGCAAAACCATAGAATATTCCCAATAAAGAATCAACAATTGAGATAAAATTAAAAGTGATTTCAAATATTTGAGAAAGGTTTTTAAATAAAATATTAATTTTGATGAAACTCATAAATTAATTACAAAATAAGTACACCATTCACCTTGTATGTTAATTTTTACTAATAATAGTCAATTGTAAAAAGTGAAAAATCCATATTAAATTTTGGCAAATAAAAGAGGTTTTTGAATGTATTAACCTGAGTAGAAAATACCTATGAGGAATATTAAAATGGCATTGTGTCAAAACTAAAATTCACCAATCAAGGAAAAAGAAATTACAAATGTCTAAACACAAATCTTGGCAACAAAAGAAGGGTGAACCCTAAGGTAAAGTTTCAGATTTAAGAATCCATCACAACAAGTTGAGACATTATGATGTTGGAAACCCTAAATAAATAAAAAACACATAGGTTGGGTTCACCAAATATTTAAACCTAAAATTTAGATATGGGCAATATAGGGTTAAAGGGGTAGAGATAGCCAAGGGTACAAAGATGGTAGACTATCTCTAAAATTAGGCCAATGATTTGTGAAACTAAGATAAAACATATGTTAAATTTATTATGTTGAGATGTTAAAGATATAAATTATAGCCATGATATATATTGTAATAATAAAGAAAACAAGATACTTGTTTGATTCTAACACTAATATACATCTAGATCTGGAACAGGTATAAAGCTTATTAGATCTATATTTTGAAATAGTCACCTAATTCTATAAATTAATTTATAGATATGGACACTTATGTTGACCTAGAACAATTATGTTGACACTATTATCTAGCTTGGATGCAGGTGTCTAGTATAGAATACAAACTAAAACTAGATGCTACCACTTATATGCTTGTGGGTTCTATGTCATCTTCACTTTGGTGCATTCAGATCTAGGTTATAGACTGTCACTCCTTGTTAAATAGAAAAACCCTAGTTCTTCATATTCATATTGGTTGTGGAAAAAATGGGTTAGTGGGCATATGGTGTCGATCTACCCCAAAGAGCCCTCTATCAATGAGCATTATCTAGAAAACCAATACTCTGAAGAGGGCCTTAAACTTATGTAGTTCTCCCCTACATGTTTGATTGTGTGTGAAACATGCAATGTGTGATAATCAAGTATAATAGTGACCTAGCTTGTAACTTGGTAAAATTATCTCTTGGGTTACTCATTTAGTAATTCATACTTGTAGATGTGATGTCCCTATGACTAATATGGAAATAGTATAAAATAGGGAAGCTTTGATCACTTGAGTGCATGATAGAATGCTTTTGGTAAGTTTCCTTGGTTTCTGCTAGGTCAAGAATGAATTAGGGTTGTTCTTATATTTATACTACTTCACTTGGAGAATATCTTTCATAAAATCACTTAAGAAAACCATAAGAATATATTTTATTTGTAAATTGGATGAATTTAGGGCATTGGACACTTGTGTTAGGATAGGACACTTGCATCGATGTATGTATATTATTGGGAGGCAATTGTCTAGGTAATTAGAAAATAGTTGAAGGTGTATAACTTGCAGAGATGGAAGATAAGTAGGTTTATAACATTATAGGCCAGATGAAAGGTCTAAGTTATCATAATAACATTGATTATAATAAATATAAGTAATCAGGCATAGAAAGATAGTGTATGTAATCCTTTTGGTAGTGGAAAAGGTATAGAAGTTAAAGGTACATCTACAATATGTATTTACCAAGTATAACAGATTGAGGTGTTATATAATTCAGAAATAGTGTCTATACCCACCCTTTAATATAGTAATGAAATTTCTAGTTTAAAAGAAAATGAATATGTTACTAGGTGCGTATAATAAACCTTGCCTTTGCTTGAGTCCAACTTGAAATATTTGTTGGTAACTGACCTATAATTAAGATCTTGTCATAGTATATAATCAGTGCATATAATCAAAAATTGAAAGCATTGAAATTGAAAGAGAGCAAGGTTTAGGATTACACTTGTGTATTGACGCAACTATCTTGCCTCTAATAAATTTGATTTGAAATATGTATCATTATGAATTAATTAAACTAATATTTGGACAAATATAAATATAGAAACTGCATATATATATATATATATATTTATATATATATATATAAAGAGAGAGAGAGAGAGAGAGAGGACACATGCCCCCAACCTTGGAGAAAATGTGATTTTTGATCTAGCAGTTGAGATTATCTCAATTGTGCAACCCAATCATACTTATAACCTGGTGAGTGTGAGTGAACCAAGTCAACTTGTGCTATAAAATTGGTGAGTTTAGATGATGTAATCAAGTTTAACCTATAAACTTGGAAAAAATGAGTGATTTATTCACCTCAACCATACTAAAAAATGAGCCAATTGTTGCATTAGATTGGCTCAATATAATTCGTAATAGTCTAACTTGGTGGCTGGTGATAGTCCCTGAAAGTGTTTTGAATATGAAAAAAATATATTTTGAAATTTAGATGCCCTTAAAACAACATATGCACCTTAGATCTGTTACCAATGCATACAATTATGTCACAAATTTGTATATGAATCATATAGTTGTGGAATTAGGCCAATTTGAAACTATGTAAGTGTGGATAATATGTTTCCAAAACATTCCCCCACTATATGTTTCCAAAACATTCCCCCACTATAATATGAAAATGAAACTGGTGTAAGTGTGGGGAACATGTCTCCAAAACATGCCCCCCACTACAATCTAAATTTGAGAACTGATGTAAGTGCCAATGTGGACAACATGTTTCCAAAACATGCCTCCACTATAATATAAGTATCTTTCATATTGAATAAATGTGGAGAACATGTTTCTAGAACATGACCCATCGAATCTAAATCTATGACAAATGTGGATAACATGTTTCTAAAACATGCCCCCCACTACAATTTGAATTTGTGAAGCAATCTAGAAGTCATATCTCCATGGCATATCCCTACAGATATCCCCCTTTTTTTGAGGTGAGTTAAAGTATAAACTTGTAGTCACCTTACCTCCAAGGTATAAGATAATTTTAAAATCTATGTATGAATCATGTAGCATATATAAGGAACATATTGAAGTAGATATATCATTTAAGTAGGAAGAATGTAATCACACCAAGTCCTAAGATGCATGATGTAGACAATGGAAATGTCTAGATAGTAACAGTGCAAGCTCAACAAGTAATCAAGCACACACATAATATCACTCAAAATCAAAATAAAAGATAATGGTCCAAGGAGACCTCAAACAAGGGGCATGTTCAAATGCTGCACAATCAAAGGGACATGACTTAGTCAAATGTCCATAAAAGCAAGAATGACATATTCAAATGTCAACATACAAAAATTAATGGACATATTGATTTGTATTTATACCACACCTTTTGAAATAATCTCATGGTAGGTTTAAAATAAGATAAATATGTCAAACTGTACATATTGAGATATTTTTAATTTGACCATTTAGAAGGCATGGACACTAGCGTTAGATTTCAAACACTAGTATTGATGCTACTTTCCTAATGTAAACATTAGTGTCCTTTAGGGTAAAAATTTATTGAGGATATGTAACTATTTGTATAGGATAGAAATCAGGTTTTATGTAGACTTTAGGCTACATGTGGTATGTGTCATCATAATGTTAGGGTCATATTATAGGGTAATAAATTAGGCACAATAAGATGGAAAACACAAGCCTTTCAGTAGAAGGAAGGTCATAATTTTAAGGGTTGAGCTATGATTGGTATTTGTCAAGTGTACAAGACTAGTATGTCATATAAAATCATATTTTAGTATATACAAATTACTAACTGATGATCCCATTAATAGGAGAACCATCAGGAGTTCATGTTTCATATATTTTAAGGTCACCTATCATGAACAAAAGTTACCAAATGTATCCATATCAGAATTTTATAATAAGTTACATGTTGTAGGTAACCGTCATGATCATTACTCATAGAATCTCATAAATGATGGGTAAATTTAGAAAGGCTAGGACTCTATGGGATGTATTTTATAGTAGGATAATGTCTCACTTCTTGTGTTTGTTTTGAAACACGTTAAACTATCCATGTTAATAATTGAGTATATGTTATAGAAAATGATGGTCTCTATGATCCCTAAATAACTCTTTGTTATGATAGGCACTGAATAAATGGTTGTCTAAGAGACCTAACTACTCTCCTATGAATTGGATGTATATAAATATATTACATCTATATAACCATTAGCTCTATATACTAATCTTGTATGGGTGTATCAACCAATTGTGGTCATGTTAGGGGTGGAGGAGGATATACAACTGAATGTAAATGGTACTCATATTATACACCTATAACTAAGACTACCTTATTTTAGTGTGTGTACTTGAGACATCAATGCATTATATATAATGTCATATAAATATTGTGCATCTAAGGGCATCCTATCAACATGTAAAAGACCATGTTATTTTTTACAACTAAAAATGAAGTGGCTAGTATGGAAAAGCCTACCTGAAGAGGTAACATTATGTGTTCAAGGGTATTTTATTTATGATCATAAAATCACTTAACTATTCTTGATGTATCTTGTATGTCATGTTGTGTGTATCCAAGAAAGTAAAGATGTTTCATTGTAAACACGTTCTCACTTGACCCATTTTCAATCATCACACTATGTATGGGTTGATCATTTATATAAACTTGAATGAATAATGCATGAAATTTTGAATCATCAACAAAAATTTCATTGTCATTAAATGTGACCATAGGATGGCATTGTGAGGTATTAGTAAGTGTATCAATAGTCAAATATATTGGGTGATCGTATGTCACAAGTAAAGGATGCATATTTTTTGCATAATGTACTTCTAAAGTGTCCTTAATCTCCATCATTTCATTCTTGGGAAATAGGTCATTGAATATTTTAAATTTATTATTTCCAAAAATTTTGTCGATATTCCTTTTTAGGTGTGTTCAACTCAATAGTGTTTTCATGTATAATATATTTATCTTATATCTTAATTTGAATCATTTTTTCATATAATGTCTCATAATTTGATGATAGTCATAGTATTCATTGCTATCATATTATTCAATGTTGGTCATTTTAGATAAAATATTGTAAAGGAGAAGGATTGATAAGGTTTCACTCAAGTAGCTTTTATAAAAATATATGAGATGAAGATGGTAATATATAAAATTGCCTTTTATGTGGAGCTAATAATTGAAGTCAATTTTTAGGTTGTGAAACTACATTAACTATCATCTTTTTATCATTATTTTTGTCAATTGGTTTAACCTTATAGCTTGGTTTTCTTTTAAAAGTCCATGTTGAATTAGTTGTAGGAGTAGGTGTATACTTGAGCTTATTCAAAGCTATAATCTAAAATTATTTGTCTCTTACCATGTGGCATAGCTCATCAAAGGATTTGAATCTCTTAAAATTGATTGAATTATGGAATGGTTAAATCAAGCTTTGTATTAGTATGTCTTCTAACTCTTTTATTTCCATAACATTAGTCATCTTAGCTAGCATTGTACTTTACGTACATAATCACTAATTAACACATTAGACCCTTGATTGGGTTTAGCAATTTGTAAATAAGATAGTTTCTCATCAATGTTGATACTGAAATGTGTTATAAATTGATCTTATAAAGGGTTGAATTCTCTAACTTATCAGAGAGAAAGGTCATAGAAGAATCACATAGCATTTTTAATGAGACTTCTCAAGAATAGCTCGGTTAATAATTTTTTATTATATGTATAATCCAAGCATGTTATGTGGAATGTGTTGTCACTTGATCTTGCACTCAATGAGGAAATGATACAATCTTCTCCTCATTCAAATGAAATAATGGAACCACATCAGGGCTATGGGTATCCCTATTAGGAAGTGGATCTCTAGATTAGGGGCTAGCTCCCCTTGATGTATCAATAAGCTCAAATTCTATTAATAAACTTGGGGATAAAAAGGGATAGAGAATGAATAAAAGTAAACCTACTCTATGGGGGTGATACAACAAATATTTTTTTCTCTACTCATATCTTTTATATGTACTTGGAACCAAGAACAAGTTACAATACACTTCACTCAATCAACTCTTTCTCTCACATCAATGCTTCAACATGGGGTCTAAGAGATAGCATAAGTTAGGAAGACTTAGGCAATAATAATTCTAAGACACTTTATTGGATGAGCTATTCACTATACCTATAACCTCACTTGACACTTCTTGTTGACCTATATGAAAAATATCATAACACACTAGGTCCTAGTAAAAGTACATGTGAAGGCAAAAATAGACATCACACTTGCACAAGACTAAACACTATCATATACACTTATTGAATCCTTATAATGAGGTAAATTACTTATATTTATTTATTCAAGGCACAATTTTGATAGGTATTTTCAATACCTAGTAGAGAGATACAAACAATGCCCAAGAAGGCCTAATTTATAGAACTTGGAAGGAGAGAGAGAAAGGAGAAGTTGAAGAGACACAAGGACATGTGTCACCAAGTGAAGATCAGTTACACATGTATGTGAGATAATTATGGGTTTATACATATCATTTTAGGAGTTTCAAATGTCATCTTCAATCATCTAATACCTGCAAATGGTCAAAAAACTCCTTTTCTATGCATAGAAAATTGTCCCTCATAATTGGCCTTCCAAAACTACCCAAAATATATACCTGATCAAATTTGGTGATGAATTTGAGTAAGAGGGGTTAATAATAATACCTCCATGAATTAGTGATACTCATGATCCTTCATATAATCTTGGCCATGCATGATCACACTTGGCAGTCTCAAAATAGCCCTTTTCCCTTCACCCTTCACACTTGGCATATAAAAAATCTTAATACCTAAAATATTATCAATAAAATAGGATAAATTAAATTTTTAAGGAGTTTTCATGGCATCAGTTACAATAAAATGGCCTTAAAAGGCTCTCCAAATGAAGATTTACCATTTTCTCTAAGTCCTCACTAGCTGGCTTATTGGATTGGCTAAAAAGAATGAGTTGGTAGGCACACTTATAAGATTATAAAATTGAAATAATTACCATAGGTAGTTATAAAAAGTCTTGATATTACCTCCAAAAGTGATTTCATCTCTTGGAAATTCACCATGCCTACACAACATAAATAATGGTCAAAATAAGCCATGTTTTCCTCATTTACATACAATTATATACAAACCAAGGCCATGGATGTGATCCTATTATATTTTTAAACAAATTATATTCATAACCTAGGTTAAAATTCCTCCATGTGGTGGCACTTTTTGGCTCATTTTCTCCTCTAGGTCTCAAACATGGTTTAAAGAGGGTTTTAGAGTGACCAGCCTTCTTAACCTTTGTTCATAAAGGTATAACATTTAATTTATCTCAAAATGGAAATTTTGTCTTATTAAGGACCCCCTAAAACTTCCTTTAATATATCCAAGTCCCATTAAAATTATCATTAAAGATATGAGCATTCCAAGATGACCATTTGTGTCATTTAGTGCATTTTGTGAGGGTTTGGGAGCCTCAAAACCAAGAGTTGACATTTTTATGAATTTATTTGAAAAAAATAGATCATAAAAATGTATATTAACCCAAAAAATATGTTACCATCTTTATATTATCTCCTTAAGATCAAAAAATAAAAACTTACCCTTGTTTGGCCTTAGGTTTAGACCTTGCCAATAGGCATGCTTGTCATTTGAGACAAAACTTGACACTCCAATGGATTCCTTTGAATCCTTATGGATATAAAACATCTTATTTACCACCTAAAACATTTTTAAATCAATTTAAATTCATTTAAAATTCCATAAATGAAAATGACCCTTAGTTGGGCTTTTAGGCCTAAGGATTCCCACTAGGTATGCATGCAAACCTCCTAGGTTGGAACAAATTATATTATTAAATACCTTATATTAATTTTTAATAGGTTTATTTATGTCCCCTACAGCTTATACAATCATAAATTTTTCCTTTATAGCCTTTTGGTTCAACATTTCATCATTTTCCCCAAAATCGGCACCTCCATGCACACCAAAACTACCCATACTCAGATAAAATAGTGAGTGCTTTCCCTATTATCTCATAAAATATGATTATTTTATAATTTTATATATGTCATAATGGTAATATATACTAAAATTTATCTCTCAACTCCTCCATTTGGACCTCTACCTCTCCAAGTTTGCAAGGCAAATGTTTATGAAAGCATAATTTGAGGTGGGCAGGGTATAGGATGCAGTTGGAGAGAAAAATAATTATTTTCTATTATTTTTTATATTTTATGGTATATAAATAACTAAAATTATTTTTTACAATCATTAAATATTTCACTTTCCCCTTTGAACACCTCTTATGCTTTGAAAAACATGAAACTAGGCCTAAAACAACCTACAAAGGAAATCACTACCTTATGCTTGTTGTAGGTTATCATGAGCTTTTTTTGGATCTAAAAACACCATAAAAACCTATAAATAATGTTCAAAATCCCATATATTTTTCCATCTTACCATCTTTCTTAGCTAAGTCATCACTTTTTGCACTAATTCACCCCTTATTTCCCAAGACTAGGCCTATTTCTCATTTGGACTAAGGCAGTCCCTTTAGAACGTGCCTATAGGTTAGATTGAAGCCTTGTTCCATATATTTATACATCCTCTCATTGATTTTTTATATCACCTTTCATCTTCATACCTTTTCTCTACCTATAAACTCCTCAAACTACATCAACTCCATGCTTTGGTCCTTGAATTAGCACTCCTCTGCCTTGACTGAGACAAACCCTATCTACCCCTATTTGTTGACTTTTTTGAAATATAGAGGCATTTTTCAATACATTTAGGTGTAAAATTATGTATTTTATGTCACCTTATACTCATATCATATGCATCTCCTTTGGATAACTCCAACCAAGCTCTAACTCCAAAAATCAAACTCACTGCCCATGACCTTTGAATGATTATGTCTTGAGTTGTAGGGTTAGCTTTAGGTCAATTGGAGTTCTCTTTAGGATCATGTGATTGTCAAGAACAAAATACATTCTAATATTAGTTCAAAATAAACATATTCTCCACCCCAAACCTTCACTTTTTTTCCATTCAATGTCTTGTTTGAAACAATTTCTTACTAAGCATGTTGACT
The DNA here is from genome assembly GCA_037957365.1 of Torreya grandis. NCBI lineage: Eukaryota > Viridiplantae > Streptophyta > Pinopsida > Cupressales > Taxaceae > Torreya > Torreya grandis. Next base: position 600,305 of record JARHVA010000213.1, read on the forward strand.
ATTGGTGTTCCCAATCCTGTACAGACAAGGAGTTTGCATTGGGGTATTCAAACATCAAAATCACCCTTTTATTTCTCATTACTAGCTCATTAATGTTCTTTGAACTATTTTTTATGGTTAAAATTTTCTTGCATAGCCTATGTATTCCATATGGGGTGCAAAACCAACTTTGCCATTCATTCTTGTAGACATCATTGTTTGAAATTAGTGATTTTTTGTCATTTTTTAGGCCTTCAAAAACCATCTTTCACTCTTCCTTTTGGACTCAAACTTGGAAGATTGTAGTATGTGGATAGGAATACAAGATTAACCAAACAAGGATGATGGAATATCAGTTGTTCATGGTCTTATGTTATCTCAAAAAGGCCCTAGGATCTCTTTTTGGCCATTTTAGGGACTATGAGCCCAAAATGCATAGTCACTTTTTTGAAGGGGAATCCTTGCCTTGGCATAGAATCTTAAGTACCATAAAATGAATATAATGGCCTTTTGAGTGTGATATGACCTAAAATTTCAAATTAATCATGTCTTTACCATAAACACCTCCGTACAAACCTCTTTGAATTCATGTAGCAGCTGACTGTAAGTGCATTTTGGAAACAAGGCAGTGAGCAAGGAAACATTGGACAATTAGCTTGGAAAGAGTATGAAACTTGATTCTTCTCAAGAAAATTTTGAGAAATAAACTTTTAAAACATGATTCCAAGCATATCAATCACCTTCAGATTCTCTTCCTCATTGAGAAAACTCAGGTTTTGCATATATGGTTGTCAACTTAGAAAATAAGCACCATTTGAACTCTCCTTTAAGTGGCATTGAAAGAGAAGTATTATATGGTTTAAATTACATGGAGAAGACCTCATTCACACCTAAAAATACCTCATCAAACTCACACATCTCTCTGGAAATTTGAAAATAAGAAACAGATTCAAACATACACCCTTCTTGAATGTAATTTCATAAAAAGTTGTCTAGAGTGTAAATGATAATTAATAAAGGAGGAGCCACCAAATATAAATTTCTTGATATGGATTTGGATTTCACTCAGAGTGTTATCCACCTATAGAAGCATTTCCTTCAACTCCTCTTGTAGCTTCCATAGTGAGTGTTTAAACTTGCCCTTCCTTGGTTTGCCAATGGGGAAAGAAGAGAAATGAGTTTAAAATGCAATTTTTTGTGTAATAAATGAAAACCAAATGTGGATATGACATGTGTGGAGGTTAAGAGTCACTCCACCACATTTTTTTCTGTAAGGGAGCTTGAGAAGTCTGTCCAAGTGTTGAAAAAGGCCTATTTTTTAAGGAAAACTACTTCTTGCCTAATGAACCTAACTTATAACTATCCACTGACATGACCCACATTGAAATTGACCTTGGTGTCAAATTTTATGCCATAAAAGTAAGTACAAGTCATTTAATAGGCCAAAATACCCCTTTTTTCACTTGAGACTCAATAAATGACTAGTTTATGACTTGTGATCACATTGAAACATGATAAATTCCATATTAGGACAAAGTAGACACAAAGGAACTTTTGACTAAGTTTGACCAAGGTTTAATAATAGTTGACTATGGTTGACTAGGCCAATTCAAGGGGAATGAACTTAGGCAAAGACTAGGACAAGGCCAAGTAAGATGTATAGGATAATATGGGACCCCATAAGATATATATAACCTTATTGAAAAGTGTAAAATGATAAGGGTTGACCTCATTTGACTAAAAGTCAAATTTGGTCAATAGAATGATCAAAGTTATTGTTTCAAGTCACCTTTACCCTCATATAGTGGAAGCTTAGGAGATGAAAAATATGAAGGTAAAGGATATGTTGTTATCTCAGGGGAAAATGTATTAGGAAACAAGGCATGTAAATCCAATGAATGACTAGCTCTAGATGCACCTTGCTCTAACTAGAACACCTTAACATGTAGGGTTGTAATTGTTTTCTCAAGGGAACATGTTGTATGAGAGATTGGTGATGTAACATACATATTCATCAAAGGAGGGGTAAAGCTTAACTATGTAATAATAGGTATGGATATTTTTTTGAATCTTTGTGTTGTCCCCACACTTTGGGTGGATGTCACATATATCACTGGAAGTGTATATGTAAGGATAGTATCAATGGTATAGGTATAAACACATGAAGTAAAGTTATTAACTTAAAAAGATCAGTTGACAATAGTAAATGGTTCTTATTTTTTAGCCTAATATGTAGTAATCTTAGTTTGGTGTATGGCATTAGATGCTAGGATCAATTTAACTACTCTATCCACATTTTTGAGATATTGACAAAGTCCTTGATAAATTTTGTATAAGGCTCTAACTTGGTCAAGTGGGATCAATTATATCTAAGCCCTCATGATTATCTTGATTGCTATGTTAATTTTGATTATCTTTATTATCATGTTCTATTAGAGGCATGTCAACATAATTATCTATTTTACATATTCAAGAATAATTATAACATCAAAATAAGAAGAAACATTTATTATATCCATTCTAGATGAAGTTAAATGAATCTAGTTATGTTCCATATAAGCCACACTTAATATACATATGAGCCACACTTAATATATTAATACACTTTAGATGTACAAGGAACTAGCCTTCTTAGATGGCATTGGATGGAATCAGGCAAGTATTAAAAATATAGGGCCAAAGGTGAAAATATTTATTGTATTTTGTGTGGAAAAATTACAAATCAAAACTGGAAATTTGAGATAAAAAATATGAAACCCTTAGGGTGACCTAGGGTTTGACATAGTTTGAGAAATGTATGGATTCACCAATATGTTTTACCCAAATTTGTATTTATAAGTCCTAATAGGATAAAAAATAGTATGTTTATTTAGATAGATAGATATGGCATTCAAGTATACATTTGAATGTAAATTAATAAAACTAATTAAATTATTGTGAGCAATAACATATGTTAAATATAGTAAGTACAACAAAAGGATAAGAAATTGGATTTTCTAACTAACTATCAAACTATGACTTTATTCTAACAGTGGAAATTAAAGTGAAGCAAGCATGTGATTCATCTAGATCCATAATTATGAATTTGTCTGCATAGTTGTTTTATCATCTTTGGGCTAGTATTAATTCTTGATACTTACCTGTAGTGGTTAATAGTGACCTATGTAGAAAAGAGGATTTATTATTGTAAAGTCACCTTCACATGTCTCTGAAATATATATATGTGTGATGTTGAACCCTAATGATGCATGTAACTCCATAATATTCCTTCACCATTAAACCTTATGTGTGCTTGTGAGTGCTATAAAACTATAAGGGATAAGATAACCCCAATCACCCCCATGATTATTGGCCATTACCTATGTATCTAATACTACAAAGAGAGAAATGAAATTACACATAGTATATAAATGTGTAGTAAATAAGTGTCAAGTCTCCTATCAAGTGAAGCCCTAATTTGTATATATATGAGTCCAATTAGATAATTTATCATGTCACCAACACTATATGTAGATATGACAACCCTAAGGAAATATTTGATTTTAAAAAGTAACCATTCTTGGGAGAGGGTCGACAAAGTAAAAATCATCATGTTAATATTGAATGGTGATACTAACCTAGTCTGATGTTAGTGAACCATGCACAAAAAAAATGAATTGAAGGTATGGGGATATTTATATGAGATAATAAATTAGTTTGGCATAGATTGTAAGGTTCACATAGATGTTTGACATCAAACAAAGAGGGTTAAACTCATAATGTAGCATGTAAGTGTGAGAGAATGGTAGGTTATGAACATATTTATGTGGGTAAGTCATGTATGGTAAATGTAGACCAAGCTTCTCATTGTCAATTATTTAATACCATAATTTAGTATCTAAACATTAGAATATTTTGATTTATAATGTGTTGAGTAGGAAATTCATCCCTTTCAAAAGATATCATATCTTAATTATTCTTCAATGTATTGACCACAGATGCAAATTTTGTTGGTTTTGCATCATTCAATATAGTTATGTCATTCAATGCAACATATAAGACATTTGTATAGATAATTGACCTCTTGAATAACTCTAAGATGGATATTTGAGCTTGGGTATTATTAATTTGATCAATGATATCATAACCTTTAGTTGAATTAGTTTGAATCATGGGAGGTGGACAATGATGAGGAGGGATATTCTGTATACACATAATATTTTTAAACTTTTATTGATTACTAACACTTTATGTCTTATAGAAACCTATCAAGTCTCAATCTCTCTGAGTTCATGCCTTAAGGGGTGCACTAGGAAAGGGGTGGGTAGACCATTGGTGCTTCGTAATATTGTTGTCCCTTTTACTACTTGTCATCTACACACTTGTCTCCTAAAACCATTTACCCTAAGCTTATTCTTATCTATTTTCCCCATTCCAAACATTTATCATATCATTATCTTCCTTTTTCTTACCTTGACCCCCTTTCACTAGTTGACTATATTATGTTGACTGGGTCAACCCTGTATTGTTTAAGGATATTTTTCACTTGAGAGTTTTGTTAGCACTTTGACTAACCTAGCTCAAGACCTAGTGATTTATATCTCAAAAACATACAGGGTTGACAAGGTTGACCCTGTATAGCTGACATATTCAAAAATATTTAGGTTAAGATTTGCTTATATATACAAGTTCATTTCCAACCATTTGAGAATAGAGAATTGAATAAGAATAAGTGTAAATGAACATCTGATTATTGACCATTCTACTTGAGTAATAAATCTTAGGTTTCCATGCTTTCTTTAGAGATATGGATATTGTCTTGTGGAGAATTCTTTTGGATGTATAGATAGGTTGTGTAGCCTAGAGCTGATTTGTCTTTGTTATCTTTACATACCACAAAAATCTCTTTTGAAGCACCTTGGCCAAGGGAGAGATTGAGGCTCGGCAGGTTCTTCTTCAAAGGTAAGTATTCTTAACTTTATTTCTCCTTTGTAAAAGTAGATAGATAATGCAGTAGTGCTTTTATCCCATGCATTAGGATTTTGTATACATTGATGTGAGTATATGTCTTCTATGCATGTTTAGTTAATTTTATTTTATTTCTAACCCCCACTTTGTGCCACAAGCCTTGGTGTGCACTAGATTAGATTTAATTTCTTGTTATTAGAATAGAGTGAACATTAAACCTATGACTCTTTTAGGGTTGTTGCATGATTTTGTTAAACTTTATGCTTTGGAACCCTTCCAGTATGGTGTATTATGATAAGTGATCCCCTAATCAGGTTTAATGTATCCCTATATTGGTCATGCTCCCACTTAACAAATGTATTCCCAATCAGAAGTGTAGGTATGCTCTATCTTCTCTGAGCCCAGATTGATTTATAGACATGATGCATTTATAATTACATACATTATGGTGAACCCAATGTGAAATAACCCTTTCAAGATTTGTTCATTTTATTTCAATCTTTTATAATTATTTTTATCATATATTTTCCATAGAGGATCGACTCTATCAACACATTATCTAACTTTTATGTGCAGAATTTTAGGTATAGGCTATTTGATCAACCCTGTCAACCTAATATAGCTTTTTAGATTTTTAGACATCTAGTCCAAACTATTGGGTTGACCCAGTTGACCCTATACATTTTCAGGCTCTCAGCAGTAGGTTTTTTCAAAGCTTGATCGACCCAATTAGTAGAATTTATAGGCATAAATCAAGGTTCTTTAACATCAATAATCATTATTTGCATCTTTAATCTACCAAGGTTACTTTCTATCTCTTTTTCTCTTTCTTTATAGTATTTCCTTTTACAGTTTATAGTCTTTAAAACTACCCCTACACAGTCAACTGGATCAACCCTGTCGACCCAGTTCTATGTTCTGTGTGTTGTCTGAATAACTAGGTTGACTCTCGTAACCCTGTTCATTTTCAAACCTTGATTCCACAATATAGGTTTGACCTTATCGACCCTATTTTGTATTATATGCATACATTGTTGACTATATCAACATTATACCTTGTTTCAAAGTTATAATTAACCTTATATGTTAGTAACTAGCTCACATTTTCATTTCTTATTGTTTGCATGCTTAGAATAGATCACATAGCTTAATTAGTTGGTTTTCAATTAATAGTCTAATTTCACTATTTTCTATTTTATGCACACACAACCAAATCACAAAATCTAAATAATCATTTAAACATTTTTCTACCCAAGGCTAACCTACATAGATTTCATCACCAAGGGGAAAGCCAACTTGATGTTTTGGTCAAGTAAAAAGTGTGGTTAATGGTATATTTTTGTTAAGCACCTGACACCCATATCATTGTGGTGTGTGAAGTGAGAGGATAAGCCCCAATACCAAGATGGTATCATTACCACTACATATCACTTTCATCCCAAACTACCTAAAACCATCCTTAGATTGTCATTCTAGTTCCTTACTTACAACCAACTTCCCATCACATTTAAAATCATATCTTAAATAATCTAATAAACATTTAGGTTGTCAAATTAGTTATCTGTTTACTTTCTAAGTTGGTTACTTCCTCTTTTCTCAACTATATTTTGTATTACAAAAAAATTTATTAGACAGCGTTGGTACAAAGTTTTGTGTTGTGTGCTTCAATTTTATTGACCAACATTAATCCAATTGACTATGTGTTTCTTTTAAACTCTTTATTTTCTAGATTACTTGAAAAATTTATCTTGTTTCAGTTCAAAATTGTTATAGGCTTCTTAATTTTCCCTATCTACTATACTCAATCAACCTAGTCAACCCTCTACCTTTTTCTAGCCTCTGTTCACTAAAATGGATCGACCCAATCGAACTTAACTATTTGTAGACCCTATTTTCCCTTTTGTATAGCCTTTATTTATTATATTAGATCGACCATGTACTATTTTTAGACCCTATTTTCTATGATAGTTTGACCTAACCAAACCTGTACTATTTTTTTCATTTCATGTTTCCTTTCTTTCTCATATCTCTTTCTTTCTCTTCATCATAGACTTTTTGCTTGATGACAACACTGAGTTGTAATCAAATAACATGATGAATTTTACCAACCCTCATAGGGTCTCCCATAGATAGAGTAGGGCTCCTCTATTAGATGTTATTAATGTTCATATTACCACTCTCATAATGAACTATGGGACCCCTCCTAATACCTCTTCATAGTGTAATCCTCTCTTCTCATTAGAATACCAAATTGAATTAGAGTATACCCCCAAAATGGTCTTCTTTATCTCCAAATTTCTCCAACATCAAGGAAAATATCCTTCTAATATTTATAATATTATGATTAGTGGTCAATATAAAGAATCTAATTCACCTAATCCTACATTCTCAACTAGATTTAGGGGTACCACTTTCTTTGATTCTCAGCCTCTTCCTTCGATTATGACCCCTTCTCAAACCATGACCTATTCTTCTTTAACTTTTTCCACCTTCATGCCTAGTATATCCACTAACATGGTAGGTTATACATCTAGTGGGCCTCTCTTTAAGATCCATTATCCTTAATCCTTCAACTAATGTATCATTTTCTATCTAAGATAATCATGCTACTAGTGCTTCTTCTTCTTAACCATTCACTAGTCCATCTTTTACTACATAAGCAAATTTTGCCACTAGTGCTTGACATTCTCATAATTCTTCTCAATCTCTTATCAACATCAATAGTGGTACCCAAGCCATGTACACCAACTCAATGCCTCTTGTGATCTAGGAATTTGACTCAAGAGAGGATGGTTAGTATCATGTTAGTTCTAAAATGAAATCAAAATGAAATAAATACACTAACTAGCATAACATCTCTAGGCCTAGTCACTAGGGAGATCTTATTTAGGAAAAAACATTTGAAAACACAACTAGAAATGGAGAGAAATGATAAATATGAACACAAAACATAATTTTAACACCAAATCCTTGATTGCTCTAAAAATCTCCTTCTCTTGATTGCTTGGCTTGTGCTTCAAGATATCTTCTTCAATGGAGTGTGGCTACCTTCATCTCCTCTTGGCACCTTTGGCTTTGGCTTGGTTTGGATTAATAATTTGGAATTATAACACTAATTTCAATGGTTTTTGAAATTATTTTTGCATTATAACTTTACATTATCCAAGCCTAAAATTCAATAGGAAAGGCCTCCTATTTATAGATTTTACAAAATGTTCAGAATGAACTTGAACCATCCATCTCAAGATGATGTATGGCTAAGAATCCATTCAATTTTTTAGGCAAAAATCAATAAATTCCTTCCTAAATATTTTAGATAAAGAGGCATGGAGGGTCTTAATGAGGCATGGGGTGGCTTGATGAGATATTTTATGTATTTATGGCCTAGGGATGTCTTCCTACGAAATGATGTCATTTGATGATACAGATATTCAATATTCATTTTCAAAAAGAAATATTCAAAAATATCCATGGAATTCTTAATTAGGCTCATGATTTGGATTAATTATCTCTTAAACATGATTAGGCATTTTTGATGCAAATCTTGGCCCTTGGTGCACAAATTAATCAAACTGGTCCAAATGTCTTGTTATTGGCTCAAGATTTGACTGGATTAGAATTGGAAGTTGATGTTAGATGTGTTAGAATTGTATTCCTATTTAGGATGTTGCCAATGTAAAATAACAAAGGCATGTGTCTTATGCAAGAAATTTGGGAGAAAAGAATAATCCAGAGCATCTAAGTGTGAAAATGTCATTTTGACTCGAAATGATCTGATCAAAGTTAGTTTTTTCATAAATTGCATTACCTTATTTAATGATACTCTAGCCAAAATTGGCACTTAAATATGATATTTTAAACTCTTTAAATGTGTTTTAGTGTTTTTAGGCCAAACTGTGCATTTTTGATATAAATTGGTCAAAATCTTGGTTGGAGGTTATTGGTGATCAGTTTTAGGTGTCTAGAATTTTCCCATATTTAAGAAGATGTTACAAATCATAGGCATAGCAATGTATTTTCAAATAATGCTAAATGGCCTATATGCCAAAATAAAAATGATGATTGAAGAAAAATCTCTAAAGAATATTTGGGAAGCCTATAATGATGCCCCTTTGAGGGAATGGCCATCACATATGTGGATGGATAGTCCCTCAAAAATAAATAAGAAGAAAGGTGGAATTAACCCATGGTTAAGATTAATCCAAATTATAAATGCTTTCATACATTGATTTAAAAGGTACTGATTTACCCAAAGGCAGTTATAATCAAGAATAAAAGTCAAAAATAATGATTTGCCCATAGGTGGTTATAATCATTAAGAGGACTTGGATTGTTTTGTAAAGATGATTGTGCCCCAGTTAGGGCTGATTAGCAAGCATAAATCAAGGATATAACCTAGAATACATATTAAATATGATTAGGTACAAATGTAGATGTGATGGTCTAATGACTATAAAATCCACAAAAAACTAGGCATATGAGGATGAAAAGTGATGAAAGGGGTGGATAGAAGAATAAGATTTATCATTAGAAATGATTGGGTTGTACCTATTAATGAGGAGATGCTTGTCCTTATTAGTAATGACACAATTATAATGGTTAATGGGTTTATTTGATCAAGGGTTGAATGGAAGAATGTTGCCAATGTGTCAAAGAGAAACTTTTGATACTCCATTGCTTGTAGATCCTCCTAAAGCTAATTTTTGTTGTAACACATGATGGTATGCATCATGATAGAACACCATGAAGACTATCCCAAAATATGTATAAGGATTGACTCCCAATCTAATAAACAATTAAAAATAATGCACTAATGTAAAAAACCATGATGATAATATTGACGTATGAGTATGGATGGACTCAAGAATAATGTGTGCAAGGAATCACCCAATGCATACATATAGATCAAGTTGAGGCAATAGTACTGACAGTAAACAAATAAGTAAGTAGACAAATAAACAAAGAAAAAAATAAATAAAAATCATAGAAATAAACAAACAAATAGAAAGCCTAAAAAAATCAAAAGAAAGCATCCTAACAATGATTTTTCCCTAGTATAGTGGATCAAGAATAACTGACTAGGCTTAGACAGGACAAATGTTTTTGGATTTAAAAATATTTGAATGTTTTTGGCAATTTGAGGTATCTTAACTCATTAGAGAATGACAAGATACCTACTCACAAAATGATGAGAGCATTGGCTTAAGTTGCTTGTAAAATGGTGAGAGTGCATGGAAAGGGAGACTGAGATGACCTCAACATGAATTGAGCATGGCCCGCATAGTCCTAAAATAACCTCAAGTTAAATTAGTCTTATCTACATAAAAGGTGAGGAAAAAACCAAATGGGTCCCAACAAGTTCCCAAATCTGGCAAATGACTAGTCAAATAAAAAAAATGATGGTAAGGTGATGTGGTGATGCATGATAAACAAGTGTTTCCCTTAGTTTACCCATAGAGGATTATAACTAGGATGTAATAGATCAGATTAATGATACTAATTTGCCCTTAGGTGGTTATAATTAGTAGCAAGACTAAAGAGACACTGATTTGCCCATAGGCAGTTTTAATTAGGCTCATATAAACAAACTTGATACAAGATGGAAAATAAAATATATCTTGCTAGATCAATTGTCATACTACTTTCATAGAGTGTCATTTAAACATGTATTTTATAAGAGTTGAAACTTGATTGGAATCCCCTCACAAAAAGTGTAACAAGAACCAAAAGAACCAAGATCAAATTAGGATTGGGTCTAGATAGGAATGGAATGATAAGATGGTATGGTCCTACTCAAGAATAATGATGGTTTGATAGATTAAATAAGATGGTGAGAGGGTTTCCCCAAGTGATGGGGTGAATGGTAGGATATGAGACAATGGCAAATGGATATGTGACAATGGTAAATGGATATGCAATAATGGCAAAAGGATATGGAAAATGTTTTTAGCCTAGGTGTGGTTTAGTATTCTATTGTTCCTATTGATGTGGAGATGTACATCCTGATCAACAAATGATATAAATAGAATACTAGATCATGTTAATTTCTATCCCACACCTCATCTAAAAAGTTTCTCTATCAATAATTGCCTATAGATTTGGATGCAAATAATGTCATTATGATCTTTGTTGGCACTGATTTTGATTCCTTCAAGCATCAAGATAAGGTATCTTTATAGCCTTTGCAAAAGAAAGTATAGTCATGGGTGGAAAACAGGGATAAATGTTGGTTGATAGGTTTGTTTGTGAAATGGAATAGTGGATGATAATGGAATGTATGATTATAGGGAAACAAAATAAGATTGAGACTTTCAATCACATGTAATGTTGTTGATGCCAGATTTGACATAACTTTGGATGTGGTGGGGTCGAAGACTTATGAATATTCTCTTGATAAGACCACCATATTTTTCCATTGTTTTGGCTTGAGAGTAGATACCATTTGATTAGGCTATAGATAGGAAGCTATTTTGATTTGATCTTTGATTTTGTCTTCAATAAAAAGTGAAGGAATTTTGTTCTCAACTATTGGTGCCTCGAAGAGGGTTTCACCAATGAAGTTGTATTGATTATCCCATAGCACCTCCAAGAAGGTTTAACTAAGGAATGTTGAATTTTAACTTTGATTGTCTTCTAATGCCTCTAAAAAGGTTTCACTGCTGTTGAGTTTGAACTTTGTGTGTCCCCTAGCACCTCTGAAAAAGTTTCACTAGGAGAGTGTTCTTTTACTACATGAATATAGTCTAGGCCTCCTTTATCTTCTTCAACTACTATGTTACCTTGGATGAAGTTTAACAAAGTGTGATTCTATCAGTCCCAATCAACACTTGTGGGAGGTGGAATGTCAATAAAATGGCTATGTTGGTTGATGGTAATGGCATGTGAAATGGTAATGGAATGAGGAGAGGCTGCATAATCCTTGAATAAGATACTAGGAGAACTTATGTCAAAGCTAAAGTACCCATCCTCAAAAACTATAGAAGGATCACAAATGTATTCAAATTGATTTGGTAGTGATGCATAACCAATATTGTAATGACCATGAATGTATTTTGATTTTGAATCTGATTTTGACATAATGGACTCTAAATATGATGTTGAGATTGATGTTGATTCTAATTTTGATGCTAAATCTGATATTGATTCAAGAATAGAACTTGAATCTAATATTGATTCTTCATCTGATGGGTACTCTATTTTAATGATGTCTTGTTGCATATTTGATATTGAATAACTAACGACTTGTGATAGCATAATGGGCTCTATAAAGACTAGTTTATCAAAGTGAGACTCCTCAACAATGGGAAAAAGGTCAAGAGAAAACTCCTTAGAAACTAGCCTATTAGAGGGAGACTCTTACAAAATAGGCATATGGTCGAGCTAATGATTTATGAAAACGTAGTTATAATCATTAAGAAGTGACTCAGTAAAGATCGACTCATCAAAGTGAGACTCCTTGATAACTGGTATAGGATCAATAGGTAATACATCATAAGTTGACTTATTGTAAATGATTGGTTCAACAAAATCATCTTGGATTCATTGGTTCTCTTGGCCTTGGTTTCCAATGAGTAGGAAAATATCAATTTTGAACATAACTTGGTCTTCAAATGATTGGATCAGTTGAGGTTTTGATGAGATTGGTATTGGATGAGGAATAGCCTATGGTTGGATAATGGTATGGAATTGGGGAGCATGATTACTCACATGAACTAAAAGATAAAGTCCTGAAATAGTAATGATAGGGTAGTGTGGAGCTTGGTTGTTCACATAAGCCAAAGGACTAGTTCCTAAAAGGACTAAGTCTTAGAAGGACAAGTTTGGGGCATTGTGGAGTATGGTTGCTCATACAAGCTAAAGTATGAGGTCCTAGAAGGATAAGTTTGGGGTATTGTGGAGCTTAGTATATCACACAAGCCAAAGCATATACATCCTCCTCATAAACCATATCATCTTAATCAATAACTTGATTTGGATTGTAAGTTGGTTCTTGACTTTGTTCCTCATATGGAGTTTTGTAGGGAGAATAATAAAACTCCATAGAAAACCTATCTCTATATGGGTTTCTAATCAGCTTTTATGTAGCCATTCTATCATAAGTTGGATTGTACATGACTCCACCATAAGTGTAGCTATACATATCCACATAAATGATGAAACCTCTAAAACAAAAGGCTTAGATTTTTACAAACTCTAAAAAACTATGTCCAAAGGACAAATGGTTCAAACTTGGTCTAATTTAGTCAAAAGGGTGGAGTTATATCTCCAAAAAAAATTGAAAGTGGAGTTGTATCTCTAAAATGGTTTGTGTTAAAACTTAGCCTAAAATAGTCTAATGTCAAATGTCATACACACAAAATTTCAAGTGATGAATAAAAATTGGCATGACAAAGTCTAGGCCAAAGTGTTCTAAACAAGGTTTGAACTAGGAAAGGGAAAAGTTGATTTGTTAGGTCTTTTATCCAAATGCAGAGTCAAAATCTAGGCTCAAACAAACATGATCTGCTAGAACTTTTGGCCAAACATGATGTCAAAATCTAGACTTAAAACAAATGATGATTTTATTTGATTTGATCAAACAAGCTTTAAATAACTTTGACATAAACCCAACACACAATCAAACATAAACATGATTAATTAGTATAAAACATAAGGCAAAAGGCTTTTGGAGAAATACTGTGTTCTCTTAAATAAAGGCACAAAAAATGATAAGGATAAGCTCTACAAAAAAAAAATCAATAGTCTTCAAATTTGGGTAATCGAATAACCAAAGTTATTCAACCCAAAAGAGAAAGATATTTGTATCATCCCCACAAATTGAGGCCTAAATATAAATCAATCAATGTTTGAATCTAAACTTGGCAAGGTTAATTGAAAACTCAATGTTGAAGACTAGGATTTGACCAAATAAGCTAGAGAAGATTGGGTAGTATGATGGCACATAAACAAGGTCCAAATGACATATGTGACTAGTTTTGAATAATGGTTTTGATAAAATGGTAAACAAATCTTGAAACAAATTGATTATAATAATAACGTTAACATGCTTGAATGGTGCAATCAATGTTATGTTTTAAATACTCAAAATAAAAATGGTTTGACATGTTTTAGGTAGCATAACGCTACCCTTCTCAACTAAAATGACACACACACAAACATGTTTATAAAAAAAATCAAGGCACAATTTCGGTGTAAAATGGACAGCATAATGCCTCTTTAGATAATAGAGTGACATAAACAAATTGGTTTTGACATGGTTTATAAACAAACATATTAATTTTAGTCTCAAAACACCAAGCAAGAAAATGACAAAATACAAGTAAATCATCCAAATTCCTATCAAGGGTGTGGCAAAGTGGGGTTGATTAAAACTAATTTATTTTTTATCATTCTATATGGATCAATTACATAATGAATTTCATGCCAAACTATGCAAAATAAGTGTACTTTAATTGGGTTTCCATAACACTTGGCTTGTTACAAAAAGGTCTTACCCTTTTTACAACAACTACATCCATCATTTGCTCAGTGTAGTGTGATGTACAATGTGCAGATACATCCCAGTGCTTAACCCCAACACTAAAAGGTAGTTTAACTACTCAAACCTCTGATCCTAGTGGGGGTGATGAAATCAATACTAGGAGATGAAACCCTAGGTCAAAGCTTCCCTAAAGAACTTGTGGGAGGTACTGAAGTCCCCCTCATAAGCTAAGTTTACATAAAATAAAAGACATAATAGAAATAATTTATGGTCATCTCAAGATCACCTAATACTATTACGAGTTTTTGAGGAGGGCCTTAAAAAATATTCTTTCTATACCTTAGACTAGGCTCATTACAATAAGGATGGCATTTTTTATTCTAAAAGTTCCCTAAAAGGGATGGATGAAAGAGCATACATGCAACGTCCCTCTTTTTTCCAATCAAAAACTAAGTTAATCAACTATTGAATACAAAACTTGGACAAACGAGTTCAATTTTAAACACCAAATGAAAATTTGGGTGGTGTTCCTTTGACCCCTTGGTCTTAAGTTGTAACTTTGAAAGCACAATAATCAAATCATTCACTTAAGCATATAAATTTTTCATTAAGTCCCAAAATAAGGTCCCTAATTCATTTTAAACATTCAAAAGATAACTAAAGAGGATGATTTAACAAATTTCAAGTTGGCCTTGTATGAAAAAGTCAGTATGTCCTTAAGATTTGAAGCTATTTTAAGTTTGGAATAATAAACTTTTAAAATGACGGTCTCAAGTCTATATTTTTGAAAGTAGCATAGTGACAGTGACTGACAATGGTTGGCTCCTTAGCACTCTTGTCGATTGATGATGGTTATGCTAACTATTGGTGGTTATCTGTCTACCGAAAGGCATCACCCCAAAAGTAAATGTGTCAGATTATAAATATTTAAAAATATATTTTGAAATTTTTGTAAAAAATATATGCAACTTGAATCTAAACTGATATCATAGTCTAAAAATATAGGAGAAAAAATGTGGTTTTAAAAAACAAATCATCAAAAGCAAAGTCTGTATGACCCCAAACCAAGCATTTTAAAATGGCCTATTAGCTCTTGGGTCTATGTTTTTAAGAAAAAGATAGTGACCAGAAATGGTTATACCTAACTAATGATAGTTTCACTTGACTATCAACGGTTGAAAATGACCATCGGTAGTTTACTCAATCATCATTGGTTCTTCTGACCATCGGCGGTTACCTGTGTAAACCCATGAAGATAAAAATTTGGCCAAACCAAATTAGAAAATCACTTAGAAAGAGTTTTAAGCATCCAAATTAAAATTTTAAAGTTGCCTCATGTTCTCCTTCATACATGGGATGCATCAGATCCCATTGGGCATGCCATTATGTGATCTAGGAATTTGACTCAAGAGAGGATGGTTAGTATCATGTTAATTTCAAAATGAAATCAAAATGAAATAAACACACTAACTAGCATAACATCTCTAGGCCTAGTCACTAAGGGGAGCTCATTAAGGAAAAACCATTTGAGAACACAACTAAAAATGGAGATAAATGAGAAATATGAACACAAAACACAAATTTCTCATCAAATCCTTGATTGCTCTAAAAGGCTCCTTTTTTGGCTTGTTCGGCTTGTGCTTCAAGAGATCTTCTTCAATTGAGTGTGGCTATCTTTATCTCCTCTTGGCACCTTTGGCTTTAGCTTTGGCTTGGCTTGGATCAATAATTTGGCATTATAACACTAATTACAATGGCTTTTGGAATTATTTTTGAATTATAACTTTTCATTATCCAAGTTTAAAATTCAATAGGCAAGGCCTCTTATTTATAGATTTTCCAAAATGGTCAAAATGAACCTAAACCATCTATCTCATGATGAACATGTGTGGCTAAGAATTCATTCAATTTTTGACATAAAAATCAATAAATTCTTTCATAAATATTTGGGATAGAGAGGCAATAAAGAGGTATGGAGGATCTTACTGAGGCATGGGGTGGTTTGATGAGATATTTTATGCATTTATGGCCTAGGGATGTCTTCCCAAGAAAATATGTCATTTGATGATGCAGATATTCAATATTCATTTCTAAAAACAAATATTCAAAAATATCCATGGAATTCTCAATTAGGCTGATGATTTGAATTAATTATCTTTAAGAATAATTAGTCACTTTAATGCAAATTTTGGCCCTTTGGTGCACAAATTAATCAAATTGGTCAAAATGTCTCATTATTGGCTCAAAATTTTACTAGATTAGAAATAGGATACAATGTAAAATGTGTTAGATTCGTTATCCCATTTAGGATGTTGCCAACATAAAATAACAAAGTCACGTGTCTTGTGCAAGAAATATGGTAAAAAAGAGCAATCCAGAGCACCTAGGTGTGAAAATGTCATTTTGACTCAAAATGATCTGATTAAATTTAGTTGTTTCATAAATTTCATTGCCTCATTTAGTGACACTATAACCAAAATCATCACTTGAATATATAAATTTCAACTCATCTAGCGTGTTTTAGTGTTTTAGGCCAAATTATGCACTTTGGTATAAATTGGTCAAAATCTTGGTTGGAGGTTATCAATGTCCAATTTTAGGTGTCTACACTTCTACTAATGCTAATCAAACACATCATCTATTATTAAAAAACACTCAATCACAAGAATACCTTTCAAGCTCATAACATAAATCAAATGATGAGAATACAAAACCACCTTCTTCATCTTCAATCTCATCCTTAACCAATGGTTTGGGGCACACATAACTAGAATGTTCCCCTCTTCCTCTTCAAGATTCTCAAGGAAATCTCACTCCTCAACCTCTTTTGGTCAACAAAACCATTAATCATATCCAAAATGAACCTCTCACTACTCAAATTGTTAACATTTAAATAGGATGTATCACATCTACAATTTCTTATAATGGATCAACTCACCCCACCCTTCATCTTAAAACATTTGGAAATATCTATAAGGATTGGGTCAAATTGAACAATTTTGTCACTACCAAACTATTTACCAAAACCCTCATAGGTGATGCCTTGGATTGGTACAACCAACTTAAAACTCATTCCATCACTAGTTTTGAGGATTTAGTGAATGCTTTAGTTTAAAAATTCCAAACTAGTGATCTTCCTGAAAACACTTGGCCCACTTCATAAATTTCAAACAACTTGAAAATGAAACTACTCAAGCCTTTGTTAAAAGGTGGAACACTTTGTCAAACAAATATAAACATAACATGGTTGATGATAATCTTTTCCATCTCTTTACCAATGCCCTTTTTCCTAAACTTCAATATTAGGTTTGCACTCTCTCTCCACGTATATTGGAGGAGGCTATTAACAAGCTAAATTATAATATTTCCTTATGCATAAATTCAAGCCACCCTAATCTTTTGTGGGTCCTTGTTTCTTAAGAAAAAAAATTGCAATGTTAACAATTATGGTGTTATATATTCTTATGACACCATTCGCAATGTTTAAGTTATCGTTCCTACCCCTTCATTGGAACCAGCTCCCCCTTCTCAAAAATATACCAATCCTCACTTATCTTTACCAAAAAACATTAATGTTCATAAACCTCTATCCTCAAATAAATTTCTTAATCATTTACACAGGCCTCTTCCATGAAAACTTGACCCTACCCATCTTATGAAATCCTGATATGATCCTAACAAGTTTTGTTGGTTTCATGCTAGTTGGGGTCATTCTCATGAGATTTGTAGACAAATTCATAATTTATCTATGGAATTTATTCTTAGTCCTAATTTTGATAATGATTCTATCATTCAAAAGTGTCAACAAGCTTATGAAATTTCGTTCAAGGATTATAAATCACATGATAAATATCAAGCCTTGAACCAAGCTAATGCTCATTTGGCTATCTACAAAGACCCTCATCCTAAACATCAACATATCCAAGACAATAAAGACAAAACCACCCCTTCCACCAATAATGTATAAATTCTTGTTGAACCCACTTCCAAATGCTCTTATCGATTCCCAACCTATTTACACTCCTTTATTTATAATATGTCATGTTATCTAGGATTCTTTCCCAACTCATTTAAATGAGTTAGGGAAAGATGACCTTATTAATTTTAATGATTCAATTTTTTATTCTCCCTTGGATAACACTTCCTCTTCTATTTCTACCACTCTTACATCATCTTCCAACATTATTGACAATCAAGCTTCTACTAATACATCTTCTACCATTTTTTAAAATAAACTTGAAACAACTACTTCATCATCACAACATGATTTACAACCTTATTCCAAGACTTTTCCTTCTTGCCAACATAAATTCCAATGTACTTCAGCTCTTCCTTCCAATGAACTCCTTAATCATTATGCACCTATATCTAACAACCTTCTTATGGGTTATGATGAGTGGGATCCCATCATGGAGCTCACTAATATCCCATCCTAGATTCTGTTCCTTGAGCTTATGAGAACTAATTCACATCATAGAAAGGATCTTATGCAACTATTATTTGAGATGAATGTCTCTCGTCCTCCCCTAGTAGGATGGGAAGTAACCTTATCTAGATCTGAGGATAGTATATTACAACAATGTGAAGATATGTCTATCAACATTGATGAAACTATGGACACTTCTCATTCCTTAAAATTTCTTATAGCTTTTATGATTCCTGATGATATTATGCTTTATGTGGATGATCCTCCATTATTCATTAGTGTTCAAATAGGTGATATCCAAGTTAATCATACATTGATTGACAAGGGTTTTGACACCTACATTGCCTCTCTCAACTTCATTAAAACCCTTGGATATTCAAAATGCAATCTCAAGTCTACACACAACACCTACCAAGGATATGATAGAAGTAAAAGCCTCCTTTAGGTTGTGTTTGGCTTACCATTACTATGCCACCTATCATTGTTCATGTGAAGGTGATGATCTTTAAATTTCCCCTTTCTTATAACATCTTGTTTGGTAGGTCATGGACTCACTGTATAAGAGTTATTGCTTCTTCTGCCTATCAATGCATTAAATTCCTTCATAATGGAACCATTTATAAGATTTAGGATGACACTAACCCTTAGAATTTTGAACAATTCTAAGAATTTGGTGTCTTTAAAATTCCTACTCTTGAACCTTTGCCTAGTGTTCCATTCATGAGTCTCAACATCTTAATTTTCCCATTAATTCAACTTGAGGTTAGAATGGGCATCCCAAACTCATTGGGAACATTCCCCCTAACCTCTTAGATTCCAATGATGATGATCCTAATGAGATTAATCTAAATATTAAAAAATTTGATCTCTCACCCCACCTCATCTTACAGCTTCCTAATTCCTTGTAGCCTCATTCTTATAAGCCTCCTTGTGATGACATTCCCATAGTCTTGACAAAGAATCAACATTCTATTCACCACACTTCTTCAGATGACAACGTCATCCCTAATTGTGTCATTTATCTTCACACCCCAAATTATGATGATGGTTATTCCTTAGATGATCCATTCTTAGGTGGTCTTGTATAGGCATGTGATGTCGAGATTGTCCATTACCATTTTTTTGTACTTGAGTCTTTCCATGTATCTTCCTATCTTCCTTCATTTATAGTTCCTAATTTTAGTATTTTTCCTCTTTATTGTAGGGTATATATGGCACCAACACCTCTAGTTTCTGAGGAGCATCATAGGAGTATGCTCATGGATCATGTTATGAATGGGCCTTACCGCTTTACTAGGTACCTTGATCATTATAGTTGGTTTACTCTTGAGATTAGTGCAACCCTTCTTAGACCTTTTGTATATCTTTCTCTTCCCTTAGTAGAGCCCTTATCAGATCCCATTCTTTCTCTTGATATAGTTGATCCTATTTCCACTCATGTTATTATTGATCCTACCCATTACTCTTTCTGTTGATCCTAGTTCCATTCCTCCTCCATCACCACCTTCCCATAGTGATGGTTTATTTCCCTTGCCTAAGATGGATTTGTTTCCCACCAAATGGACTGATCAGTCTTGTCTAGCTTATTTCACTCCTATTACACCTCCTTCTATGAGTGCTTCTCCTAAGACCACTCACAAGCGTATATGTTGCTTCCATGGGATAGTTAATCATTCTTCTACCCATTATCTCAAGTTACAAAATTATATTGATACTTTAAATCCTTCCTCTACTTCCTTAGACAAATCCATGCCTCCCTCAAAGGTTCTACTTGAATATATACCTAATTATGGTGAGGTGTATTGTCTGTGGCACCATTGTGGCACCAATCACATCGATCATTACTGCATCCTTCAACAACACCTTAGGTATCACCTTATAGATATTCCTAGACTTTATTTCATTCTTCCCATAGGTCATCCCCATTAAAAGGATTCTCCTTCTTCTCCCATGGCTCCACCTCTAGTGGTTCCATCCCATCTTGTGGTCCCTTTATCACCTTTTATGCCTCCACCCATGATTCCTTCACCAATGGACCTTCCCTCACCTATGGATCCTTCTCCACCAGTGATTAATGCATCTCCTATAGAGCTCACTCCCATGCATTCTCCCAAACATCCCTTACCTAATTTCCCTCCTCAGCATAATCCATCGAGTATTCATACTTTCCAGTTGAGGAGATTAGAACAGAAGTGTTTTCCCAAGTTTCATTGAAGATTGATGAAACATAAGAAACAATTTTTATCCATCTTCATAAGAGATTTATTTGATGTCTTGGATAATGTGTGTGGGTAGATTTATCATTATTTATGAGTACATGCATGGTGGTTTTACATTTACATCTTGATTGGACATGTGTTCCAATTTTATTTTTATCTCTTTGTTATATCATTTGACATTATGTCAAATTCATATTTTTCTTATATAGTGAATTTACCTTTGGTACTACATCTTGCTTATATTGTCATTTATATTCACATATGATTATCTTTATTTATCATTATTTTCTCTTTCTTTCTTGAGTTTTTCTAAAAAAACTCTTCTTGTGTCTTTATGATTGTTTGCTTTCTTATCTTTATTTTTCATAGATAATTGTCATTGTGACTTGGTTATACAAACCCTGTTCACTTTGGTCATTGTCTCTTATTACCATGTGATCATTTAGCAAATAATGCATCTAATTATACTTTCCTTTCACCATTCCACTTTGGATTTCCTTTTTCCTTTCTTCCTTTTTTACAAACTAAGTATATACATGATTGAGACTTGAGATCACATGTTAGTTCATCATTAAGCCTAAGTATCCTAATTAATCTTTGTCTTTGTTTACTTAGCTTCCTTTAACCTTAGTCTAAATCTCATTCATGTGTATCACTACATCTCCCGTGATTGGTCATTCCAAATCCGTATGGAGGAGGTATCTTAAAAATCCATAGAAAGTTAAAATCCAAATCATTTTACAAAAGACAATGATATAAAAGTCAAAAATATTCTTAAAAGTGAAATCACACTAAAAAGATGTGATTCAAAGCACATCTCTTTATTCTAGTCAAATTTCAAACTCCACAGTTGGCCTCATAGTAGAGCCAAAGTCTCTGGGGTGAGGTAGGCTAGTAGATTAGGAAAGGAGAATAAAAAAATCTTTTAGTGCTACCTACTTTCTCATACAAGTACCCAATCTTTGCACTAGACTGATGACTCTGTAAGTTCTCCTAAGGAATGGGGAACATGTCATGGGAAGGTAGGTCCATTTTAAATTTTCTTGTACTAATCTACCTTCATGAATTGATCTTAGTAACATGCTTATTTTCCTATAAAGCTTTGTGTCTCTAGCAAACATGTTTTCTTTGTAAATTGATGGTCACTAGTCACTCAGTGTCTTCTCATGTCCTCAGTATGCCTCTTGTCTCCTAAGGTATTCTCATAAGAATCCTACGTTATATTTTTTACACTCCATTTTTCATTCCCTATATCCCTCATATTTCCTCTTGAGAAATATTGTTTTATCTATTCATCACTCCCCTTGGGATTTCATTTGTGAGTTGCTTTGTAAGACCATGGATAGGACCTAGAAATCCTCACAAATTACCATCATAGCACCTTCCTATTATCCACATCATTTTTTACCTAATTATCCCAATTTTTCCACCCTAATGGTGTTCTCTTTGTTAGTTGCAGTCTAAGGCCACGGATAGAACCTGACATTCCTCAAAAAAAATTCCAATAATCTAAGTCACAAATAAAATTACATGTGTCAAATATGATATAAGATGTGATTCAGTTACAAGTCATTAACATGCTTCTCAGCTTGATTTAGTGTGTTTTATGCTTAATTCATTTCTCTTTCACTTTTATCTTCTTATTTTTTGAGTGCATGTAAGAATACAACCATTTCTTGAAATTTCATACTTCCCAACTTGAATTAGTGTGTGATCAATTTAAGACCAATATTTTGCCTATTTTACTTTTCTCTTATACTTCCCAACATGATTTAGTATATTTTATTGACTTAATTAATTTGGTTTTATGCCATTTGTGCCATTTTACATATCTTCCATTTTATTACATTGTTTTCATACTTCCCAACATGATTTAGTATGATTTTACTTGTTTTAATTTGGTTCAATAATCTTTCACTTTGGTTTAAAAACAAATTCCTTTTTACCATCCCTTGGTTCTTTATACTATAATTTTCTTGTTATTAAACATTTCCCAACTGGAAATAATGTGTAATACATTTTTGATTGATTATATTTTTACCAAGTCTTTTTGTCTATTTCTTTTTAACCATGCATATGTTCTACATAATGCTTGAAAAGGAACCAAGTCTCATATATTTCCTATAGTATATACAACAATAGCTAAATACATGTGCTAGAAATAAATATATCCAAAGCATCCATAAACACAACCATGATAACAACAACATACACAATCAACAACAATATGCCAAAATGATATATATATATATATATATATATCATGAATTTTTGATATAATAAGTATAACCATATATAATGTTCTAGCTCTATGGTTGGAATCCATCATGTCTATGTCATTGCCTAGCCATGTTGCCTGTCGAGGCCTCAGTTTGACTTATTTGAATAGTACACTATAAAGAGGCCATTAAAATCTTAATCCATCCACATGTCCCTCTAGATGTGCCACATGTGCTTATACCTATACTAATTAGGCTAAGGTCACCATGTGTGTCATTCTCTCCTTCTCCTGGACCCATGTCATATGGGTTAAGGTTATTATTTGTGCCTATGTTATCTATGTCAATGTATCTAAACATACATATCTCTCTTCTACCAGGGCCTACCATGATCTTATCTCACATGCACCCATCTCTACTAGTGGATACATCTTCTTCTTTGTGATCGTATATGCCTTGTTACCTCTCCTACCAATCTAAACCAACTCATTTGAGCTGGGGTAGATGGTACACTGGGGTCCTCTGATACATAAAGGTCATATGGGTACAGAGTCTCATTTAGTATGTCATGGAGTGCTCCCCTCATAAGGGACCCTCATCTCTCCTCCTCATCCTCAGCTATGCCTATAAAATCACACCCAAATAGATATTAGATCACTATTATATCTCAAAATATCTATCTACCTCTAGTCTTTATTTCAAAATAAAAACTTAAGCAATAATTTAATCATATTTTTTACCTATCTATGTTTTGACCACTATGGTCTCAACATCCATGTGACCACCTAGCACAGTTTCTATATCCATGCAACCTCCTAGCACCTCTTCTATAGGTCACCTCCTCAACTCAAATCTGATTGTAATGTCTCATGTCCACCTCATCCTACACCTGAGTGGCCTCTCTATCATCCATCTCTCCTCTAGCCCACCTATTAGGTCATTATGGATGGCAATAGTCTCCACTCTCCCCTACTCCTCCTACCTCCATCAATGTCATGTCCTTGATGGTCATAGCTTATCTTGATACAGAGTTGGTGGTGGTATCTCTGGTGCTACCACTTTTGCATCCCTCTCCTCCTACTTTACTCCCTAACATGTTCATCTAGTCCATGGTCACTCATGATGTGGTCTAAGCGTTAGCCTCATCATTGGTGTCCCTAGTCCCCTCCTCCCTCGTGTCTCTCTCATATACTGAGCCCATTGCTTGAAAATCAATATCAATACCACTAGATGAGGTAATCCCATCTATCCTAGTACCCATACCACTGGATATGGCTCTCTCTACCAGGTGTAGTGTTCAACTACCTTTGTCCTCATTATATTTGGTTCAACTATGTCCCAACTTGGCCATGTAGTTGTTATGTGCTCATATGGCTACCATACTATGTCTGGATGTCTCACCATCTATAGCATTGACACATGAGGCATGGCCCATGTTGCATGGTCCTCTCTCCATCTCTGTACTCAAGGTGACCTATCATTGACTGCATGGGGCACCCTAGCTGGATGATACATGGGAAACCTCTTATATATCCAAGCCATTAGTAATATGATTAGTCCTATCAAATTTTGCCCTCTGACCAACACCTCATACAGATCATGTATGAGTTAGACCTAGATGATAGAGCCAAGATCATATAGTACTCCCTCCTCTAAGATCATCCTTCTTGAGGCTACCATAAATAGTGGTACCTTACCATCTGACTTGTGACATAGCACTCATTGTGTCACAATCCCTATCACAACTTTCTAGATATCTAGAATTTATGATATATATATATATATATATATATATATATATATATATATATATATATATATATATATATATGTTAAACATACTAAATATTATGCTTACCAATATCATCTTTGATCTTGTAGCCCACATGATTAAGGCTCTCCTCTATGTTGTATGGTATCCTTGTAGTCATTGATGCTTCTAGTACTGGTATCTTGAGGATGGCATCCACATCCTCTAGATTTATATCTACCTCTACCACGTACCCATCCACCTCCCATCTGAAGGTGTTAGTCAATCATTCCTAGCATCTTAGGAACATGACTAACAGATCCATGCTTGGGGGAATCTTACACATCATATATCCCTCTTAGGCCTACAGCTACTAATCTAGCTCTATCTCCTATTTTCAGATGCTCTAGTAGATCTGACAGCCATGACTCATCTACCAATCTCCAAATTATGGGTCATCTCTACAACTAAGAAATAATAAAATATGTGTTAGATCTTCATGTCATGTATAATCTCAATACATTCTTTTCATAAATTTTAATCAAAAATAAGCCTAAATTACTTTAATTCATTTATTTTTACCTATTTTTAGACTACTCTATCCTTTTTACCATTATTTGATCATTTCAAGCCATTTTAGCCTTCTTTCAACCTTTTCCATGCATTTTCATACCATTTTGGTTCTTTGGTCAAACTAGTTTGACCAAAATTTCCCTATTTTTGACTTAGTTGACTTAAAAATCTAAGTCAACCCTCTTCTTTTCCCCTCCCTAGTACTGCATTATCATTATGGACATTTTAGATTAGGGAGCAAATTGTACTAATTCAATAGTCTACAAAACATACAGGGTCAACAATGTGGATTTTGCTCCTTTTCAACCTACTTCTGGGTTGACAGGGTCGACCCAATTGTTTTTCATTGCCGACCCCTTGCATTTTCCTCAAAAAGTGTCTTTTTATAGTTTTCTCCTAATTCCTAAAAACCCATTTCCTATCTTGGTTTTTCCTATGTATAAAATCTAATTTGGCTTCATTCTGACATCTCAAAACGCTACAACTTATTTTTTTCTAAAAATACACTTAATTCATTAAAATACTCCAAAACTAGCTTAAGATTCATAGTTGCATACCTGTAGTGCACATGTTACTGCTTCTGAATCTCCCCCTCATCTATCTTGTCATCTCCTTGTCATCCTAGCTCGTTTGATCTCTAAAGCTCTTTTTTTCTCTCCTCCACAAGTCAAATTAAACAAATGACTTGTCTTTCCTCTTATTTAAAAACATTTTTCAGTAGTTCAAAATTTTCAAATATTTTTAGGCATATTTTTTATTTTTATTATATCTTTTTTTCTATTCAACTATTTTTCAAGTCGTAAAAAGAATTAGAATCATGATGTAGAGAATATTTTCCATTATTATATGCCTATTTTCTAAAAATTTCAATTTTTGGATTTTTTTGCATTAACTTCTACAAGTTCACCTAGTATTCTTCACATTGGACACCTTCACTCTTTCTCTTGCATTTTACTTATTTATCTACAACACTAAGTTAATTAAATATATGTTTTTTTTAATTTGTCCTTTCATTTATTTTATTTGTTGCTTACTGCACTTTACTTAGCATCAGCATTGTATGTTATCGTGTTATATTTCTTGAAGCACCATCTTGTGTTGCACTTACATGGCACATGATGAACTTCAAGTGGGACATATATACACATAATATTTTCAAACTTTTATTAATTACTAACACTTTGTATCTTACATGAACCCAATCGAGACGCAATCTCTCTAAGTGCACGCCTTAAGGGGTGCACCAGGAAAGGGGTGGGTAGACCATTGGTGCTTAGTAAGATTTTTGTCCCTTTTACCACTTTTCATCTACACAATTGAATCCTAAAACCATTTACCCTAAGCTTGTTCTTCTCTATTACACCCATTTCAAACATTTTTCATATCATTATCTTCCTTTTTCTTGCCTTGACCACCTTTCACCAGTTAATTGTATTAGGTCGACTAGGTCAACCCTATACTATTTAGGGATAGTTTTCACTTGAGTTTTTTGTGAGCCCTTTGGATGACCTAGCTTGGGACCTAGTGATTTATCTCCTGAAAACATATAGGTTTGATTGGGTTGACCGTATACAACCAACATATTCAAAAGGATTTAGATCAAGATCTACCTATATATACAAGTTCATTTCCAACCATTTGAGAATAGAGAAGAAAATAAGAATAAGTACAAATGAACATCTATTTATTGACCATTCTACTTGAAGAATAAATCTTAAGGTTATGTACTTTATTTGGAGATACAGATATTATCTTATGGAGAAGTCTTTTATATGCATAGATAGGTTGTATAGCCTAGAGCTGATTTGTCTTTGTTATCCTTACATACCACAACAATCTCTTATGAAGCACCTTGGCCAAGGGAGAGATTAAAGCTTGATGGGTTTGTATTCAAAGGTAAGTATTCCTTAATTTATTTCTCCTTTGTAAGAGTAGATAAATAATGTAGTTGTGCTTCTCTCCCATGCATTAGGATTCCATATATATTGTCATGAGTATATGTCTTTTATGCATGTTTAATTTAGCTTTTTTTGTTTATAACCACCACTTTGTACCACATGTTTTGGTGTGCATTAGATTATATTTACTTTCTTGTTATTAGAATAGAGTGAACATTAAACCTACGACTCTTTTAGGGTTTTTTCATGATTTTTTTAAACTATAGACTTTGGAACCCTTCCTAACATGGTGTATTGTGACAAGTGATCCCCTAATCAAGTTTAGCAGATCCTCATATTGGTCATGATCCTATTTAACAAACATATTCAAAATCAAAAGTGTAGGTTTGCTCTATCTTCTTTGAGCTAGGATTGATTTATAGACATGATGCATTTCTAATTGTATACACATTCTTATTATGTCTAACACACCCAATTTATTTTTTATTACGGACCATATTTTCTATAAAAAAATTGGAAAGAGTTGTAGGATTACATGACCGATTTAAACATTTGAAATTTTTTTTCATTATGATTAGAAGGTTTATGGTTTCAACTTCATTTAAATATGTTCTAATAGTTATCTCATGTGTGGTCTTAATTTATTGCATACAAAATGACTAGGACTTTTCACTCTTGATGAATCATTCTTTTATAAACTTTGCCACAACTTTTGAATGTAGTTTCACATTATATGTTGGGCCCATTTTTGCCTAAGTCTAGACTTGCACCAACTTAGTAAACATCTTAGCATGAGGTAATCATGTGGAATGATTGCTAATTTGGTATCATTTGTGCTAGCTGGAGGAATCAATGCTCATCTTGCATTAGCTGGTAGGTAGTTAACTGGTGCTTAGATTTTATGGGGTATCTTCATAAGTATCTGCACATGGAAACTAGAGTGCAAAGGGTTTAAGGTGATGGAGCCAATGAAATGATCGACCAAGGATCTAGCTCAGCACCAGATGTGCACCATCCACCTTGGAAAAAAATTCTCTTGAGTGTTATAAAATCAAGCTCAAACAAGTATACAATGATGTAACTTTGATATATTGAAGCTCTACAGAATTACTTCTAGGCCTCACAAAGCAACCACCATTAAAACATAGTTTTAGCATGGATACCTGTGAAGATCCACCTTGTAGTGCCTAAACTCACTTGTGAACCTCTAGGTTGATAGTTGTTTAGATGTGCATATGCTTTGTTTCTATTAATATGAACTCTATTATTTGAACCTTGGTAATAGAATAATGGTATTGCACCGATTTGTGTATTGATCTAGTTTGTATGGTTATGACAAGGTTATTTGAATGTAATTTGAATGCAATAGTTATAGTAGCATAATTTTGATAGATGAATGTTTTGTTATGTAAATTTTTGTTCCGAGTCATTAATGGCATCTATGTGTTAAATAATGACATCAACCTAAACTAAAAAATAGCCTAAGTGTAGGAAAGGTCATGCACCCAAGCTTTGACACCTGTACTGAGAGTGCTAACTTGAGCATGAACCCCTTGATATAATCAATTCCATTTCCACCCAAGCACCTAAATGATGCTTAGACTATTAACACAAAGGCTTTCACCCTTAATAACCTAAGACTAGCCCAACATAGGCTTGTGCCCCTATGCCTAGAATGAGTTCCCCAAATAGGATTTACAACTATAGATGGTCAAAGTTCACCCAAAATGGCTTGTGCTAATGAACTTACCAACAAAATTATGATGATGACCAAGTCCCTTGAATAATGAGTTGTGCCATGACACGACTATTCCAGCATGGGCCCCAATTCTTTCTCTGTTATGCTTCAAGTGAGCACATAAGGATTATGACTTATGTGAATTGATGTTGGTGCAATAGAAGTGACAAATTTTAAGCGCTACAAGATTATTCCATGTTTTCACCTACTTATAACAATTCTAGAATTGACATGGACAACCAAATAAGCATTTGACTAAGGAAATGGATTAAGAAAAAGAGCTTTTATAAAACATTTCGGTTTCATTACTAGGACCCATGTTGAATTTTGTTGCTATAATGGTGCAAAATAATAATGCTCCAACCCTCCCTCAAGAACATCAAGCACTGGATGGAATAGGTGGAAGATAGATTTGCATTGAAGCATCCATCATGTAAATAATAGAAGCTAAGGAAGTGGGTCTATAATAACATGTATAATGCTCTATATGAGGTATTTTTTATGAACTACCTGAGTATGTGTACCGATGGTTGGCTTCTTATGTGACCCACAGAAGATGAATCTACGAATAACATCTCAAGAGGATGAAGAAGCACTTAGAAAATCTTGAGAACCTTGATGCCACTTGGACCAGAGCTGTAGACAGATGGTGACAAGGACCACTGAATAGTTACATGCTTGAATTTATAGTATTGATGTACTTTTACCTTGAAGAAGTAGAGTATCAATTTTTTCATGAACCTAGAGGCAATTTTGTGAAATAATTCAACACAGAGCTTAAGAAAATGATGGTGGATTACAAATTTGAAACTATAAGAATGGAAGGCTAAAATCCTTTCACCTATGAGTATGGCAATGGGTAATAAGGGGATGTGTAGGTGAAGTATAATGAAATGGGATGAGTAGATTGACACTAAAGAGATTAGGTGATAGACTTATCACAAGAGAAGGTGCGAGCTGATGGAAGATCTAGAACTTAGAAGTGCCAAGAGAAACCATAACAAGTAGGAAGGCCATGGCGAAGGATCCCTTGAATTGTAATAGTGAAAGGAGAGGAACAATGAATCCATATATCAAGCTCAATTATTTATGGGTGAAGAATGCATTGCTACCCTACAAAATTTGACCATTTAAGATGTGCTAGAAGCACCTACCCCCTTTGAACCTACAGTTCTAGCTCATGCATTAGATCTCCCATGAGAATAAAAGAGTGATAACCAACCCTATTGTCCATATTAACTTTAACTAATTTGTAGATTTAAAGTATAATTTTGTGATTAAACAATTTAGTCCTTATGACGAGATAACTAAGGATACCTATAGACCTTTGGGTGCTAGCTCAACAACATAGAACATGAGCGCAATCAGTCCAATTTATTAAATGTTAGTTTTACAAACTGGGAAACAACCCATAATAAGTGGATTAATGTCATAAGTGAATAACAGTATGCCATCAACTTCAATACCACTAACCATAATAATGGGGTTGATACCCAACCCTATGGCTAGAGGCTTTTGAGGACCACTACCAAGATGAGTATTAGGGGGAAAGTGCCTTAGATGCTAGTTCCACCACACAGCAAACATATTACAAAATGGTAATGCACTTTCCATAATATCATAGTGTAGAGAATGTCATAGATCATGTGTTAAAATGTGAGCTTCAATGGTGCACTCTGGGTATAACCTAGTTAGAGCACAAGGCAATGTAATTCATGATAACTTTGATTGATCATGCTCATACTAGATATATGAAAATTTATCTTAACTAGGCTATGATTGATTATGACATTTTGAAGGAAGCATTCTTAAAGGAATTTGATATTCCTAAATTTTAATAGTAGAGCATAGCTACGCTCAAGGAGATTATCCAAGGATTATCAAAGAACATGCACCTATACAATGTCAGATTCAAAACTCTCCTCTCAAAGATTCCTTATGATATTCACCCCTCCCAACATGCACAGTGGTTTTTAAGGGGACTATTAGTGCCATTCATAAGGTCATCTTCCATGAATACATTCATAAACCCTCACAAATCACTTGAGGCCACACTCAAAGTTAAGGCAGTTAGAAGCACTGAAATGGGGATTATCCCATTTATGGAGGCACAAATTGCATCCATGGATAGCCAACTCAAAAAACTAATTGCTATTTCATCACAAGATACTTGAAGTGGATTATGGTACACCAAATTTGAGATGGAAAGCCATAACAAGAATAACTACCCTCAAAGGAATGTGTGCACATTGCTTCAAACCTATGAGGTTTGTCATGAGGTGTATGATGTTCACAACTACCCTTTATTGTAGCATGCTAGTCAAGTTAACACAGCCATATATTTTTGATTTATGATGCCTATACTCATTACATAGATTACTTCCATGTAATCGATGAGATGTGTGAAAATATGGAGAGAGGTGCATGGAAAACAACTATAGTAGTTAGAGGGTAGGCAATCCAAGGAAATGAGGGATATGGCTAGCAAAATGTATCCTATGGGATGTAAAGAGGTGCTAGAGGGTAGGGTGGAGGATGCAATGGAGGAATATTCCCATCATAATCATGTTACAAGTATGGTTCAATCGAGCACTATTAGTGCAACTGCCCAACACATCCAACATGTGGGTATTGTAGAAGAACATGTAAGGTTGGGGAAGCCCTAACTTATATAAAAAGTTAATGCAAGGCTAGCTTGGCATAGATAAAGGTGTAGGAATGATCTGACATGAGCTAAAACTGTAGAATTGGGCTTTGAAGGCACAACTAATTAGCATTGAAAAAGTTAAGGTACAGATGACAACTCATAGTGGGCTCACCACTCAACCACCAATTACACCAATATCAGAGTTATGCTTGGAATTTGGGGGACCAAGCCTTAATAAGTGCATCACATAGTTGGGACCCAAAGTTACACATTACCTTGACCCTACACACTAGAAGGATGTCTTGCAACAAGCCATGAGCATCATTCAAAACCTACAAGGATAACTCCAATTGATACGAGATCTAGAGGTACAAGATAGTACCTCCTACAAGAAACAAGATAACTAAGAGGTTGAGGTATAAGAGCTAATGGATATCCTACACCTCCTATAGATAAAATGGATGTTGCCCCTACTGAAGAATTTGCTTTTAGAGCATGTCAGGCAAAAACTAGTAAAATTGTTGTGCCTTTCATAGAAAGGGTACAAGAGGTCAGGCATACATGAAACATAGAGTATGATCAAGAGCTCTTGGTGAATGCCACCATTGATGGATGGTCTGTATGTGAGGTCCTCATGGAAATAGGCATTGAGGTCAATATCTTGATAAGGAATATATGGGAGAAGATGGGTAGGCTAGCCTTGAAGCCTTCCCCTCATGTACTTTTCATGGCCAATAAATCTAGGACACAACCAATCAAAATTTTAAAGGTCATCATTGTAAGTATTCTAGGTATAGAGTTCCATTTTGACTTCGAAGTGATTGATTTGGCTAAGTAAGATTATTATCTAGCACTCATGGGTAGGTGATGGTGCTACACAAATAATGTTGACATGTGCTTTAAGAAGTTCTATATGACCTTTGAAAATGGAAATGATAGGGTCATGATCCCCCTCTCAAGTGGTTAAGGACCCCCTTATATAAAAAGTGTTGATATTGAAGATGAGATCAACCGTATATACAACATCATGATGCAAAATGTTAAAACTATTGACCCCAATGACCAAGGAGTGCTTTCTTGGGATGATGGACAGTCAACCTTAGACACTACTGATGTAGATTATAATTGATGGGTCAAAAAAGCTTACAAAACCACTGGTCAGAGGTGATGTGTAGTGAGTTCCAAGGTGCCAAAACCTATGAGGATTAATTGGGTTCAGATTGATCATACATCATAAAGAGTCCCTTGCAATAGGAAGAAGGAAAACAAAGCATTTCACCTGAGCAAAATTAAACTTGAAGTGCTCCCAAAATATGAGGGGAGCAATCCTATAGAAGAATATGTTCATGACCTAGAGTCCTACATCCTAAAATAAGTCAATAGGATTGGTGCACTAGTGTATATTTTAAGAAGCACTGTCACTCATTAGCGAGAAACACAGAGGTCTAGCTTGCCAACTTAGAAAGATGTAAAAGTAGCAATACGCACTAGGTTTAGAAAAATTAATTCAGATATGGACATTTTTGTATACTCTAATGATTCAAACCTAATAGTGCATTTATGCTTGTGTAAAGAAACATGGACTGATTGTAGCACAAACACCTCAAAGAATATATGGGTGCATGCTTTCTAAAAAACCTTCAATATGTGGTCATGGGATTGGTATGTGGTCAATGAAATGCATCATGAGATATCTAGTTGGGATGTCTTGAAGAAAAAGTGTGTGCACACCTTCTCCTTTTCCTCATATAGCCTAGAATTGATCGAGCCATTCCAAGTCATTCAATGGGTAATATTTGAGGACACTATAATCTTAGATAAACAACTACAATATATGTTTGGGGAGAAAATATTTTCACTCCCAAATTTATTTGAGGATTAGGCACTCAATAATGACTCAAGTGATGAAGATACGAATGTCTAGAAATCATAAAATTGGATGTCCTTGATAGTAAAGAGAAAGATCATGTGCTAAGTGGATGATAGTAGCCTTAATGAGGAAGATCCTATTATTATACACATTTAAACAACTGAGGTGATTATGCAAGTTGATGACATACGTCAAGAGATAAATGAGCCCTACTAGGCACCACTCAAAACCACCTAAGTTGATACCAACACAAAAGGAGAACCAAAGATGGATACTCTAGGCACATATTGGTTTGACATAGAGCTGGCACAAATTATGGATCTCCTAAAGGATTTTCAATATTTATTTTTGCATAATTACTGAGACATGAAGATGATCATAAATCCATTGGATGGAATATGACCTATCAAAAAGTGGCCCTATAGAATGAACCCCAATCTCCATGTTAAGGTCAAAATGGATATTGATGATATGTTAGTCGTAGGAGTAATCTACCTGATGCAACAGTCAGAATGGGTGAGACCCATGGTGATTAGCATTAATAAGGATGGGTACATCCACATTTGTGTTGATTATTGACTGTTAAACACTGCCTATGTCACTGACCCCTTTTAGAATCCATTCACTGACAAAGTCTTGGATGGAGTCACAAGATGTAAAATTTATACTTTTGTTGATGGTTTCTCTGGATACCATCTAGTCCAAATTAAAGAAGAGGACAGGCCTAAGACAACCTTTACAATAGAATGGGGTTGTTTTTCATATAACGTGATGCCCTTTGGGCTCAAAAATATGCTAGTCATATTCTCTAGAGTGGTCATCACTACATTTAAGGATTTATCCATAAGTTCCTTTAGGTATACCTTGATAATAAGACTATGTATAGGCTCATGAGAGACCATTATGATAACTTACACCTCATGTTTGAGAGGTATCAATAGCTATAGATATCCTTGAACCTTAATAAGTGCATCTTCATGACACCATTTAGAACCTTGCTTAGGCACATCATCTACAAAGATGATTTGCTCTTCAACCCCAGGATAATTGATATTATTCTATAGCTTCAAACCCCTCTGATGTTTGCACCTTTTTGGAAATTATAAAAAACTTATTAGGAGCTATGCAAGGATCATAGTGTCTCTAAAGGAGATATTGCACAAGGATGGCCCATTGTACTAGGGTGCAATGTAAGAGGATGCCTTTGAAACTTTAAAGCTCAAGTTGGCTAGTGTACCTATCTTTCAATTTCCCAACTAGATGACTCTATTCCACATCCATGTTGACATATCCAACTCTACAATTGGTGTTATTCTAGCACAATCTGATGAAGGTAAGATGGATCATCCTATCTCCTTTGCAAGTCATAAATTGACCCTAATAGAAAAAAATTGCATAACTACCAAGTGCAAAGCACTAATAATGATTTATACCCTCCAAAAATTTAAGCAATACTTGTTGGCAACCCCATTCATCTTTTTCACCAATCATGAGGCACTTAAGTACCTTCTGAATAAGCCCATTCTCTATGGGCATGTTTATAGATGGATAGTTTTATTTTAGGAATTTCAATTCTCAATTATGGTGAAACCTAGAAAGCAAAACTTGGGACCAAACCATTTGTCTTACATCGACTCTACAGATGTAGTAGCACCAATTGAAGATGACATGTTGGATGCACATCTCTATAAAGTCTAGTGCATTTCCAAATACTTGGCAAAGATAGCCACATTTTTAACATCTAGGTTTACACCCCAGACCATGACAACCAAAGAGAAGAAGTAACTCACCATTCACACCACCCCCTTTTACATCATTAGTGGGGATCTATATAAATTAAGTCAAGATGAAATCTTATACTGATGTGTTTTGGAACATAAAAAGGCCTCCATTCTATGTGAGTTATATGAGGGGATTGTAGGAGGCCATTGCATGGGAGAAGCAATGGTACATAAAGTGTTGCAATCATGCGTGTGGTGGCCAATCCTATTTCAAGATTCAAAGGATTATGCAAAGGCATATGATATATTCTAGTGTATAGGGAAGCTAATCAGATGGGACAAGGTGTCTTTCATCCCCATTCTTGCCTAGGCACCATTTGAAAAATGGGCCATTGATTTTTTTGGGCCGATCACTCCCATAGCAACATGCACAAGTACAAGGTATATTTTGGTGGCCATCAATTATTTTACAAAGTGGGATGAGGTAACACCTACTAAAAATTACACATTCACCACAACTACTAGGTTCTTATGGTAAAACATTATAATTCACTATGGGTGCCCACTTAGTTTAACTAATGATAGAGGAACACACTTCCTCAATGAAACTATGAAAATTTTACTAGCTGAGTACATGGTAAGACACCATAAGACCACCCCATATCATCCCCAAGTAAATGGCAAAATCAAAGCATATAATAAGATCTTAGGGACATACCTCATGAAGATATATGACATTGGTCACAAAGATTACGATGATTGAGTATCAGTAGTTTTATGTGCATACCGTATAACCTATAAGCACCTAAACAAGGTTACACTCTTCCAACTAATGTTTGGTATAGAGGCAATTCTCTTGATGGAGTTCTTGGTGCCATCATTGCACATAGCACAAATTGATCATTTGGATGACCAAAAACCATTAATTACAAGGATAAAAAACTTAAAGCAGTTGGATGAGGTATGTACCCAAACAAAATGGAGCCAGCACATAGAGAAGGTGCACCAAAAACTATAGCATGACAAGCACATCAAGCACAAGGTACTAATTGAAGGAGAATTAGTCTCTCTTTGACTCTAATTACCTCAAGCAACTAGGAAAACTATAGATAAGGTGGATAGGCCCATATGTCATCCACAATAAATTAGAATCTAGTGTATACAAGTTACACATGTTATTGGGTGACATGCTCTATGGGTATTTCAATGGTAATAGATTAAAGATTTATAGGCAATAAGATGGCACTTACACCATCAAAAACCAAATTTCTGATCATAAGTTAGTTATGTTGTTTTGACATTAATGACATTTGGTGTAAGCCAAACATTTC
The DNA here is from genome assembly GCA_037957365.1 of Torreya grandis. Lineage (NCBI taxonomy): Eukaryota > Viridiplantae > Streptophyta > Pinopsida > Cupressales > Taxaceae > Torreya > Torreya grandis. The sequence continues at coordinate 637,104 of JARHVA010000213.1, forward strand.
CTTATATTTTGTGAATGTTGTTCTTGTAGAGTGAATAAGCAGTGCTTTTAGGCCCGTAAGATAAATATTATGGTGCTTCTATGCATACCTCTATTCAAGTGAGTCAATCACAAATTATTTCCAAAGTAATTAAGACTTGACACCTAAGTTACTAAGCACATAAAATTTACCAGACTTTAAACATATGAGTATCAAGGAAGAAAGAGAGGCACAAAGGGTGCTCGTACACATTAAATGAAAGAAAGGCACATAAGATTCTAGTGTGCAATGGATATAAATCAAATGAACAAGATGATTTTGCAAAAGAGATCTAAGATGAGATTAAAGTGCTAGAGGACCAGCATAAATGATTTGTATGGGATAGGACAAGCCAAGGCAAAGAGATGAAAGCACATAGAAATCAACCAAGATAGGAAAACATGCTTGAAATGAAAGCGTAGTAGGAAAAGATGGAACTATGGAGGCTAAATTACAAGCATATGAGACATTATAACCAAGTTTATATAATAAAGGTGAAGGTCATGCTAATTGAAAAAACCATAGGAATAATATCATCAGGACACGCTAGCATCCACCCAAAGTGAGGCAGGAAGTGACTGTTTGAAATACACATCACTTTACCAAAATTACCATTAGAGGATTTATTGAGGTGAAAACGAAGGCACAAAGATATACATTGAATGCATAGGTGGTAATGTATTTTTTATATTTTATGGTATTTAGTGAATTTTAATAAATCAATGAGTTGCCATGCCATTAATCACCTGCAATTAAGATGGTAGATGAAATTAAGGGTATAAAGTAATGATAGGTCGATTGTTTTAGGTTACAAATCTTAAGATAATTTGCACCCAAAACACAAACTAGAAAACTAGAGCCAAATCAAACAAGTGCTACTAGAGTGAACCCTTGATCATCCATAATTTCCAAAAGTGAATGATTGAATAGATAAAGGCATTACATTCACTTTACGATTGACATAGGGAAGTGTGGGGTATGAATTATGAAAAAACCAAGCTATATAAAATTGGAGTGATGTCGAGGCTACCATTAATTTCATGTGAAGCTCGAGATACAAAGTTACAATCATAGACTTCATAACTATGAGAAGCACCAACAAACATTAGAGGCTTTGACAAAGTAAACAAACCATGCTTCAACACTAGCTAGTTCAAGATGGGAAATAAGCACATGAGTTATGATCCATAGCAGGCATAGAAGGATTCCAAGAGGGTGTATATGGTAGAAGAGATGGATACTATGAAGGTCAAATTGTAGCCTATTTCAAGAGTAAGCATCATAGAAGTAAACATAGAGGCATTTGCAAAAAATTCATACCAAGTGATGCAGTTTCACCTAGAGATCTTGGTAAGGGAGAATTGGATGTATTTTGTGCACACCTATCGATTGAAAGAATATAACCACCATACCTCAAGCCATGCACAAGATTTACTGCAAGACTAGATGGTGGATAGGGGGGCCAAAAAGAATCAAGCGTGGTGTTGTTTGATGTCTCCATCTGAGATAAACTTATAACCTCTGGTGAAATTTAGATCCATGAGTTATCATGCTTTGGAAAGATGGAAGATCTCATATAGTTCCTCTTCTCATGTGTCCATGGATATCGCATCTTTTTTTTAGGGAAGTGCATGTAGATATCAACACACCTAATAGGTAGAATTACCAAACTCCAAAAATATGGTGTCGACATCCACCAAATGATGGCAGATGATGTTGAAGTTGAAAGGGTTATGAAATACCTTGGGTACTACAAGTAAGGATTCATGTTCCCTATAAAATATATCAAGGACCCTGACATGAGGGTGGTGGCATGACTTGTAAGGTCAAAACTTTATGATGATGGTTAATGGATGAATGTCATCAAGGCCTACTTATGCATCACCTATCACATGGCACAGGGGGTTAAGTTTAACATCATAAATTTCATTATGGAGGAAATGATAAATAATGTGTTGGAGTGTTATACAGTGTGGGAGACCGTTAGGTGGGGGTGAATATTGATTTTGATAATCATGGAGGAGATCAGTGTGCCTGATGGCAATGAATATGATCTTTGGGTCTTCTTAGAGTGTAAAGACTCCCTAGCACAAAAGTACCAAGAGTTCACTTACCCTCCTTCCTTCTCTACAAAGTACAAGACCCAAGTGATGGGGTGGTGCATGTAGTATATCAAAACATTTAGGATATAATGGTGTATCACTAAGGAGATTCCCCAAAACATGTTTGGAATGGTAACCTTCACCATTATGAAACACTTTTGTGTAGTGCACCTAGTGCTAATAGATGGAAACTGCTCAGGTTGGCTCAAGCTTCCTTATGCATTCTTTGCAAAATACTTTAGGGTAGCACTGAGAAGGATCCCCAATGCGTAGTATTTGGACATCCCAGTGAAGGAATTAAACTTGGAGAGGAGAAGGTTGTAGCACCAATATGTGTACCCAAGAGGTAAAACCACCAAATATGAGGAGGATGAATTGGATGCATCGACATCCATCCCCTCCAAAAAGAAGTTATTCTTGAGCACATCCATATGCTTTATTACTAGATGAAGCCAAGTAAAAATGATGCAAGCATCAAGAAGGTCCCCCCCCCTTTAATTCAAAAATGAAGGGAAGTTGGTGCCAGTAACGTAGAAGAAGTCTACCTAAAATAAAAAGTGGGAGATAGTTGAGGAAATACAAGAGCACCTCTGATTGAAGATCACCTCCAACAATGAGTCCACTCCCTCTACACCAAATATAAAGCACATGGCCTTCATGCCAGGGATTTCTTTACCCAAGACAAAGGAAAATAAAATAAGTCAAAGGGGATAGTTTCAATGCCCATAATAACCTTAGTAGATATGGAAGTACAAGAGGTGTGTGAGGAAACAAAAGTGTAGAAAACACATAAAGAGATGGAGGAGGGAAAAGAGGAAAAAGAAGTAGGGATGAGTATTTACATTGTCCAAGAAGAAGTAGTAGAAGAAGATCCCAGTGTCTCATTAAAATATCCCAATGCCTCATTGAAAGAACCATCCACACAGACTCCTCAAACTAAGGAGGAGAAAGAAAGTACATGGAGAAAAATGGGCCATAGTGAACAATAAATAAAAATGGTGCTGGAGATGGAGGGAAAGAGAAGAGCAATGAGGGAGGTCAACATGACCCAAGAGTAAATTGTGAAAGTAGAGACCAAATAAACAAAGGATAAAGAATAAAAGGCCTTAGCACTTACCAAGAAGAAGGCAAAGAAAAAGAAGGCCCAGGAGGAAAGGGCCAAGAAATAAAAGGAAAAGAATAAGGTTAAAACAAGCACAAAACCAATGAAGGATAAAATAGCAAAGGTACCTATCACCCTCACCAACATACTAGAGGAAGCTACACAACTGGCACACCTTAGTACTAAAGAGGTGCCTAGAGATAATGAAGGTGATGTTGGTGCCTTAAAGGAACAAATAAAGAGTGAAATAGAGACCTAGAAAAGACAAGAAATGAATCTAGAACCAAGGATATACCCATAGAGGTTAGCATCATAGGGCTATAGGAAGAAGAAATAGACCAAGGGGATAAGTCTGTAGAAGAACCCCTATAGGATCAAGAAGAGGAAACCTCAAAGGGAAGTGCTGAAGAAAGCACTAGCACCAATTAAGAGGAATAAGAGAAGATGGATTTGGTTATCACTGGGGAAGAAGGAACCAAGCTGAGCCTAAGAGAAAAGGTGCAGAAGGGGTAGACCGATGAAGATTAATACATGTTTGATTATATGCCCCCTATAACTACCACAACTAGGATGCACCAATAGATATCATTTGCCTTTGAAATTTATATGGATGAGCCTCATTTTGAGGTTCCATAGAAGTCCATGTTGGGTGAAGAGACATTAGAAGAAGGGCGTGATTCCCTTCTCATAAACCCCCATACAATTAACCCAGTCAAATCATCCATTACACTCATCTAGATGGCATACGAAGTAACATGTAGGAATATCATAAATAATGTTAGGGCTTCAAAGTGGAAGAATATCATGCTAGAAGGAAAAGAGGAAATAAAGGCTATGAATTTCAAAATGCAACAACTAGCTAAACATGTAGAGGAAGTTGGGCCATCCCTCTTGGATGACACTGACACTTTGAATCTTTCATAGGTTGACAAGGTTTGTGTGATAGTATAATAGATGCTCCTAAGGTTGAAATCAGAACTAATGCAATAAGAAGAGGAGGAAAACCCTTACACCATCCTACAGAAGGAGATAGCAAACAAGATCAAAGAGGCAGAATACCTCTTTACGTAACTAGAAGAAGGCACAAAGGCAATTGATGCCATCTTCATGAACTTATCCAACCAAGAATCAGTCATTGACATGAAACTCAAACAAGTGAAGGGGGAAAAGGAAGAGATGATGGTAAATACATACACTATAAGTAGGATCTAGCACACACAAATCATGGCAAAGGTTAATACCCTGAGCACCTAGATCAAGAACCAGGAGAAGAACCTAGAAGAACTCCCTCACACCTTGCAAATAAAGGCTAATGATCAAAGGGAAATCTTAGATAGAGGAGTGATGAGGTTAAAGGAAAGGAGAGAGGCCTTCAAAAAAGAGCTAGAGGAAACTAATGTGCTTATGCTTAGCACCACCTCAATAGATATTGATAGCACTATTGAAAAAATCAAGCTTGCCATCAAGGGCTTAAGGACTTTACCATTGAATTAAAGGAAAACATGCCAGATTTATACGTGTATAGGGCATTGAAAGACTAGTCTGAGGATGGAATAGCAATTTTGTATGGGGTAATGTTGGGCCCCTTTTTGCCTAAGTCTATACCTGCACCAACTCAATAAACATCTCAATATGAGGCAATCATGTGGAATGATTGCTAGTTTGGTATATTTTACACCAATTAGAGAAATTAATGCTCATCTTTCACCAATTGGTAGGTAGTTAACTGGTGCCTAGATTTTAAGGGGTATATTCATAAGTATTTGCATGTGGAAACTAGAGTGCAAAGGGTGCAAGGTGATGGAGCCAATGGAATGATCAACCAAGGATCCAACTCAGCCCCTAGCATTTGCCCTCCACCTTGGTGAAAATATGCTCCTAAGTGATATAAAACCAAGCTTGAACCAGTATGCAATGATGTGACTTTGAGATAGTGAAGCTTTGTATAATTGGTTTCAGGCCTAGTGAAACAACCACCATTAAAACTTAGTTTTAGCATGGATACCTGTGAAGACCTACCTTGTAGTGCTCAAGCTTGCTTATGAGCCTCTGGGTCAATAGTTATTCAGATGGGCATGTGCTCTATTTCTATTAATATGAACTCTATTATTTAGACCTTGGTAATAGAAGAATGGCATTGTACCTATCTATGTATTGATCTAGTTTATAAGGTTATGGCAAGGTTATTTGAATGCAACCTGAATGCAATATTTATAATAGTGTAATTTTGATATATTAATGTGTTGTTACTCAAAGTTTTGTTCCAAGTCATTAATGGTGTCTTTGTGTTAAATAATGATGTTGACCTAAACTACAAAATAGCCTAAGTGTAGGAAAGGGCATGTGCCCAAGCTTTGACACCTGCATTAAGAGTGCTAGCTTGATCATGAACCTGTTGATATAAGCAATTCCCTTGTCCACCCAAGTGCCTGAATGATGCTTATCTTAGTAACACAAAGGCTTGCACCCTTAAGAACCTAAGATTAGACCAAATTAAGCTTATACCTGTATGCCCAAAACAAGTTCCCTGAATAGGCTTTGTGCATATAGACGGTCAGAATTCACCTAGAATGGCTTGCGCCAATAAAATTACCAACACCATTATGATGATGACCAAGTTCCTTGAAGAATGAGTTTTACCATGACATGACTAGCCAAACATGGGGCCCAGTTCTTTCTATAATGTGCATAGGGTGAACACATAAGGCTTGTGCCTTATGTGAATTGATGCCAATGTAGTAGAAGTGATAAATGTTGAGCACTATAGTATTAATCCATATTTGTGCCTAGTTGTAATAAGTCTAGAATTAACTAAAGAAATGGATTAAGCAAAAGAAATTTTCTACAAAACTATATTCAAATGTGCATATATTTGAAAAACTATGAAACCCTATGGTTGATCATCTTACTATCTTCACATTATTTTTCAATAATAAATGTTATTTTATTTGGTCTAAATTCATGTATTAACGATTGACTTGTGTTAAAATTGGCATGACAAGTCTTTCTTATGAACCACACAATATTTTCACTCTCATTAATCACATTTCAAGAACTGTGTGAGTGAGAGTCAATCACAGGATGCCACGTGCCATCTTTTTATATGTCATGTGCCTCACAATGCTCACACCTCCTCATGGTAGGTATTCAACTCTAAGAATCTAATTTAAATCAAATTATGCCACATGGCATGTTTTTAGTGCCTCAAAACCTCACCAACTTCAAAAATTAAACTCTATGATCCACATTCCAATAACTATGTGACTACAAATCAATAGTAGCAAGCCCTACATCACATTCTCACAACTTTACAACCATGTATTCTAGCACATTGAAAATCCCAAAGACTAATAATTGTATGACAATGAAGCAATAGCATCAAACCACATGTCATAATTGAATTTATTATGTAATTTGTATAATTTTAAAGGAACCTCATAGGGTTAAAATAACTACAAGAATGTGAGCCAATCAAAAAATGTAATGTGTCTAGCTTCAAATGAATTCACAATGGTACAAGACTAAGCAACATCATTGATAGATTCAATAACTATGAGACTTTGATATAATTAAAATTTTCCACTTGGCCAACATATAACTCTCACTTTGATTAATCAGAGAATGGAAACTCATGCAATCTACATGGCAAGCAAAAAAAGATTTGAGATTCTTGATAGCTCATTCAAGTAATGTGATGAAGAACCTAGGCTATGATGTTACACTCTGAGAACATATTACACTATAGATATTTCACAAGAGCCCAACCCACTATTAGTATGCCATCTCACTCCATGAACATCAAGTTAATATTTCTAGCCACCACCCCCTATCAAGCCATCACAAGTTTTATGAAAATCTATAGAATTTCTCTGACATTAGAGAACTGATCAAAATGGTCACACAAATATATTATCATAAGATGTGAAAATAAAATTAATAAGTGTAGAGGCCATGTGAATACAAAAGGGAAATAAATTATTTAGTGGGACTTGATATATGATCATATGTGGCCTCAATTTAGAACAACCTAAAGACTCTTAAAAATGCCTTACAGAATATGTATCAAGAAGATCCTCAAAAATTTAAAATCAAAGTTGCATGGATAAAACACGGTGTCACTTTGCATGATCTTCTAGAAAGTCTAAGTAGCCTCAAAGTGGAAATCTCATTTTAAATTACCTTTTAGATTAGATCATCTCACTTTAAATTTAGATTTAATGATTTAGTTTTATTTTTAGCAACTTTATATTTATATTTATTTTATTTTTAGGAAAGGATCACATGTAATGGCTTTTGCAAAAGCAAAAAATGGTGACTATTAACCTTCATAAATAAATTATATTGAAATGGTCTTGTTCAAAAATGTTTTAATATACTCAGCAAGCTTAAGAAATCTTCATGGATGTTTTATGAGTTTGTTTTAGTTTCCTGCTTTCTGAAAAAATCAAATTAATATTGTATTTTCCTAGTTTATAGTGATCATTATATGATATTTATATTTTTTATTATGATTAGTTTAGATTTTTTAATTCTACTATTTTGACTATTTCGGTAAGCTAATCTCTGATGTATTATTATATTTATATAAATGTGTTGTTATTTTTTATAAAAAATTTGATATTTATAAAATTATTATAGAAGAAAGTGTTTTTATCCAATCACTATGATCAATTATAAATATGAAGAGATCCCATTTAGATTCACTCATAATGATTAGTCCTTAGACTTTTGCATTGTGTTTGTTTAGATTTGAGTGCAAGATTAGATTTGATGAATGTTGGTTGATTTTCTCTAGATCTTATAAAGTGTTGCTTAAATAAAGGTTTACTTAGTGGAAATATCAATCCACTTTTTTATGAGATTTGATTGTTGTGACATATTATCATTATAAATATCCATCTTTAGGTGTTATTTTGATCACTTGGGTGAATTTCCCTTAATGGGTTGTAGATGTTTTTATTCCACCACTTGGTTATCCATACAAACACATACCTGTAACTCATGTTTTTAGATAAACTACCAATAATTATAAAACAAGACGGTAAAAACCCATTATCTATGGTGTGTATAAAACCCACATCAATAGATAAATTAGATGATATAAGAAGGGGGCCTTGCAATAAATTTCATCCAACATGTGCTTTCATTTCAATTTCTATTAAGTATATTAAAAATACATAAAATTAGAAAATAATAAATAAAATGAAAATGAAAAAGACAAAGACAAAGACAAAATCATGGCTTGGCTTAGTGAAATAGCGATAGACATTCCTAGTAATCAACATGAGATTCTTATAAAATCTTTCAATTGCATTCCCAAATTTAAAAATTTTAGATCAACTAAAAAATATTTTCATGCTTTCAAAAATGCTTTTGGTTTTTTTCATATTTAACATGAGGATGTAGCATGTGGGTTGTTCTATTTCACATTAAGTGGTTTTGAATATGAATGGTTTCTAAATATAATGTTTGGTTCAATTTGCATCTACAATGAATATGAAGATGCATTTCTTATACAATTTGGAAAGCTCATAAATTTTTTTGATTGCCTTAGTCAACTGATCATACTCAAAAGATAGCCTAATCAGCCAATTAGGGATTTCAATCCCAAATTTCAAAATATCTATAATAATAATCCCATTAGCTAAAAACCTCAAGAATCCATCATCGTGTACATATACATAAATGCCTTAGATTGTATCATATCTATGTTCTTGAAAACCTCTGTGGAAAACACATTAGATTTAGCATATGTAAGGTTGTCACCTTAGATAGGCAATTATTTTCCAAAATAGAAAACTTGGTCCCTGCAATAAACTATGTTTGTTTTCAAAATGACATTCCAAACATTCCTAAAACACTCTTGAATCTTATTTTTTTCATGGTTGCTCATTCAAATCAGACTTTTATTCGCAATATTGAACCCATCTTAAAAAAAAATTGATCAATTTAAATAGGACACAAATTCATATTTTATGATTGAACTAACTACAACATGTGTTATACATAGAAAAGACGGTGATACAAACATGTGTGATGAAAATGAATGCAAAGAACAAGATTTTTTTATGATAATGTGTAATCTAATTTTGAGGATGATGGAAAAGAAGATAAAATAGAAGAATCACATGAAGATGAGGAAGAATCAAGTGAAGAGGCAATGTCTTGCATGGAATTAGAATAGAGAGTTATCATGGAGGTTAATATAAATTAGAAGAATCACATGAAGATGAGGAAGAATCAAGATAAGAGGCAATGTCTTGCATGGAATTAGAATAGAGATTTATCGTGGAGGTTAGTATATTAAAATAAAATTTTGGTAATAAGATAATAGTATATAGTAGTGATGCAAAAATATAAGACACTAAAATATCCAAAATGGGATATTTACTCACAAACACTCTCACACTATACTAATCTAGACTCAGACTAAACTAATCCACACTTAATAAAAACCAATTCAACTCTTAGACAAAAATCTGAAATTGACATACACATTTATAATCAAATCTAAAAATAGACATCACTCAAAACTTATGCATATACACTCAAAATTTATTATATTGCAAATAACTGAATACATATAATATGGATGTAGACAAAAACACTTACATTATTGATACAAATGATGATATATAGCATCCACACTTACAAAATACAAACTCCTAAATCTGCAATCTTCATTGGAGACTCTACATAACACACACTTTCTACACTGAATTTTTTAAACTGCAACACTAGAGCACAATCACAACCTCTGAATGAGATTGTCCTAATGAATCAAAGGGTTTTCGTCTTATGACTCAAGATATCAATGGGGTTTTATCCAAATATCTAATTCTTTTATGGGTTTTCATCCAAAGAAGATAAAAGATGAACACAAGTTTAAACTTATAAAAATGGGGGATATATAAAAGATGCATTACCAATGGAGAGATATTCAACTTATAGAATTACAATGGGAAACGAGAAAGAGAGGAAAGTCATGAGAGAAGGAAAATTGTGCCATAATTTAGAGTGGTGTCACTATTTATCAATAGTTCACTTTGCCTCCCACATGTAAAAAAAGGATCTCCATGATGTACCTTTTGACTTTCCCAAGTGGTGGCATTATTCATCAATAGTGTATTTTGCCTCCCACATGTAAAAAGGGATCTCCATGATTTACCTTTTGACTAGATCCCATGTGCCTCAATCGTTACCTTTGATCCTCCATCAAGAATAGTAGATCGTGTCTTCTACCTTTCCATGTGCAAGCTTAGTGGTCAAATATTCTTTAATCAATTTGATCCTCGCATACTTCCACCATGCCTTTCATGGGCCCAAGAGGAAAATTATGCCCCACTTTTGATTTTCCAATTTTACATTAAAAATATCATGTGGGCCAATCCACATCACCTCAAAACACCTCACCACTATGCCATGTGATCTTACATAGTCACTCATGAATAGTAATCTATGAATAGTGTTAATGAATAGTAGTTAGTGAATAGTGATCCCATGTCACTATTTTGCTATGCCATGTCAACTTGCATAGTCACTCATGAATAGTGATCTATGATAGTGTCAATGAATAGTAGTTGGTGAATAATGGTCCTACATCACTATTCCCTTATATTACTCATCATAGCCTATAGGAATAAAATAGGCTATCAGTCTTCTACCAAATATCCTAGTAGGAAGAAAGGGACATTACAATCCTCCCCACTCAAATATTGTTTATTCTCAAGTAATCATAACTCAAAACCTATTGATCCCTGGTAGAACCCAAAGAATTTCTAGGATCCCAGATCAATCTAGGAGGGTTGCACATTTTCCTATTTTTCACGCTATGATGTATGACACTTGAAAATGGAATCCTCTATATTTAGCCTATCAAAAATGTAGAAATCTTTTGAAAGAACACAAAAAAAATCTCCTATCTTTAGTTTTCCTCTTCCCTACTTTTACTGCACTACCCTAATAAATACTGGCAAACTCAAAATATTCATTGTTTCCACCTCTAGAGCCTCTAAATGATGGTCATAATCAGGTGGAAAATTGCCATCACAAATATGAATTTGTTTTCTTACCCATGGTTATGATGGAAATATATTCCATGCTCTTGGTTGTAAATTGGTGGGGTAGAGGTTGAGGGCTACCTTTTAATGTTACCCTCCTTTCCTTGGTGTTAAAATTTGAACTCCATGGTCTGATAGCTCTAAGAAAATTCTCCTAGTAATATAACCACTAGACTCTAAGAACTATGACAGGCCCACCTAAATTTAAGACATAAAAATCACCACAGATTGTGTGCTTACTAATGATGATGCTAAGATTATTGATCTTCTTCTTACACAGGATGTTAACCACCACATCAAAGCCTTCAAATTATTATGCATGCATATCCCTTTTTACCATGAAGCCCTTATCAATGAAATTATGAGTAGCACTACTATCAAGAAGTACTTTGACTCTATATCTACACATAATTCCTAGGAAATGAAAGAGATTATACCTTGGCATGCCAAAAAGAGAAGAAAGTGTGCCTGTAAGGGTATCTTTTATACTATTTTTTCCTCTTTTAATTTAAATTTCAAGTTCCACTTCCTCTATCCCAACTTCAACATCTTCCTCATCATCTGAAATTACCTCTAAATAATGCACTTGTCCCTTGGGAAGGCATTTATGTCTAGGTCCCCACATATCCTTGCAAGTGAAGCATAACTTCTTCCTTATCGGGTCATTGCTATCCTCTATCTTTGTATTGATCTTTGGCAACACTTTAGTCTGAGAACCACCTTGTTGATCTTGTTTCTTTTATTACCCCATAGGTAGAGGTATGTGCTACTCATAAGTATTTATCCTTGGTTGCCCCAAGGGTGTTGGTCTAGATTGTCCATAGGGAAGAAATGTACTCCCATGTGTTAAAGATTCTAAATTTAAATCCCTCTTGATTGTCTCTTGTATGAACAATCAGTTAAATTCTTTCAGCAACCCCTTAAGAGGTTCAGCTAACTCTTCAATAAATAGGACTACTATTCTTCTCTCTATCACATTCGGTACCATCACTGCCAATCTCTAAAAATCAGCAATGTAGTTATTTACATTACTCTCTTGCTCGAGTTGAGCTAACTTTATGAAGTGAACTTTTAGATCCTTTCTATCAAACCTCTTTGTTAACTTTTAACTAAATTCATCAATAGTGGTAATAGAACCATGTCCTTGGTTAACCATGCCATGGTACCACCATTCATGGTCCACTCCTTCTAAGTGGAGTGTAGAAAACTTAACTACCTCTTCTTCAAACATGGGATTCAATGAAAAATATGTATCTAATTTTTATAACCATCATCTTGTTGTATATTTATTGACCCATTAAATGTAGGAAGAGTAATCTTACCTAACCTCTGTTGTATGTCTCTTTGTGGCTGAACCAGTGAATTTTTCCCACCCTTCCTCATTCTTTTCTTTTTTTTCCATCTTCATAAATCCTTTAAAGGTGAGAACATTCTACAAATCATAGCTAATGATCTTATATTCATCAAAATATGATGAATATTCATCATCATGTTGCTATGGAGCATCTCTTTCTTTAGATGTTTCTTCCTCCTTGGGTAGAAATTTGACACAGATGATTTTTGGGGATGTAGCTAATGGTTTTCTACCATTATTTGTTGTGCTTGCTTAATCTACTTCTTCCTTGCCTTTATCTATGTCATCTTTGTTCCTTACATCACCATTATTTCTCACCAATTGAGTAATCATCTAATGATTTTGTTACTGATTTTGATTCATTTGTTGAACCAACTATTACATGATGGCCACTATATTGTTTACATGTTCTCTTATATTTCCTATTCTAGATGGGTCTCTACTAGCTCTTTCATTTATTTTTCCCGTTGAATCAAAAAATATTCTTTCTTATTGTGATTTTTTTAATTCCCTTTGAGATTATCTCAATTCCCTATCACTAGGAAACATCAAATAACACAAGACCTATAGGCTAGCGAGATCACCAGCTATGATACCACTAAAATATCCCAAGTGGTATATTTTCTCACAAACACTTTCACACTATACTAATCTAAACTCAAACTAAACTAATCCACACTCAATAAAAACCAACTTAACTCTTAGAAAAAAATTTGAAATTGACATACACATTTATAATCAAATCTAAAAATAGACATCACTCAACACTTATGCTTATACACTCAAAACTGATTATATTGAAAATAACTGAATACATATAATATGGATGTAGATAGAAACACTCTTACCTTAATTGATATAAATACTAATATATAGTAGCCACACTTACAAAATACAAACTCCTAAATCTGCAATCTTTATTGGAGACTCTACATAACACACACTTTCCACACTAGATTTTTGAACTACAACACTGGAGCACAATCACAACCTCTGAATGAGATTGTCCTAATGAATCAAAGGATTTTCATCATATGACTCAAGATATCAATGGGGTTTCATCCAAATATCTAATTCTTCTATGGGTTTTCATCCAAATATCTAATTCTTCTATGGGTTTTCATCCAAAGAAGATAAAAGATGAACACAAGTTTAAACTTATAAAAATGGGGGATATATGAAAGATGCATTACCAATGGAGAGATATTCAACTTATAGAATTACAATGGGAAAGAAGAAAGAGAGGAAAGTCATGAGAGAAGGAAAATTGTGCCATACTTTAGAGTGGTGTCACTATTTATCGATAGTGCACTTTGCCTCCCACATGTAAAAAAAAGATCTCCATGATGTACCTTTTGACTTTCCCAAGTGGTGGCATTATTCATCAATAGTGTATTTTGCCACCCACATGTAAAAAGTGATCTCCATGATTTACCTTTTGACTAGATCCCATGTGCCTCAATATTTACCTTTGATTCTCCATCAAGAATAGTAGATCTTATCTTGTACATTTCCATGTGCAAGCTTAGTGGTCAAATATCCTTCAATAAATTTGATTTCCACATCCTTCCACCATACCTTTTATGGGCCCAAAAGGAAAATTATGCCTCACTTTTGCTTTTCCAATTTTACATTAAAAAATATCATGTGGGCTAAGCCACATCACCCCAAAACACCTCACCACTATGCCATGTCATCTTGCATAATCACTCATGAATAGTGATCTATGAATAGTAGTTTGTGAATAGTGATCCCATATCACTATTCCTTTATGGCATTTCAATATGCACGGTCATTCATGAATAATGATCTATGAATAGTGTCAATGAATAGTAGTTGGTGAATAGTGGTCCCACATCACTATTCCCTTATATTACCCATCATAGCCTACGGGAATAAAATAGGCTATCAGCCTTCTATCAAATGTCTTAGTAGGAAAATAGGGATATTACAGACACTTATTAGGTATGTTAATAGGAAAAAATAACATGATGTTGATGTGGATTTTTTCCCCATATTTGAACAAGGATATTAACTTCTAGTTGATAGAGAATGTTTGATCATTAAATAAGAGTATTGCCAAGAAGGAGACATCAAAATTGACAATAGAAAATATTTGTTCCATATCTTTGAGGTAGGTTATGTTCCCCTGTGTGAAGATCCACAAAATTTGCTTCTTTAGGAGGATCAAATAATAGAAAATGAATGTGACAAATCCATATGGGAAGAGAATACAGGACTATCATTAGAATATGAATGCTTTATTGAATCCTAGGTTCTCTTGAAAACTAGTATTGAGGATAAATAAAAATTGGAAATCATTCTAAAATATCAAAAAACTTGTCCTCATAGAAGAATCTCCATTTATGAATAATGAGAAATCATCAATTTTAGAATCAAAAGAACACATTGAACTTATGCAAGATGGAGAAAGAAAAACATAGTCACTAGTTGAATCAAACTGCAAATAATTGATATCCATTGTGCCTCTTATTTCACATCTCACAAAAATCTAGGTAGAAGAGTTATTCATTTGGCCTGACTTTGAGGTATGTTTACCTAAGCTCAATGCTTTTATTTATATTATCTTTGGTAAGTATCATCATGTTAAACATAATTTATGTGATTTTTTCCATTTTTAGAATGAACAAATTGAATTAATTATGGAAGGAATATAGTGATGTGTTTTCTAGACTAAAAATAGTAAAAATTGAATGCTTTCTTTTACTAGGTAGTGCCAAATTTTTCATACCAAGTTTTCAAGTCCACTTCCAAGTCTTGACTATAAATTGTTAGTTTAAGAGTAGGGTAGGAGTAGGATTGTATTAGTTTAGATTAATTTTATCTTCTTGCATTCATAGAAAATGTTTTTCAGTAATGTTGGTTCAATAAGTGTTTCTAAGGACACAAGAAGAAAAAGTGCAAAAATTGTTTCATACATCATTTTCCACCAAATGTCCAAATCCACTCCATAGGAAATCCCTATTCACTTTTAATTGGTTTACCAAAGCTAAATTCACTTTGAAATGTTGAAAATTGTATAAAGTCTAATATTTTTTATCCATATATCAACATTGTTTCATGTTTTCAATACAAAACCAAATGTTTGTTTCAAAATTTTCACATGAATTAAGAATGGTCTTTGCATTGAAAAAGAGTCATGGCTATACTTATTCACACTAACATTGCCTTAAGGTATAGGAACAACAAAGGAAATATCACTTATGACTCAACTTTATATCAATCCCTTTCACCTTGGCTATATTAGTACCAAACCCTTTGAGAGAACTGAATGAAAATAAATCAAAAGAAAGAAAAGAAGTGTATGAATTTTTTAAACAAAAATAATAAGTTTTACCCTAAAGAGTGACTCAGGCAATCTCCATCAAGGTTATAGATGCCTAGATAGTAGTAGAACAAGGCCTAGAGTGGATCCAAAGTTATTTCTATTGATGTTATATACCCTTGGCTAGAAGTATAACAATTCCCAAGCCTTCCCCCCATATCCATTCCAATAAAAAATAAAAGAGTAAAAAAATACCATTTAGAATTTTTTATCAATTGATCAATCTTGAGATATATCGAAAACCTTAGAGGCAAAGGTAAATGAATCACTATACACACACATCTGACTCTTCATAAAAGTCAAGGTTTAGTGTGATGTGTGCTAAGACTAAAACTAATATTTAAGTTTATTTTGAAAAACATAAAAATTTATTGCATGATTATTCATATCCTTTTAAAATTAACCAGATATTTTGAGTTCTAATCACTCAATAGTGTTTTAGATATTGAAGTGACCATTTTTTGTGCCTAATATGCTCCCATTCATTTTTTAATAAGGACCCACTTTTCTAGAAAAATTTAAAAATAATTAAAATATTATATGACCGATGTAGGAATTTGGAATCTTTTCTCATTATGTCTGAAAGGTTTATGGTTTCAAATTCATTTGTATATGTTCTAATGGTTATATCATGTGTTATCTTAGTTTATTGCATACATAATGGCTAGGACTTTTTAGACTTGAATAATTGGTCCTTTCCGAACTTTGGCACAACATTTTGACATAGTTTTGCACTATTTCAAATGTGCATGAATTCTAAGAACTACGAGATCCTATGGTTGATCATCTTATTGTTTTCATATTCTTTTGTAACAATAATGAATTTTTTAATTGGTTTGAATTCATTTCTTAATGACTAACTTGAGTTCAAATTGGCACGACTAGTTTTCTTTAAGCAACACATAGTTTTTGCACTCTTGTAAATTTTATTTTGAGAACTATGTGAGTGAAAGTCAAATATAAGACATAGAGTGTCATAATTATTTTCTCTACACACCTCATAGTGTTCAAACTCATTGTATAAAATACTCAACTCTAAGATCCCAAGTCAATAAAATGAAACCATGTGACATATTTGTAGTGCCTTATGCCTTATGCCTTGTGCCTCATAATCCCACATAACTTCAATGGCTAAACTCTATTAACCACATTCTAATAATTGTATGAATATAAATTCGTTTCAACAAGACACGAGTCATATTATTATAGCTTCATAACCATGCATTTCCCACACATTCAAAATCCTAAAGACTATAAACTCCATGGCTATAAAGTAGTAGCAAGAAACATATCACAATTCATTCACTGTGCACTTTACAGAATCTAAAAGTAACTTCACAGGGGTTTTAGAATTGTAATAATGTGAGCCAATCACAAGATGTAATATGTTCAACTTTAAATGACCTCACAATGGTACACGACTAAGGATATCCATTAATAGATTGAATAAGACAATTAAAAATTACCACTTGGCTAACATATAACTCACACTTTGCTTAAGCACAAAAGGGAGACTTGCACAATCCACATGGCAAGGGAGAAATGAGTTGATATCCTTGATAGATCATACAAGTTGCATGATTTAAGACACATGAATTTAGATGCTACACTCTAAGACCATATTATGTTGTGGATCTTCCCCGAGATCCTAAACCACTTAAAATATGCCACCTCACTGTGTGAACATTAAGCTAATATTTATATCTTTCACTACCATCAAACCATCACAAGTCTCATGACAATCTATAGAATTTTTATGACATTAGAGAACTGAGTAGAATGGTCACACATACATATTCCCAAAGACAATTAATAGGTGTAAAGGCTATGTAAATATAAAAGGGCAATAAATTGATATATGGGGATTGATATAAGATCATAGGTAGCCTCAATTTTTGAACGGGCTCTTAAAAATGCCATATAAAATGTGAAGTGAGAAAATTCTTAAAAATTTAAAATCACAGTTACATGGATAAAACATAGTGACACTTTGCATGATATTTTATAAAGTCTACATTTAGACAAGGGACAAGTGTAATTGGCCTCAAAGTGTAAATCTTGTTTTAAGTTATCTTTTATATTATATCAACTCAGTTTAAATTTAGATTTAAAGCTTTATTTTTATATCTAACAGATTTAAATTTAGTTTTAGTTTATTTTTAATAAGGGATAACATGCAATGGATTTTTCAAAATAAAAAAATGGTGACCATAGACCTTTATAAATACATTGTATTGAAACAATCTTATCCATAAAGATTTTATGAGACTCAACAAGCTTAAGAAATTTTCATGAATGTTTTGTGAGTTTGTTTTAGTTTCTTGCTTTCTCAAAAAATCAAATTAATGTTGTTTTCTCTTAGCTTATAGTGATCGCTATATGATATTTGTATGCTTTATTATGATTAGTTAGATTGTGAAATTCTGTTATTATGACCATTTTAGTAAGCTAATCTCTAATGTATTATTGTTGTAGATGGATGTTTTGTCATTGTTTTCCACAACGAATTGAATATTTATAAAATTATTATAGAATAATGTGATTTTAGATATGAGTTATGATCAATTTATCTTTCAAAAAGATACTATTGAGATTCACTCATAATGATTAGTCCTTAGACTCTCACACCATGTTTGTTCATTTATGAGTGCATGACTAGATTTGATGAATGTTGGTTGATATGCACTAGATCTTATAAAGTGTTTCTTAAAGAAAGAATTAATAAGTAAAAAAATTAAACCTTCTTTTTTGCCCTACCCTTACTTCCTTTTCCACTTTTTTATAATATTTGATTATTGTAACATAACATCATTGTAAATATTTATCCTTGGGTGTTGTTTTGATCACTTTGGTGAATTTACCTTGATGGACTGTAGGTCACATATTGTTATTCCACCACTTGGTCATCTATACAACTACATACCTACAACTCATGCCCTAAGATAAATTACCAATAGTCATAAAATGAGAAGATGAAAACCCATTTTCTATGGTGTGTATAAAACCCATATCAACAATTATGACTACCTTTATTCTATTGCACATTGTTGGATACCCTACTTCTTCTAGTTTTAATAGCATGGACCACCCTACCTCTTCTAGTTTTAATAACATGGACTACCCTACCTCTTCTAATTGTAATATGATAGAAAGTGGAATCCAATATAAACCAAGGGAAAATAATGGAGCAGGATGGTAGCTAGCATAAATTTTAGGTCTATAGGGGAGGAGGAACAAAAGGATTCATACACGCAATCTAATGTCTAGTAGTAACTAGAAACATCTCAGATTGAACATTGATACAATTGGAGTTACTAAGGAGAGCTAGGATTCTTCATCATTAATTTCAGTCTTAATTTTATTCCACATGAGTTTGACCCATTTTATTACATGATGTTTAAATATTTTACATAATTTCATAAAATAACATGTAATTTTGACTTTCATAAATTAAGTTAGAAATTATAAACTATGTGTATCCATTATACCCATGTGTAGACACTAAAATCTGGCATTTGACATTTGAAATGTCAATCTTGACCTGCACTTATCCTTAATGACTTGTACATCTCCAAACAATTCTCACTTACCATTCTCACACACCTACATGATAGTTATGATCCCAATCCATTCTAATTTTCTATTAATCACCCACAAGAACATTCTAGTTTGTGGTCAATCAATGAAATACCCTACCCAAACATTCCTAGAATACTACATTGACATTTATGTCTCCTAAACTAACATTTTGATCAAACAATAACAATGATATTATTGTCTTCAAGTTGATGCTAGCACCCCTCACCTAATGCTAACTATTTTTCAAAATAAAACCCTTCCTCTAGGTCATCCCATTCACTTAACGAGTTAGTGGCATGGTAAATTACCTAATTGAGCATGTATAAATACAAATTAAAGTCAACCCTTTTTACTAATATGGCATTCTAAATTAATCCCCAAATACACTATTGTATAGTGATAAAATATGCCATATTCTTCCCACAATGAAAATTAATCACTACGAGTGGTCATTAGCAAAGTCTAAAACATACCAACCTAGATCAAATGCCAATATTTATCAAAATCAAATCCATATTTCTAGGTGCATTCATAAAGTGAAAGATAACAATTGCACACTCATAATAAGGGGAGTAAATATGTGTTTCTTGACTTCTCTCTTCAAAGTATTGAATACTTAGGCAATGTTCAATCATTAACAGTGTGAATGGGGTCAGCTCAACATAATTACACTTCCTCAATTTTTATATTTTTTTATCCTTCATAAGCAAACCTAGGGTTTCAAAGAGAAAGAATCTAATTTCTAGAGTTATGCATGCAGTCAAGGGTCACATAACACACATACAGAGACATATTAAATAAGTGCACTATATTTTATGGTCAAAATGAGATAAATATGATCAAGATAGTAATGTTAGTCCCAATCACTAACGTCAACAGATATACCCTGGGCCTAACATTACTGACCCTACATGCACAGATAGATGTTTTTGAATTTGGATGAATCATAAGCTTACTTCTAATTTGTTTTTGTTGTCATAGCACATTCATAGTTAATTAGTCAAAAAATAAAGCTAAGTATCTTGATCTCTTTATTACTTTCCATATAAGTTAATTTGTATTATCAAATTAGTCTAAACTAGTTACATTTAGATTTATGCTTGATTTTCATATATTATAATCTAAATTAATTCTACAATTTTAGCCTATTGTGATTCATGCTAAAATTCAAAAATAGGGTGAATGCCATGACGTAAAGCCCAAAATAAAGAACTGACAACTCCAAGAAAATCATGAGGGATTTTGGGAAGCAAAAATATTTTCTTGTTAAATGTTAGTAGATAAACAAAACCTATAATTTCTTTCAAAAATAGATGTGTTTTTCACCCTTTAAGTCAAATTTACTAAGAATTTTAAAACCCTAATTCTATAAAAATTATATAAAATTTTGGGGAACAAAAGTAGGTTTTTGATCCAATCAGTATAACTAGGGAAAAAATGAGTATTTTGAAAATATATTCATTGAAATTAGATATCATATGAACATGTGTGTGGACAAGTCGTAGCCCTAATAAAAGGAACCTTAATAGGAGAGTAGGTATGAAACCCTAGAGAAAAAGAGAAATTTCATATTTGCATTTATGATAAGGGGAACTTAGAATTCATGTTTGAAACCCTAACACATAAATATGAAACCTTTTGAAGGTATAACAAAAACCTAAGGAAACCTAGATTTTGTCATGCTTGAGGAATGAAGGGTTCACCATTATGCTTTAATTAATTTATGGGTTTAGTGATCTAAATAAAAAAAAACATGAGACTAATTCAGATTGTAAAAGACGTGTCTAAATTAATAAAATTTGAATGTAATTAATAGAGTATGATAGATTTATTGTACTTTACTATTTATAGAAATAACCAAGGAATAAGATACGTAGCTTGGTTACAATTATATTTTGGTCTGTGATGGTGTATAGTCATTAGAAGTGGTTTAGAATGGGTTTTAATCACTCAAATATAGAAATTGGCTATTTGAGCCTGTTAAGACAAATATAGTAATGTTTGGATGCCTATGGTAACCAAAATCATCTACTCTCTATTGGATATGTCCCTATGAAAAGTGTCAGATTATTCTATCACAGATCATTGTGTATGCCTCTAGATAAGTATTTTTGTGATATCAGAGGCTCAAACTATGCATAGATTCAAACTCATCTTCCTTCATTTCAAAATCTTAGCTCCACTTTAAGCATTTGCTTCACTGATAAAAATGGGTTAGAAATGATGGATTGAGTTGACCTCAATTATCCCCCACTAA
Organism: Torreya grandis; assembly: GCA_037957365.1. Classification (NCBI taxonomy): domain Eukaryota; kingdom Viridiplantae; phylum Streptophyta; class Pinopsida; order Cupressales; family Taxaceae; genus Torreya; species Torreya grandis. Next base: position 658,922 of record JARHVA010000213.1, read on the forward strand.
GTGATTGAGCATTGGGTATATTATAATACTTTGAAGAAGGCTCAAACTTCATGTACTTCTCCCAACTAACAATGTGTGTGGTTAATTAGTAATGTATTATCATGTAGTGCAATCTTGTATGGCTTTTGACACTTGACAACCTATGACGTGAACCTTGTAATAGTATTTAGGCTTAGCTTGATGATTATTCCTTTGAGGATTTTTAGATTTGGATGCTTTGGGGTAGTGTTTTGAGGATGTGTAGATGTATTCCTTAGTGTGTTAGTGCAAATATATGTGCTTGCTATATAAGATTAGGCTTAATCTTGATATGATTATATAACTGAATCTTTATGTAAATTACCTTTGAATCAACATGTGAAACATGTGGGCTAACCCAAAGGAAGAGCTTGAATTTGGTAAAATAGTTATTGGAGAGCACACTGACAGGTCCAACCAAGGTAGATGGCTCTAAGAACCAAATATGTCTGAATGTGGTTGGAAGCATCCTTAAGATAAGAAACAATGATATGAGATCAAAAGAAAGTTTGTTTAAGATGATTAGTTGTTTAGGTAGAGACCATGGAAATATTGTATGTAAATAATAATAAATCGGGAAGGCTAGACCCATAGGTAAATGAATGGATAGGGGAGAGTGTGAAAAATATTCAGTTTTGTATGCACTAGTCATGTATGCTAAGTCTTGGTCAAAATTGACATTGTCAATTATCTAATACCAAATTAATGTGTCTACAGTTATGTAGGAAATGAGTTGTATCAAGAAGATCTTTTTCAATCATGTGGAAACTCCAATAATGGTAATGTTGATGATGTCAATGAATATGATCATGATGATGTAGAAAAGGATACTCATTGAGACTAAAATTTTAAATAATGATTTTGATTAATTTTTATAATAACTATCATTTCATAATGATGGTGCCAACTCTAGACACTTTATTTGATGTTAATGTTTAGTAAGTATTATTGGATTGATAACACTTAGATTATGACAGCTATAGCATTGTTAGAATTAAGTTGTAAGTGTCATTTTATTTTTATGAATTTTTTTTGTACTGTTATTTATTGATTATAGGGAATGGTTTTTAATATTTTAAGAACTTCTTTTATGACCATTTCATTAATTGAAAATGATTGATGAGTAATTTTAATTTTTTCCATCATCGTTATTATCGTTGTCATCATCTACGATGGCAATAGAAGCAATAAATAATCTTATTATGTAATTAAATAAAATATAATTCCATATTTTTAAAAAAAATGACGTAAAGTGTGACAACATGCATCAATGTTTCTTTATTTTTTATTTCTGCTACAATCGACATCTAACTATAAATGCGGTAAAATCAAATTCTATAAGGCTGACACAAATTTTTGACATAAACCCTGATGCAAAAAAAATTGTGCACATTCATCCTTTTTGAAATTATCATTTAAAATTTTGAAATGTTTATCGATGCACATTTTTTAAATACAACTAGCTAATGCAAAATATCTAATGGGGACATATTCTAATATAAAATAACATAACCTGAAAATCTCATTTCTCCATACACGCACACACACACACATAAATATAACCCTAACAAAAAAATGTTATTTAGCACCAAAATACATGCGTCACCAAAAAAATTACATCATGCTTGCAATTTTTTTTTGTTGACCACTATTTTACATAGTGATCTTAAGCTAAGAGCCAATGACTGAGGGGTATCCATTTTGTTAAAGTCGCCTAGGGTACGATCATGGCCTCATCTATTTTATCATGTCAGGTTTTGCTAGCAGCAAGAATTGATCCCTAGTGGGCTCTATGTGATCCAAATAACTTCACCAGTTGAACCAACAACCGTTCACATGCTTGCAATTTTAATTTTTCATTTCATTGTTTTATAATTTTGACACAATATCTGATGTGAAAATGGAAAAATATACTAATGACAATGGGTTATAATTATCAAAATTCCCAACCAATGGTCACACAAGGAATGACATATGAGGATACCCGTTAAACCTTAATGTGACCTCTACTCCAACATATTAAGAAATTTTAACAGAGTATGTAGTACGTGGTCCAAGTGACCAAGACCCCATGATATAATTGGTTTTAGGGTTCTAGAGAGCTTATAGGAGAGTCCCTAGGGCATTTTAATACAAGCCACCCTGAATGACAATGGCTCATAAGGAGAGCTCTACACAAACTAGAAGGTGTGACGATGCCAAATGGATATTTAATAATATTCTCTTACATTTTCATTGAAGATGCTAGTGACCAAGTTGTTTCAATCACACTATAGGGTTGGAAGCATCATTCCCATATATTTTCTTGTAATAAAACTATTAGAAAATAAACAAATAAATAAATAATGTTTTAGTAGATAACACAAGTCATAATAAGGTAAAATATAATATTGAAATTTCGTGATTCTAAAAATAATACTTATATGTAATTGATACCAAATGTATAATGAAAGGATGCATTACATTCAAAATTAATCATCTAGAGTCATACAAGTCATTATAACAAAATTACTATACTTTTTTCAGGATGTATTCATGCACACATATGGCTAAACGTATATGCTTGTCATATAGGTGTCAATAATCATTTAAGGTAGTGTGCAAAGGTGTGGCCTGATGATGGGGCTTGAGTGTTTTTCTAGCTCCCACCCAGGTTCTAATCCCACAGATCTTAGGCTAGTGGTTACCATTGCATTTACATAATTAGATAGGGGAAATAATGGTAGCCCCTAATTTTGAACCGAGGTCTTGGCCCCACTTCATCAATGATGTTGTCGATCCCCCTAGATATCTAAAATTAATAATCATTTAAAATGAAAATAATGAGGAGGCAAGTTGTTGAAATAAACATTCCATAATGCTTTTCTCATGCATGACTAGATTACTCATGGAGAACACAAACTTAGAAGCAACAACTATGTAACTATAATTTTATGCCATAGCAAAGTCCGAAAGTTTTAAAAATAGTTTTCTAACCTACGAGAGGATTACCCTGAAGACCTATTCACATGACCTGGTCTTAACTGCCTACATATATATTCATAGAATCAAGGTGTGATGTAGTTTTAATATTAAATGTTCCCACACATGACTAAAGGTTATATAACACTTGCATAAACAAAAACTATTCATGATCTTTATAGGCTTACACAGTAAACCCCCATGCTTTAATAACTATTTATTACAATTAAATTCATTACTTTTACCAATTATAGAATTATCTTCATATTAGTTTATATCAATTAACATTAGTAATTACGTGGATAAGCATCTTATAATGGTCATTGAAGGGCTCGTGGGGGATTGTAATATTTGTAAAAAAAAGAGTCGATGATGATCTTAAATTTAATGTTCATTTAATCTACAAAATACACTATTTGACATTTAACCTACATAATAATAAATAAACAATATGCTATTTGATATTTTTTTCCTTTTCAATTGATATAACTACAACATTCTTTTGATCGAGTAGTAACGACTACAAGACATCTAATATGTTGAAATCGCCTAAAGAACAACCTTAAACTTATATATTTAACTTTGTATATCATATATTTAAAATAATTTATACTTTTTTATAAATAATATAACAAACTATCATTATAACTTTTTCAATAATTTTACAATATTTTAAAATAAATTTATCTCCAAATTTGAATTTTCCATTTAAATTTTTTTTTTAAAAAAAATAAAATAGGTCACGTCTCATTCCTTCTTTCTCCAACTTATTCTCGTAATGGAAGGTAGTTTGGGTAGTTTTTTGGGGGTTCTTTTCACTTAAGCTTTAAACCGTAACGTACTTCCTAAGTTTTACAATTCCCAAGCCTCTAACTTTTCTTAACAAAGACAAAACCAAACATTATGAAAACATTCCATTATAAAGTTGCATAGCCAAAGACGCACTTTTGACTACTCGTGTGGTCCATGAAGTGACCAAAAAGAATAACCTCTACCTCAAGTTATGAGAAAAGTATATTTAATAGGTACCATTAAATTTTGTTGATTGAAAATTTTAAATTAAATATTATTTTATAAAAAAATATTAATATTTATGTATGTTAAAATATTTATTTATTTATTTTTATTTAATTAAATGTGTTTAGTTATAATTTATAATATTAAATAATAATTCATTTTTATTAGATTTCATTTGTAGTGAATTTTTTGTGTTTTTTCTAAGTAATATTTGTATAATTTTTATTAATAATAGATAAGATGTGGGTATATTGATTAAGTAGTTTGGTGACGTTGATTTGTTAAAGATGTTTGACGTTAATAATATTGATAATAATGATGATGCTAGTTCGTATTAATTTGTAAAATTTATTTAAACTTCTCATTTATATTTCAAATTAATTCGTAATTGTCCTAAATACTATCCCACTACAATTTATAATTCCAAAATCTGTAAAAATATTTACTCCTACCTTAATCATTACACATATACTTTAAAATAAAATGTATATTTAAAACATTATATTTTATCAATATAAATACCTTAATTACCTTAACTACAAAATAAAAAATTAAAACAAAAGAAACCCACAAAAAATAAATGCACTTTATTCTCTATTGTTAACTATTTCATTTTTTATACATTAAAATATTCATAAATGACACCTTTAAAATAAATAAAATAAAAAATGGAGAAATGCAAAAGTGATGTCCCATATGTGTTCGTAAAACCACTTAATTTGTAAAAACTTAAAATAATAATTGAAAATATATAAAATGGGAATATAGATGGGAGAGATGTCTTAGGTTCATTAATATGGAGTTCTCTAAGTGGGAGTGTCCTCTCCACCTAAGGCTCTCATCACATTTCTTTAAAATCAAATTGCAAATTGTGGGGTCAAATGGCAAATTGTGGGGTCAACTTAAAAGTAAAAAAATTATATATTTTATATAAATTCAAATTGGTATATTTAGATGTATAAAAAAAAAAATCAAAAGTTGAGAAAACAATTTTAATATATTAATTATTAAATAATTTTATTATTAAAATAAATATATTATTTAAAAATGTAAATTTTTTAAAAAAAAATTTGTTTAATATTTACAAACATAGAATGGTTAAATATTTATGATTTAGGAGCATTTATATTGTTAAAATTATTTATGATATGATGTTGGCCTTACTCTGATAGATGAATATAAGCAACCATCATCCTCCCCAATCAAACTACAATTTTTCGTTGAACATTTACTTTTTATTACTTGTAAATTCACAATTATTACATACCTAATAATTGACACATCATACCTTATATTGAACATGTACATTCATGTTCAATTTTATACTTTCAAATCTATATAAATCAATTGTATCCGTTCATTTTTGAAATGTTCAATTTTATACTTTCAAGTCTATACAAATCAATTGTATCTCTTTATTATTGAAATGTTCAATTTTATACTTTCAAGTTTATATAAATTAATTATAAAATTATTTGTGGTATGATGTTGGCTTTACGGTAATAGATGAATATAAGCAACCATCATTTCTTTTTACTACTTACAAATTTATAATTACATTCCTAATAATTAACACATTATACTTAATATTGAACACGTACATTCATATAATTGTTTCTATTTATTGTTTTATACTTTCAAATCTATATAAGTCAATTATATCCTTATAACTAAACGTTTCAAATCACTATCCATAACCCTTTCTTTTAAAATGCTCAGTGCATAGATAATTCCCTTGCCCAAAATTTTTTTAAAAAAAAGAAAAAACATATATAACCAAAGCATCTTACCGACATAACTTTGGGCTGTAAAGCATCATACCGACCAAAACATAGCTGGCTACATTGCATGATGTACTTATATTTTTTTATTGTTTTCCGCCCTTCCTAGCAAGGGGGTCCTTCTCCTTGCTGTGCCATGCTATTTAAAATGCCATTAGGCCCCCAAAACCTTTAGATCTCCACACAGTTACCACGCACAGAACCCACATCAGTTTATGAATTGCAAGCTAATAGACATCTTTACAGAAGGATTTCAAGAGAGGAGCCATGCCGGTAAGTCTTCAACATACAATACATCAAATTTTTGTTGGTTTTCCTGTGTTTACATTTAATGGAATGATTAAACATTCTTCAAAAGAACTCTCAGATCTTATTTTGTTAAGTTTATTAATAGTTCTAACCAGAACAAGTTAGAGGAAGAGGTGGCTTTCATACCATTACCCTTGTGTGGATACCATGAGTTTTATTTTAAATGAAAAAATGATATGATTCGTGAAATGATAAATAAAGCTTCGGAATAAATTATATATAAAATTATTTGATTGATACGTTTCAAATCACAATCTATAATTCATCCTAACCAGTACTATTTTAATTTGGTTCTTATCAGACTATTGAAATGGAAGTGCACATGGACTGCAGTGAATGCGTAAGGAAAATACGCAGTGCCCTGTCAAACCTTGAAGGTACATATCAAGTTTATACATTTAATTAGCATAATTATTCACAATGAGTTTTAGTAAAATTTGGCTGTCTGATAATGTTTAAAATTGCAGGGGTGCATACAATAGGCATAGATATTGAGAAACAGAAAGTGAGTGTAAGTGGGTATGTGGATGAAAGGACTGTTTTGGAGACGGTGAGGAAATCCACTGGCAAAAGGGCAGAATTGTGGGCTTATCCTTACAGCAGCGAATACAATCCTTATCATGCTACTCATTATTTTCAACAGAGCAGCACTTGTTCTTCCACACTACATAATTATGGCCAGATTAATGAGACTGTTGTGCAAGACTGTTATGAATCAGGAGGGCCTTCTTCTTCCTCCACAGTACTAATGGATGACACAGCAACCACCTTGTTCAGTGATGAAAATCCTCATGCCTGCAGTGTTATGTAAATCTTTTATAGCTGCATTGGAAAGAAAATTCCAGAAAATTATGGAAGACCTGGTGGCCGAGGCTCAGAGGAGGGATACCCTCCACCGATGAACTGCTCCACAGCAGCAATTTGAACTAAGGCAGACTTCCATATCTGAATTTCAACCACTCAAGATCAGAACATCTTAAGCAAATTGTAAATATGTAATGTTTATTCCATTTTGTCATGATTACATGACTATGATCTCAACTGTTTGAGGAATTAACACTGGGTAATGCGATAATATATGTATTGATTGTATTGAGATATTGCAATTTGAAATGAAATTTTAATACTTAAATATTAATTGCTAAAATTGCAGTCTGGAGCAAAATTAAAAGAGGTGTGACTGGTAAAAAATTGTTTAAAACATTAGGACTGCCCCCTGTGTTCTAGCTTTGGTCTTAGTACTATTTAAGAGTGTTTATTCATTTTTTAAAAAACTTATTATTATAGTATATATGTGGGAAAAAATGTTATTTGAATAATAATTATAAATTTATTAATAAAAAATAAATAATTATTATAATAAATATTAGAAAAAAAATATTATTTGTAAACTAATTATTTATAAAAATTATTTAAATCATTATACATAAATAAAAATTTAATATTATATCAAATAAGATTTATTAAATATTACATTCACCAATAATTATTATGAGACAAGATTTATTAAATATTACATTAACTAATAGTATTGTCAATAAAATAAATAAATTGAAAAATAAAAAACTTAAAATGGTGATTTATATTTACTATTCCTCCTTACTATTAAAATGGAAAAATAAACTACAAACAAGAAGCTCGAAAATGGGAATTATATTTACTATTCTTGCTTACCATTAAGAATGTCTAATTTCAACTATAAACCTCTAAAAATTTTACCCTGCTATTTAAATTGACCACATTTTAAAAACTCTCAACAAATTTAATGTACCCTAATACACTAGAATTGAAATGATATCTAGAATTTAGTGAGCAATCGGTTTAAACCAAATTGAATGGAGAAGGGTTGATCACATATCTTCTTTGGTGTTTTGATGTATGTTTAAACTCTACAATAGTTCTATTTTATATTTGGTAAGGTTTAATTTATAAATTTTATTATAATTGGTATATATATTTTAAATATATTTATTTAAAAAAATATTGAGATATTAATTAAGGAGAATTTTAATGATTATTTAAAGTGAATTGGTTATAAGTAGGTTTTTTCTATTTTGAAAATGGTTAATTTTACAAAAATATATATAAATCAAATCCCTAAAATTTTACACAATTTTATAATTTGGAATACAGATTCATCTTATAAATTATACTTGATCTTCGTTCAAAATACAGCGTAGCTAAAGTTACTATATATGTATGGGTATGATTCACCAAAAATTTATACAAAACATGTATAGGGTAATATGGAATAGCGTATGTGTATGTGTATGTATATATATATAAGGACCACCTAAAACTATTATATGAAAATGTTTTAAATATTTTTTGGCACCACATGTTCTTCTTGCTATATGATTTTAATAACTACAAAAATTATTAATAAATAATTTTCAAACCTAATGTTTATTTTATTTCTAGCATTGAATGTGGTGCAAGTGGAATTAAAGTTACGGGGATTGAGGTTTAGATTTTGTCTTATTTTTTAGTGAATTGGCATCCATATATTGAGGGGCCCAAGATAAAATTTAATGTTGATCCAACAAATCCCCTACGGGATTAATGGAAGTTGTTCGAATATATATGTGACGGTTTCTCGATTTTTCTTGTCATTTATGCAAGCTCTTGATGGAAGCAAAGCTCTGGTAGTCGGAATATTGAGATGAGAGGTTGGAAACGAAGGTGTAGATAATTTCTAAGCTTATTTCCTTGTGATTGCAACTGTTTAATACAAGGTATGAATTTATGTTTCTTTGTTTGAAAGACAGAGCAATTGTTTGCATGCACGTTCGTCTGTCTTGAAATGAATAAATATAATGATAATTTCTCTAAAAAGCATTTCTTTAAATATTTTTGCTGGTGATTTCTCATTTTTTCTAGTCATTGATGTAAGTTATTGGCAAAAGTGAAGCTCTATCAGTCAAAAGATTGAAACGAGGGCTTGAAAATGAAGGTGTAGATAATTTCTAAGCCAATTTTTATTATCACTCAATTTTGCACCCTTTGATAGGTAGTTCAAGCCTACTCCAAATTGAGTGGAGCAATGGGATTACCCCTAGACTTGTAGGTTGTCTATAGTAGGCGTAAACCTCCAGATTGAAGGACTATCTCTCTTGATATGTCTATTCAAGCTCATCACCTATGCTACTAACTTATTTGGATGAAAAGGGAGAGAAAAAACATGAAATAAGCCTAACCTAGTGAGGTGATGCGTCAAATGTAAACTAAAAACTACCAACCAACTATAATTACACTTCAGACAAGAGCCTAACCTACACATAACACTAATCTAAATATGTCTTTCTACATAAGGATTTTTCATGGAGGTTTGTGAAGCAAGTTTGAGCCACAAAGACTAAACAAGAGATCATGACATGACACTAGTGAAGAGACAACTCACTAAACTCATAAACACTTCATTTAAACATTTCAAGAGATCTAAAAAAGACTTTTAAAGCTAAATATGTAATGAAATTACTTAGATATTCACACAAAATGATTTTATATTGCGCAAAATAAGTAAATATAAGAGATCACATAGTGATAATTGACAACAAAATAGAATACTGGATAATATAGCAAAGCCACTTTGAGGGGACAACCTCCACAACAATGCACTAATAGCAAAATACTTAACATAATGAGTAAAGACTAACCACTACCTCCTACATATAGTCTATGTAGCCAAAGTTATTCCATAAGACGACCTATCTAAGAACATAGAGAAATGTAACAAGTAAATAAAAGAGGTATGTAAGCCACAAGTCGGTCACACATATCCCTAGACATACCAATGGTTAAGGGCGTAACAAGCCCCTCCCCTTCAAAACAATGTTGTGGCAACTCTAGATGCTGTTGTACAAATGTTTCATCCTCCCAAGTGCAATCTTCACATGGCATATTATTCTATTTGATCAGATACTTTGTAATTGCTCTGGAACATAGCTACTTGGTGCGCCTTTGAAGGATCGCCTTAGGATCAAGAAAAACTCTACCTTCCTCATTCAATTCTGGTAAATCTATTTGAATAGAAACTTTGTGTCCAATGACTTTCTTCAAGCATGATACATGAAATATTGGATGTAGGTGATTGGATGAAGAAAACTCTAACTTGTAGGCCACACTACTAATTTTCTATAAGATCTGATAAGGCCCATAATACTTAGAGGACAACTTGTTATCTTTTTTTGGTTGCTTCAATGACATTTATTTGTATGGCTACAAGCGAACAAAGACCCAATCACCAATGTCAAAATGCCTCTCACTTCTGTGTTGATCTACATGTTGCTTCATGCGATTATGGGCCATAGCTAAATTTTCACAAAAACTTGCAAGGACCTCCTATTGATGGTGAATATGTTCTTCAACTGCACAAACCTTAGGATGGACCTTCAAGGTTGAAGTGATGGATGGAGGGTGGTATCCATATAGTGCCACAAAAAGAGACATTTTGGAAGAACTATGAACAGAAGTATTATACCACCATTCAGTTTGTGGTAGCCAATGAACCTATTTATAATGTTTATCAAGAACAAAACAATGAAGATATCCTTCTAGATATTTGTTGACTACCTCAGTTTATCCATCAAATTGAGGATGATAGGATAAACTATGAGCCAATTGGGTGCCCAAGCATATAAATAACTTAGTCTAAAAATTACAAATAAAAATGAGATCTCTATCACTGACAATGATCTTAGGGGTCCCATGCAATTTCTAAACTATATTGAGAAAAGCAGCAGCTACTGTACTAGCAACAAATGGTTGAGATAATGAACAAAAATGAGAATACTTACTAAGACAATCTACAACAACCATGATAACATTTTGACCATTAGATCTTGGTAACCCTGTAATGAAATCCATAGATACCTCTTTCCAATGCTGGCTAGGGATGGATAAAGGCTATAAAAGACCTAAGGTTTTGATGGTTTTGCCTTTGTTTTGTTGATAGATCATACATTCAGCCACATATTTTTGGACATCCCCCTTGAGACCTTCCCAAAAAAAATTTACTTGATTCTGTGATAGGTTTTCAAAAATCTTGAATGACCCCCAATTGGAGTTTCATGAAGTTCTTGAAGGATTTTTTATTTAAGAAGAGAATTCTTACATAGGTACAATCTATCTTTATACCATAATGCATTACCTTTCATGTGAATTTTTCAAATCTACCTAAACCTTGCTGAAGATTTTGAATCAAATCATGGATAGCACTATAATGTTCCCATTCTAATCATGCTTCCTCTAGCCAATCTACCTACAAAATGGTTATGACACATAGCAATGCCTCAACTGATTCATCTTTTCTAGATAGTGCATCTACCACCACATTGTCCTTGCCTTTTTTGTAGACTATTTCAAAATCATAGCCTAACATCTTAGCTACCCATTTATGTTATTCTTCAAATGATAACCTTTCTTCTAAAATATATTTGAGACTACCATGAACAGTTTTTACCTGAAAGTGATGACCCATCAAATAAAGTCTCTATTGTTTGACTTCATGCAAAATGGCCATCATTTTCTTCTTATAGATTGGGCTTGTGCTGATTTTTACCCTTTAGTTGATGACTTTCAAATGAAAATTGTCTACCTTATTGCATGAGTATAGCACCCATAATATACCCAGATGCATCACATTCAACCATAAAAGTCTTAGAAAAATTAGGAGTGGTTAATACTAAAGTAGTGCACATAGCCAATTTCAATTATTCAAATACCCCGGTAGCTACATCAATACACTGAAAGGAGTCTTTCTTTAACAAAGAGGTGAGTGGGGCTGCAATACTACCATAATTTTTGACAAACCTACGATAGTAACCAATAAGCCCAAAAAATCCTCAGAGTTGCTTGAGTGTCTTAGGAATTGACCAGTCCACCATTCCTTGGATTTTTTTAGGATCCACTTTCACTCCTTCATAAGACACTAGATGACCCAAATATTCAACCTCACTATCCCCAAAATTATATTTGGAAGGTTTGGCATACAATTGATTTTGTTCCAAAATGGAGACTACATGTTTCACATATTGTAAATGGTCTTCCCAATTTTTACTATAAATGAGGATATCATTAAAGAATACCAGAAGAAATTTCCTTAAAAATGGCTTAAAAATAGTATTCATCAAACTCTAAAAAGTAGATGGTGCATTTTTTAGACTAAAAGGCATAACCAAAAACTCATAATGGCCCTCATGAGTCCTAAAAGCAGTTTTGGGTATGTCTTGATCATGGATCTAGATTTGATGATACCCAGAACACAGATCTAACTTGGTAAAATAAAGAGCACCATTCAATTCATCTAGAAAATCATCAATGATAGAAATCAAAAACTTATCTTTGATAGTGTACTTGAGTTCTCTATATTCAAGGCACATCCTCTAGGTGTCATCTTTCTTTCTCACCATGAAAACTGGTAAAGAGTATTCACTTTGGCTATGGTGAATGATTCTTGCATCCAACATCTCTTATACCATACTTTTAATTTCACTTTTGTAGGCTTAGGGATACCTATATGGCCTGATATTGGGTGGTGTACTTTCAAAAATAAGGGTGATAACATGATCATGCATGTGGTTAGGTGGAAGTCCTTTTGGCATGTCTCCAAAAATAACATAATGAGCATCAATTATTTTTTGTAGATCAAGAGGTGGAGATGGTTGAGTTGGTTATACTTCCATAAAAAATAAGCGAGATACAAATCCCTTAGCACCCTTATGGAGAATATTTATCATTTGATGGGAGCTAACAAGTTGTGAAGATTTAGCCTTTAATCCCCTTAGCTCAAATGTCTTTTCTTCAAAATGAAAATGCATGAATAATTCTTGAAAAATCATCTCAATAGTGCCCAAAGTGGTGAGCGACTAGACTTCCAGAACAATATCAACTCCACCCATGGAAATAACAAACATAGGAGAATCCAATAAGTAGTCTCTCATAGCCAACTTAATACTATGACATTTTTTTGAATAGTTGATAGTACCACCATCTACTATCATAACCTAAAATTTTAGAGTTGGATAAATGAAAAAGTTCAAACGAGCAGCCAACTTACTGTGGATGAAGTTGTGTGTGCTTTCAGAATCAATCAAGATAGTGACCTTCTATTTCTTAAATAAACCTATCACTTTAAGAGTTTGGAGAGTACTAATACCTGAAAGGGCATGACATGAAATAGTAGGCTGAGAGCCTTCAGATTCTTGCTCAGGAACTTCTACATCTTCATTATGTACTTCATCATCATCATCATCATCATCATCATTGGCACCTTCAATGTAAAATAGCTTCTTTTCAACACAACAATAGTCTTTGCTCCATTTGTTGTCACAACCATAACACAACCCTTTGGCTCACTTCTCCTCAATTTTTCATTGTGTTAATCTGGTGGGTTGTGGAAATGATGGTTCTAGAAAGTTATGATCATGACCAGTAGTGAAAGTTTTCCTTTTGACCATCTCTTTTTCTTCTATCATGTGTGCTTTAGGGATAGCTTCTAATACAGATGTTAGGTTAAACATTCAAACCTTGAATTGGATGTTATCTTTGAGGCCACCCAAAAATAGATCAGTCAAATTTTCCTTAGTGACATCTTCCACCCATAAAGAGAGATTCTAAAAATGATGAATATAATCCTTCATAGTTCTTGTTTATCGCAGCTTGGCTAATTGGTTGAAATAGTTCTCAGAGAGATTATTATGATAATGCACTAACAACTCCTCAATGAAAATAGTACATGTAATAGGAGCACCATTATTTTTCTTTTGAGCATATAACCAATGATACCAAATAAATTTCTCAAGTTCCATATATAGGGATGCCACTATCACCCTCTGAGAACTAGGGGTTTGATGCAGCTCAAATAAATTTTCAATTTAGGTAATCCAAGTGAGAGGATCCTTACCATCAAACTTATGCATGTCCACCTTTAGCAACATTGATTTCATACCAGCATGGGAGTTGTTGAGAGGAGGATTTGAATGCTAAAGTGGAGGATTGTTGGGTCGAAACTAAGATGTAAGGGTAGCCATTTGCATAGTGATATGATGAAATTCATTGTGAACCCCATTAATCTCTTTGAGCATCCCTGAAACATCAACTTGGACTATAATAAAGTCATCATGCCTCACCAAGTTATTTATGTCTGCTTGAAGCTAAGCAATCATCAGATCTGAAGTTCCAGATTCCATGTCGTCGGTAGGAGTCTTAGAAGTTTCTTGCCCGCTTTTTATTCCTCGAGTACTCAGACCTGCCATATACAAACACTAGGAGGTTTTTTACCCCAAAAAAAGTGTACCAATAAATGGTATCGTTGTGATCACCTTGTCAAGATGAATCCAATGACTACCTTTATGCACTAAGGTAAAAATTTTGGTACTAAAAAAGTGTACCGACAGAATATACCATTGTGATCATCTCACCGAGATGAATCCAATGACTGTACTTGTGTAAGGGGAAATTTTTTTTTTAATATTTTTTTTGAAAAAAATGTTTCAAGCAATACTGCATTGATGGAAAAAATTGATTCTTCCCAGATTGCAAGTTATGTTTTTTTTCTCTCACTATTCCCAGAAGCCACGCCTCGCTAGATCTGAGAAAAAAATACCATAGAAAACTTGCCCAAATCAAAGCTCTAATACCACATGTAATGAAATTACTTAGATATTCACACACAATGATTTTATATTACACAGAACAAACAAATATGAGAGATCACATAGTGATAATTGACAGCAAAATAGAATACTGGATAATATAACAAAGCCACTTTGAGGGGGAAACCTCCACAACAATGCACTAATAGCATAATACTTTACATAATGAATAAAGACTAACCATTACCTCCTATATATAGTCCACTTAGCCAAGGTTATTCCATCGGCCAACCTATCTAAGAACATAGAGAAATATAACCAGTAAATAAAAGAGGTATGTAAGCCACAAGCTAGCCACACATATCCCTAGACACACCAATGGTTAAGGGTGTAACAAAATATGAATGCTAACAAGGACAACATGCCAAGGAAGTGAACCTATCACTTAGAAAGATCAACTAGTCTAATATACACATTAAAATAGTCCATGGAGAAGGTAAACTAGGTTGTTCTTCATTGATCAAATAGTACAAATGAGCAAGGCTTTTCCATACTCAGGTGGCAGATACAAACTTATCCAATTGTGGTTGCATATATAGAGAATGGTGAAAAGAGAGAGAGAAGGGCATAATAGGAGAAGATTAAAAAGTGTTTATGTGAGATACAAACAAGAGAGGAGCTATAAAACTACCTCAATAAGTCCAAAATGCCATGTGTATCTCCTCCGAAGATGATCCCTTGCTCCAAGTAGTGTAGGAGTTAAAATGCTTGCTTGACACCTTGACTAACTTTTTAAAACTACCTTCTGCCATGGCATATTGAAGGAAAAGTGGCCTTCTTGATGGTCATATTAGGTTCTCTTACATATTTTCTCTACTTTTGACACTTTTCAACTGAATCTATCAGGTTCTCTTTGACACAACTCTTTCTTTTCTTGCTAGGTATCTAGAGGACTCTTCATCTCCTTAGGCCAATCTTGCATACAAGTGTCAAAACATGAAGTCTTCTTCTTCAGCTAGTCCTATATTCATGGATGACCTATTTAACTTATATAAGACCTTCCACAATCTATTTTGAGGTCTCAAACTAGCCCCAATAATTCATTCTCTACCAAAAGCCCCAATTAGGTCTCATTCCTTATAGCTTTAAAATGATGAAAACCTCCTCGTGTAGAGATTTTTACAGATGATGATGAGAAACTAAGGCATATTATAGTACCCAGTATGGCCTTATAGCTTCATGTTCAGTTTTAAGATCAAAAAATGAGTGGATATATCCTTTTTTGTTGTTTCTCTCTCATAACTAGGCCTCAATTAGGCCTCCCTGCCAAGAGAATAAAAAATGACTTTACAATCTTCTCACACATTCCAAACCAAAAATAATAATTAAATTTAGTTAGGGACCTCCTCTCCATTCTCCATGTCAAATTGGAAGCTCTTACACCTTGTACGGACCTATCAAATAGCATAAAATAGTCTTTTAAGGCATATTCAGTATATTTACATATAGTCTTATACAAACCAATGGTATGGTGTGATGCTCAGGGGAATTTTGGATATGATTTAGGTCATTTATAATTTTTTCCAATCCATCTGGAGGCATATAAGTTCACTTCTCTCTCATCGGGTCATTATAGCTCTCTTAGGCAGCTTGAAAGTACCTCATAGTCTTAAGGATGATTCATAAAGCTTGGGGCATGAATCAACCAAAAAATTCCACAAAGTGGAAGTAAAATAGGGTAGATAAATTATCAATGATCCTAAGGTCTTGTGCAGCATCTTTTTTCTATACTGAGCAAAATAAAGTAGCCTTTTAGGTTGTTAAAAGGCATTTTGTGAGGTTTGAGAGAATTGAGGCTTATAGGCGACCATTCTAAGTTTGGTTTAATCTTAAAACACCTCAATGAGGTTTGTGACATTCATCCTAACCTATTCCAATGGTTATATTTTTAATTTATTCTTAAAACTCTTTGTATCCTCATTGGTCTATGCCTAGGGTTCTTGAGCCAACTTGCTCAACTTACCCTAGCTGACTACATTTCCCCATTTCCCTCATTATTAGGGTCTAGGCCTGCATGAAATGTTTGTATATACCCCTCACCATATTATTAAGTTTTTTTAAGTCTCAAATTCACTTCACCTTACCACTTCTTAGGACTAACTACCCATACAGGCTTGTTCATGTACTTAGGCCTTGCTATGCTTGTTGGCCAAAATTGGCCCACATACAAAACTTTTGCATAGATATGGTGTGAACAGCTGAAAATGTTTCCTATTGAGAGAATGATCCAATGGTGGAGGGAACATATATACTTCATGATCCTATCACTTATCTCTTGCAAGATTTTGAAACACTTTAAGCAAGCTTCAAGTGTGAATCTGGTGGTTTTGAGGAACTAGGCCATCATGACACATCATACAAAAATGAATGGGTCAATTTGGTTGTGCATTTTATAAATATGCTTGAGAAATTTACCAAGTTGAAGGATCACATGGAAATAATGTATTTGTCACCATGAACATCCCCTACAGATTTGGTATCTTGATGAGTTTTTTATCTCAAGATATAAGCTTTCAAAGTTAAACTAGTAGAGTAAGACGTGCATAGGGAAATCAACTTAAGACATAGCGAATAGACATTTGAATTCAAAAATATTAAAAGGATCCTTAGGTTGAATGCAGGGTTACCAAGTCGCATAATTTGGGATGCCCTAATCAAATATTGATGGAGCAGATTCAATTGAATTTTCAAGTTGCCCAAGATGGTGACACATGTTAGAAGCAGTCACAGTCATATTTTAAAATGTGATAAACAAGCGTGGAAAGGATGACACATAGGCAGACATGTTATAACAAATTTTTTTATAGACTGAGACAAGCAAATGCATAGATACGAGTTCAAATATGATTCAGGTGAGCTAAAATAAATATTTCAAAGGGGCATATGCCATAATTAAAGCTCAATGGAACACTATCAATTATGAAACACAATCATACAGTCAATATTTGTCAATGATGAAGTTTCATCACCAAATAAGTTGTGTCTTGTCC
This sequence comes from Torreya grandis, assembly GCA_037957365.1. Taxonomy (NCBI): domain Eukaryota; kingdom Viridiplantae; phylum Streptophyta; class Pinopsida; order Cupressales; family Taxaceae; genus Torreya; species Torreya grandis. The sequence goes on from JARHVA010000213.1 coordinate 676,652, forward strand.
ATTATCAAGAGACCAAGTAGCTTGTGGAGTCTTCGTTAATATAAAGACTATATGAAAACCAATAAATGGGATTGGTTTTCATCTATAGTAGACCTATGTTAAGGATTTGAAGTAGGGGAAGATATTTATGATTATAGAGAAGTGTCTCATCCTTTGACATATTCATATCCTCAACAAACAAGTACCTACAACTGATTAAAGTAGACATATTCATGGCTCTGTCAGGATTATGGATATGAATATTTTGTCCTTATAAAGGAAAGCATGTAGAAGGTGGTATACAGTTCTGAGAGAATATTTGGGGATTAGAGAGTGTAGGTGGAGCATTCAATGTATTTTCAGGGACTTTAAAGATTTATCATGCCTGATATATTATGACTCATCATCTTCAACAAACATTCTCATCTTCTAGCATGTTTCTCAGCCAATGAGGGAGCTTGAAAGCTATTCGGATAAATAAAGTTTAAATTATTAAACAAGGACTAGTCTTGATTGATAAAAAATTTGGTTGAGCATTCATTGAAAGGTGGTGGCATCTCATTTATTGATGGTTTATGGCATACTCCCCCTCTCTCCTCCCCTTTCTCCTATATCTCCCATTTTATTCCACATGGTAACAGCTCTCATATTTTTTATTCTCACAAGGATTCTCTAATTTTCAGAAGAGCAAGATACTCTCATCTGATAAGGCTAAACCTTGTCAAAATTTTGTATGAAAGACCTCTTGAAGCAATAAATATTTTCTTTACCTATCTCTTACCTCTGAACTATTTTTAAGCAAGCTTGTGCATGATGACATTGTGAAGGAGATTCTTCCATGTCCATTGTCCTTATTTCTTGCCTATTTTTGGTGTTTTTAATCTATTTATATGTCTAAACTCATGCTCTTTCTGCCATTAACATATTCCTATTGTGAATCTTAGAATTCCTCTTTTCTTCATTCATTTCTTGTGAGCCTAGTTTATGAAACACTTATGCAATTAGCTAGTCTATGAGGTTGTGTAAGCTAGTATTGTCTTATGCTTCATCAGTGTTTATTTCATGCTTATGTGAGTGTCTATTTAACTTGGTGCATCACCATTTTAGATTTTTTTAGTAACCCTACCCCCTTTTCTTACCCTTTTCCAAGCAAGAACATTAGTTTAGGTGATTCATCAAGAGGAAGTCAGCCTTCTCTGGAGGTTCAATCCCATCACAGGATACCCATAGCTTGAGTTTGATCCCATTGTGTAGCTTAGTTTGAGGGAGCCTAAAGAACCTCCTCCAAGGGTGCAAACTAATGTTACAATAGTTTTTGACATGCTCAGTGGGACCACTTTCAAAGAAGATCTTTGTTGGGACCACTTTGAAGAATATTGGTTAAGTTTGATGTTGGTTTGATCAATTTACAGTCATAGCTTTCATACAACAGTGTTTGGAGACTAAAAAAAATTCAACATTCTGGTGTAGAGCAATAACTATCCTTCATGCCAAAAGTGACAACAAGATCAACTTCTAGAGGTATTCCTTTTGAATTTGTTGAATTGCCTTTAAACTTAGTAAAAAGGTTAATATTTTCTAATACTCATCCATACAAGGGAAACTTTTTCCCCAAACTAATTTCAAAATTTACCTTTGTATGAAGGTCTTTGTTGGGTCTTTTCACTGCTATGGCAGCCCCTAGAGCTTTTAATTTTGTAGATTTCAATGGTTAGAGTCTTTTGGAGCTCCAAAATGATGATCCTATTCCATTAGAATATCTTAAAAGTGTCCCTTATTTCACAGGAGACTAATATACAACCCTTTCTAAATACCTCATGGATGTAGCCAACTTTTGCAATATTCATAATGTCAATGAGGAAACTATAACTATTAGTTTAATGGCCATCTCTTTTAAGGGTAAAGCCCTAAACTGGTATGGAAACCTTGATGCTAACTTCATCACACCATGGATCAGTTAGGTCTACCTTGTGAAAAATATTTGAGGACAAAAGTGACCATTTTTCACTTGAAAAATAGTTAACCAAAATGAAGAGAGATCCTCATGAAGTCATGCAAGATTTCAATACAAGATTTCAAAAGACATGGGACAAAATTCTAGTCTCTATCATATCAAACCCTAACTATGCTTTATTTTACTATTTGAAAGCTCTCAATTCTGATATTGCACTAATGATTTAGTCTATGGGAGGAAATACACTATCAGATGCTTGTGAGGTGGCAATCATAATAGAGAATTATCTGGTATAATCTGGCAAGCTTACACCTAGACCACCAATGACTTTGTTTCTTGAGATCCAACGACCTCCTGTTTCTATTCATCCCCTTACTATCATTCCTCCTATGCTAACACTTGTTGACATACCTTCACCAAAGTAGTAAAAGGTTTCAACTAGCCAATCTCATGACTCCTAAGAATATAAGAATTTTGAAGAGCTTAAGAGCATGTTTCAATCCTTGGGAAATGACTTGGTAAATTTGAAGAGGTAGTAATCCCAATTTAATAGACCTTATCAAGCTCCATATCAGCCTCAACATCAGTCTTATCAAGCAAATAAGCCACCCTACAAAGAAAATTTCTAAGGCCAAGGCCAAGGTCAAAGTCAAGGACAAGGGCAGCCTAATTATGTTAGGAAAAAAAAACTATAATCCAAATGCTACAAGCACCTCTAATACTTTGGTCCCTATTAAAAACAACATTTCCCAATAAAGTGAGGGTATTGTGCCTTGGAATTAGTCTTTTGGTCAATCCATTATCCCAGATACTGAGTTCAATCAAGCCTTCAATGAGTAGTGGAATTAGGGTGATAGCTATGGATATAATCAAGCTCTTATGGCTCAGAACATAGAGGTACCTATGATGACAAAACTAGAAGAGCCTTAACAAGGCTAAGGTTTTATTGAGAAACCAAACCAATTGGATGCTACAATGGTTAATTATGAGCAAGAAGAGTGCTATGCATCCAATTAGTAGGCTAGTTCTAGCCAAGCATACATCCCAGTGGCAGCTAATACAAGGTTCAAAATAAGGAATATGGATGGTAATTAGACAACAGTCAAAGAGCCTCCTACTATTACTCCATTATTATCAAATCCAAATGAAGTTATTATTGATCCAAAGGTCCAACGGTTCCAAAGAGTCAAAACCAAGGGAATACCTTTGTCCCCCAAAACTCACAAGTTCAAAGTATAGTTGTGGCTCCCAAAACACAAGCAAAATTTGGTGGTCTACCTATCAACATTATTGAACAAATGAAGAAATACAATGTGAGTGTGCCAGTGTCAGACATGATTTCCATGCCTGTTCAATTAGACTTCCTTCAAGAAGGTTTATCAAAGATCAATATTTCTGAGAATCCCCCAATCAAGGAAAAACTGGTTCTCACCAATGCAATCAAAGGACCTAATGAATGATAACCAAATAAGATCGTCAAGCCTCCTCCCTTCTACATTTTTTTAATCATTAGTAATTCCTTAGTACACAACTACATGGTAGAAAATGGATTAAGCACTTCAATGATGCCAAAGTCTATTGCTAATTAACTTGGTTTGAAATCTAAATGCTAATATAAGGGAGTTTTGTAACTTGATGGGTCTTCCACCAAACCAGTTGGCATCATCAAAGGTCTAAACTTGACCCTACATGTTTGTCATAGTGTTTCAGTAGCTCAAGATTTGTTGATTCTAGATGTGCCTCCTCATTTTACTCTATGCTTATTTAGAAATTTCACAACAAAAATTGGAGGTTATCTAGCAGCAAACTATTCCTACATGGCTTTCAAGACAAGATATTAGACTAAGGTATCTATTAAAGCTGAGCCTATTGTATATTTCCACATTGAGCCTTATGGGCTAAATAGATCAAACATCAATTGCACCATCCTAGATGAAGATGACCACTTGGTTGGTCAAGAACTGAACACTCACCCTGAGGATATACGTAACATGTTCTTAGATGAGATATAGAGTGAAAATCAGTTAATCAACCCTTTAGAAGGTGTTGAGGAAAGAGACATGGGTGTCTATTACTTGCATGAGGAAAATGAATCCATTGCATCCCTCTCTAGGCCTCTAAAAGACACTAGTGGCTTGTGGAAATTGTCCTTTGATGGCTCATGGAGCAAACATGGGGCAAATGTAGGTGAAATTATAGTATCCCCTTCCAATGATAAGTATTTTTCTTCTTACAGGTTTCAATTTAGTTGTTCTTGCAATTTAGCTATATATGAGGGTCTTATCTATGGCCTTCAATGGGCTAATAAGAGAGGAATTAAGCAATTGCAATAATATGGGGATAGTGAGCTAATAGTACATCAGTTCAGAGGCCAAAACATCACAAAGAACCTTTTGATGAGATTCTAGAAGCATAGAGTGTGGGATATTCTTGAGGACTTTGAGGCCTTCAATGTCTAAACAGTGCCAAAGAACCAAAACCATCATGTTGATAGGTTGGTATCTATGGGAGCTCATTTTGACATCCAAAATGAGTTGAAAAGGTCCAAAGTGCAACCACATGTTAAATTAGTAGTAAGACCATCAGTGACAGAGAATGAATCTCATTAGTAGGTCTTTGACAATGATAAGCAGATTATTTGTTTCTTATAGTAGGAAGTAGAGTTTTCCTCAATGAACCAAGGGAGATTCCAACATCAATATGAAGATTAGATTGTTTAGTTGAGGTCTAACAAACTTCCTAAAGGGTTGGTCACCCTTGAAGGTATCTTACATGAGGGAGACCATATGAGTAAAGACAAGGTTGTGATATCAACTAATGAAGAGAATTATGAAAGAGTCATTATCCTCAAAGATAAGCTACTTAAGTTTGGGAAGGTAATTGCTAAGGCTAAAAGGCATGCTTTCATTGAATTTTGTAAATAATATTCATACATCTTTGCTTGGGAATATAGTGACCTGAGAGGCTTTGATCCCAAACTAGCTCAACACACTATAGAACTAGAGGTTGATGCCAAGCCTATGAGGTAGAAGCAAAGGCCCATCAGTTCTAAAATTGAAGATCTAATGAGGAAACAATTGACCAAATTTATTGAATCCAATATCATCTTTCCCATCAAGCACTCCTCATGGGTAGCCAACCTAGTACCTATAAGGAATAAAAATTGGGAGATCAAGTTATGTGTTGACTTCAGAGACCTAAATAGGGTCTCCTTAAAATATCACTACCCCTTACCATCCATGGAGAAACCCTTTAGATAGTTGTTAGTTCAGAATGCTTCTCTCTTTTGGATGGGTACTCAAGATACAACTAGGTTTTGGTAAGAGAAGAAAATCAGTACAAGACTGCCTTCACCACAAAATGGGGCACATATGCTTATCAAAATATGCCTTTTGACTTGTCAAATGCTATGGTAACCTTTTAAAGATACATGGACATGGATTTATAAGGATTACTAAATTAGATGGTGTTGATCTACTTGGATGACATCATGTTTTTCTCCAAGAAATCTAGTGAGCACATGGATCACCTAAGATTGATCTTTGAAAGATGAAGAGAATATGGGATCTCTTTAAATCCCAAGAAATGTGTTTGTTATTTATGAGGGCAAAATTTTGGGTCACATTATCTCAAAGTAGGGATTAGCTATTGATCTTGATAGAGTAGGTGCCATCTTGGCATTATCCCTACCCAAGCATAAAAAAGGACTCCAGAGCTTCCTCATAAAAATAAACTTTGTGAGAAGGTTTATACCTAGTTTTGCAAACTTAGTCAAACCCATCACTACTATGCTTAAGAAGAACCAAGTGTCCACTTGGTCAAATGAAGGTAAAGTTGTATTTGAGGCTATCAAGCAAGCCATTATCAAGGCACCCACACTCATGAACCCTGATTTCTCAAAGGATTTCATATTGTATGCCTTTTAAAATATTGACAATATATTAGCTATAGTGATGCAAAATAATGGTGAAGGACTTGCACATCTAATTGTTGTTCAATCAAGGGATTGAAGGATATGAGGTAAGATATACTTTTGTAGAAAAAAAAGCCCTTGCAATAGTAAAAAGCCTCAAAAGGTTCATACCAATACCCTCCAATAGCAGGATTCATATTATGGTGTCTCATCCTAGATTAAGGGACTTCCTTCTTAACAAAGACTTAAATGAGAAGAGGGTTGGTTGGATTACCAAGGTCATGGAGTATGATGTGGAGATCAAGGTCACTAAGCTAGTGAGAGGCAAAGGATTATGTGATTATATGGTTGATTAGATTTAATAAGATAAATAAGTTGTCTTGGTGACATAAAACAACCTAGAAATAGATGCACTTACGCCTCACACTAGCTAGCTCCAAGATATGACACATTTCTTGATGATAGGTGAGTACCCACAGGGTATGGACAAATCAAAGAGAAGGTATTTTAGACTTTAGTCCATACCTTATGCATTGGTTGATGGGATTTTATTTATAAAATACCTAAATGGAGTGCTCCTAAGGTGCATTAATAATGACCAAGTGTAAATGCTCTTAGAACAATTCCATGATGGGCCTGCAAGAGGCCACTTTGCTCCAAGGATTATAATAGAAAAGGTGATGAGAGTTGTTTATTACTGGCCCAACATCTTCAAGGATGTTTATGTATGGGTAAGAAAATGTCATAAATTTTTTCTCTTTGTAGGAAAACAAAGATTGGTAGCCCTTCCTCTCAACCCAATTCAAGTGGAGCAATCCTTCATGTAATGGGGTTTGAATTTCATAGGAATGATCAATCCACCATCAGTGGAAGACACAAATGGGTGCTCAATTCTACTAAATACTTTACCAGATAGGTGGAATCAATTTCCCTTAAATAATCCCATTAAATAGTAGTGTTGGACTTCTATGATAGCATAGTAACAAGATTTGGTGTACCAACCATAATAATTTCAAATAATGCCTTAGCATTTGTTGGTATGAGGACAAGTGAATGAGCACTTCATCTGGGAATCTATCTTAGTACATCCTCCAATTACTACCCCTAATGTAATGGACTTGCAGAGTCCACAAATAAGAACCTGATAATAATAAATCAAGAGGACTATGCAAGATAATCAGAGAGCATGGCACACAAAGCTAAGGATTGCCTTATAGGCTGATAGAGTGACTCTCAAAGTTGTCATTGGCAACTCACCATATGTCCTTATCTATAAGAGGGAGGATAAATTTCTCATCTCTCTTAAATTACCTACCTTGGAGTTAGCCCATCAACTTGAATTGATGGAAAGTGAACCTATGAGCATGAGGATGGTAGAGCTCATGGAGTTTAAAGAAACTAGGGACCTTGCAATGAAGACATTAGAGTCACGACAAGCTCAAGTAAAGAAAGCCTTTGATAAGATATCCACAACAAGGGAATTCAAATAATGGGATCTAATCCTCAAATGGGATTCAAATAAGGCCATGCCAAGCAACCATACCAAGTTTGATAGCTTGTAGAGTGGCCCTTATTTGATCCATGGATGCAAATAGCATAATGCTTTTTAGCTTGCCAAGTTTGATGAAGAGGTATTACCCATCTTAGTTAATGGCATTCATTTAAAGCCTTATTATTAGAAGAGTTTTTAGCCATTATATAATATTGTACATGTTAGAGTAGTTTTTTCATGCTTTCCTCTAAGTGCCTTGTACACATTATTTAAGTTGTTTGTTTCCCTTCCATAAGTGCCTTGGGCACAGTGTTTGTTTTATTCTTGCTATCCTTGTTACTTTAAGAGAAAGTTTCAAAAGAAGGGTAGCCTTGTATCAGTCTCATATCAGCTAGAAGAAAGATTTTTGAATCCATATTCCCAATGGATCAAATAAGGCAATCTGTTGCATAGCAAACATGCAATCCCAAGAGGTTGCCAGAAATGTTGGCTAAAATTAGCCCACATACAAAAAAAATTCATGGATATGGTGTGAATACCTGAGCATGGTTCCTATTGAGTGAATGATCCAATGGTGGAGGGAACATATATACTTCATAATCCTATAATTTGTCTCTTGTAAGCTTTTGAAACACTTTAAGCAAGCTTATAGTGTGAATCTAGTGGTTTTGAGGAACTAGACCATCATGACATGTCATGTCAAAATGAATAGGTTAGTTTGGTTGTGCATTTTATAAATATGCTTGATAAATTGAAAAGGCTGAAGGATCCCATGGAAATAATGTATTTGGTATCTTGATGTTTTTTTATCTCTAGATACAAGCTTTCAAAATTAAACTAGCAGAGTGAGACATGCATCGGGATGTCAAATTAAGAAACAAGAAATAGACGTTTGAATTAAAAAATATTCAAAGGATCCCTAGGTTGAACGTAATGTTAAGCATGAAATATACTAAGAGGGGGAGTGAATCAGTATATTATATATCTTTTACTTTATCTAATTTCTTTTCTTTAACCACTTAATCATGCATTCAAGATATGCAATAAAACTAAAACAATAAAATGCACCACACAAGAGAGAGAGAGAGAGAGAGAGAGAGAGAGAGAGACCAAATTTTTACATGGAAACTCAAAGTGGTAAAAACCATAGAGAACAATCTCAAATATATGAATGAGCACTAACTCAAATTACAAAGTTCGCAAGCACCAACTTGCAGGAGCACCAACCCCTTTACCGAGCACCAACACAGAAACTATTTATGAACACCAACCCATAGGAGCACCAACCCCTTGAAAATATTTTTGAGCACCAACCCATAGGAGAACCAAACCCTCTTGTGTATAAAACACAACTATCTCTCAATTTTGCTTACTCAACAAATGATAGAACTCTATAATATCTCCTATTTTTCTCTCCTCTAAAACAAATACAAACCATGCACTCTCTTGCATATCACAAATGGCTTCTCAAATCTTTATTTATATCTTTCCAAATGACCTTTGGCATTCACCGTTTGTGACCCTTCAATCCTTATGGAAAATGGTGCCAAACTTGCATGACCCTTCATATCCTTGCATTTGAAAAGTCACATGGTGACCCTTCATAAGCAAATGCATCATTTCCTTTTTTGTCTTTATATTGGTGACTTTTCATATTCCTCAAAGTGTCCCTTCATGGAAAAATATGTCATATCCTCTTTTGTATTCACATGGTGACTCTTAGAATTATTCCAGATGACTTTTCATGAGAAAATGCGTCCCATTCCTCTTTTTTCTTTACCTCGTGACTCTTTGACTTCTCCATGATCCCTCTTTTGACTTATATGCAACTAAAATTATATTCATTAATATTAAATAAATATTAACACACATTATCCAAGATATGAATATTAAAAAAATCATTAAATGCAATGGGTCCTTTATCACCAATGATAGACCTTTGACATCAATGACAATATTTCCAACAATCTCTCCCTTTGTCATTGATGGAAACCTCAAATTGAAATTGCCACATCTTGAAACCTGCACATATTTCCATTTGAAAAACATACATTAATTCCCCCTTACTGTATCACCTTGTACCTATACTTATTTTTGTTCTTTTCCCTCTTTGACATCAATGGCAAAGGGCCTATCTTGGAGCTAACACTTAGCTCCCCATCAACTGGTGTTGATCCTCAATGGTAGAAAGTAAAATAAATTACTCCCAAATTCTCCCACAGATACTCAAATGTGTCTTTCGATAGAGTCTTTATAAAAATATCTACAATATGCTCTGTAGTACTGATATATTCTATCTTAACCTATTGATATGCAACCTTCTCTCTCAAGAAGTGATATCTGATAAAAATATGTTTTTTTCTTGAATGCATCACTGGATTATTCAAAATATTAATATCACTTGTGTTGTCACAAAAAATAGAAATAAGTTCATCATATTTGACCTTGATATCTTCCAAAGTTTACTTCATCCAAAGCACTTGAGTACAACATCATACCACTGCAATATATTCTGCTTCAGTTGTAGAAAGTGATACTAAATTTTTCTTTTTGTTAGCCATGATACTAAGCTATCATCGAGAAAGAAATCTCCTCCACTTGTACTCTTTCTATCATCCAAGCAAGCTGCCCAATTTAAATATATATAAGCAACCAAAGTGAAATCTCTATCTGTGGGATACCACAATCCATAATCCAATGTCCCCTTGATATATCTGAATATTCTCTTCACCAACTAAACATGACTATCTTTTAGAGCTGACTGATATCTTACAACCATACCTACTGCGTACATGATGTCAAGCCTCAATACTGTCAAATATAAAAGACTAACAATCATAGATTTATATAAATATTGATCTGTAACATGTGAATCTTCATCCTTGCTCGCCTTATTTCCTATACTCATTGGTGTGCTAACTGGTGCACAATCCTCAAAACCAAAAATTTTCAACATTTCATTGGCATATTTACTTTGAGATATGAAAATTTATTTATCTAATTGAAATATTTGCAACCTTAAGAAAAATGACAATTCTCCAAGCATAGACATCTCAAATTCTTTTTTCATTTTATCAAAAAAAATAAAATGTCATCTTTTCAATGTTTCCTCCAAAAAAGATGTCATCAACATATACCACAACAATCAATTGATATGCACCTTCTATTTTGATATAAAGATTACTATTAGCAAATCTTATCTTAAAACCTTGATCCTATAGGTACTTATCAAGTCTTGCATACCAAGCTCTGGGAGCTTGTTTTAATCCATATAGTGCTTTCTTCAATCTGCATAATGGCTACTAATATTTAAGAGAATAAATCTATCAGGCTACTCAATGTAGACCTCTTCTTCTAGATTCCCATTTAGGAAGGCAGATTTGACATCCATCTTAAACACTTTGAAATTTTTAAACACTACATATGCAAGAAACATTCTAATAGCCTCTAGCCTTTCCACTGGTGCAAAATTTTATTTAAAATATATTTCTTCAATTTGAGCATATTCTTTACATACTAATCTTGCTATATTCCTAGTCACTTTTCCATTTTCATTCAACTTATTTCTATAAACCCATTTTGTTCCTATCACATTATGATCTTTTGGTCTAGGCACTAATTTCCAAGTATCATTCTTTTCTATCTAATTTAATTCTTCATCTATTGCCTTAACCCAATTATTATCATGTCTAGCTTCTAAAAAAGTTCTAGGCTAAATTTTGGATAATAAAGAGAAATTCACTTGCTCAAATTCACTTACCATCATTCTTTTAGTGTGAATTCCTTCATTTATGTCCCCGATGATGTCACTTTTATCATAATTTATCTGGACATATTTGGATGGGGTTTTAGTGTCCTTTTTATCCTTCTTCTCATCTTATATAATTCTTTAAAGTCTTCCTCTTCAATGATTTCAAGAATGTCTACTGGATCACTAATTATTTGTGTTCCATCTTCTTCTATCTTGACACTTGCACTTTCAACTATTTTTTTGATTCTTTTGTTATAACATTTATAAGCTTTAATTTTATAAGAATAACCAAAAAATATACCTTCATCTACTTTGGATTCAAACTTACCAAGTTTTTCATCAATTATTTTTATAAAGCACCTACTGTCAAAAACTTTGAAATAATAAATTGTTGTTGGTTTGTCTTTCCATAGCTCATAAGGAGTCTTTTCACTATTAACTCTCAAAAATACTCTATTCTAAATATTTACGACTATAGCAACTACCTCTCTCTAATATTTATCTGGTATCTTGGATTTATTTAGCATTGTCCTCGCCATCTCTTGAACTATTATGTTTCTCCGTTCAACTACTCCATTTTGTTGTGGAGTTCTGGCTATTGAATAATGTCTCTTTATTCCATGGTTTTCATAAAACTCAATAAACTGATCTGACATAAATTCTCCTCTCTGATCTAATCTTAGACACTTAATCTTCAAATCAATTTCATTTTCAACTAATACTTTGAATGCTTTGAAATGTCTGAAAGCTTCTAATTGTTTCTTTAAAAACATTACCCAAGTCATACGTGAAAAATAGTCAATAAAAAACATGAAATATTTCTCACCTTGAGTAATTTGAGTTCTCATATGTCCACACAAATCAATGTGAACAAGCTCTAACATCTAAGTGGTCGAGTACTCTTTTGTTCTGAACTGCCTTTTGGCATACTTCCCATGCTGACAAGGTTCACAAAGCGTGTTAGATAGCTTTGTAATCTTTAGAAAAATTTTAATTTCTTACTTCTTACTGATGTTGACAAGATTTTAAAAATTTATGTGTCCCATTCTCCTTTTCCATAGCCAACTTTCTTCAATCTAACTCAAACATCTTTGACCTTTGATGTCTGATAACATATACAAATTATTGCTTATTCTCTGAGCATATACAACCAACACACCTGAATCTTTTCTCCTAAATTTTATAACCTTATATATAAAAATTTAGTGTGTGCTCCTAATCACACATTTGACTTACACTCAAAATATTATTCTTAAGACCTTCTACATACAAAACATTTTTAATTTTAGTTTTACCATTATCTAAACTTAGTGTATCTTATTTGGCAATTTTGGCAGTAGTATTATCTGTAAATTTTATTATGCCACCATTGATCTTATTCAAGGTTATGAACTTACTCTTGTCTCCTATCATGTGCCTTAAACATCCACTGTTAATGAACCATGGCTTTTTTTCATTTCTTGCATGCAAAGTTGTCTGTACCAACATAGATTTTTTAAGTTGTTTCATCTGCCATGAACCTGTCTGAACTTTCTTCTTGATGAATGGAGCCTTGAAACTTTGGTCCTTCTTGACTGACAAACATGATTCTATACTACTAGGATATGTGTCTGAAGTTGTTACACTTCTAACATATTATGGCCTCTTTATTAAAGCCTGATAGAGGAGCAAAAGAGTTGTGGCTTCTGCTTGACTCTGCATGAGTTTCCTTCTTATTTCTGAAATTGTTAGCCCTTTTTCAAAATTCTATTTTCTTATGACCATATCCATTACAATAAAAATAGTAACCATAAAAATAGGACATATTTGTGTACCTCTAACCTAATTTGATTTTGTAGCTTTGTTCCTTCCAGCCTTCTTTGTTTGAGATGTCCTCTATATTCTTAACTTTTTCCCTTTTTATTTCCTCTTTTGTAAGAGCTTCAGCATATCTCTTTCCTTTTTATGAGTTAACCTTGTCTATGTAAGTAGTGGCCTCCTCTTTCTCTTTTTTAAATCTGATACCTATCTTATTTGACATTGATCTTTGACTCTATAATATCTTATTCAACATATTAGTGTTATTCTCAAATTTTGAATTATTGGCTACTCTATCATTGATTACTTTATTTATTTTCTCAAGATCTGATTTTAAAGAAAAAAATTCAATAACATACCTTTCACATTCTTTACTTAATTTTTGCAACTATGCAGTTAGATATTGTCATTATTCTTGGCTTCTTCAAAGTGTGCTTGTAGATCTTCAATTATTTCCTTTGACTCCTTTTCATTTTTCTCGATCTGTAGCTTTAATCTTTGATTCTTATTTTTAAGATCTTTTAACTCTTTTAAGGCACAAATGAGTTCGCCTTCCATATTCACTTTGGCTTCATCATATTTTTCTTTTTTATCATCTATAATTTTGCTTGTGGAGGTATCTTCATGTATGGCCATGAATAGAATTTCTTCTTCTTCTGAATCAATGACTCCATTATCTTTGGCTGAGCTAGGATCTTTAGAATACAAACTCTTCTTCTTGAATCTTTTTTTGAATTTTCTTTTGAAATTCTTCTTGTATATTAACTTTCCTTCTTTATTTTCACCATTACCCTTATTTGGGCACTTAGTTATAAAATGTCCAATCTTTCTACAATTAAAAAATTTAAAAGGTAATTGTCCTTGATATTTACCTATGCCCTTTTTTGGTTTACGAATAAATAGAGCTCCATTGTCATCTTCATCATCACTAGAACTATCACTTGATTCTTGAATCTTAGCCTTCTCTTTCTTTAATGTCTTGAAAGTAGCTTCTCTCTTTGAGGGTTTCTCTTATTCGATCTGCATCTTATATGCCATAAGAATACCATGTATCTCATCCATCTTTAGCTTGGCTAAATTATTCATCTCTTCAATTGCCAAAAATTTTGCATCATATCTCAATGGTAGAGATCTCAAAACTTTTTGTACCACAATTGATTCTTCTAACTTTTCTCCAAGACCTTGAATCTGATTAACAATTTAATCAACCCACAAAAGATAACTTGCTATATTTTCTTCCTCTTCCATCTAATAGGACCTAAGTTCCCCAAAGCTCTGGCACAGCTTGTCAGATTTAAGAGCACACATGATTATAAGCAACTAAACATGCAGAAATACCCATAAAAATAAATAACTATCAATGAGAAATAACACAGAATATGAGAGGCAACACACAATTGTATTCAACTCATTACAAAGGAAATTACAATAAAGAGATCACACTCTTCTTCCACTTCTGTGAGGCTTCCTCCTCAAGGGCTCCCAATAATCTTTCCACCTGAGTAATCTTCTCTCAATAGGTCACAACACACAGCTAACACAAGCTATTGTTCACCTCATTATACGTCCAGTACAATCGAGTACGAATCAGTACTCCAATTAGATCTCACCATGATCTTGCTCCTTGATGTATTGCTGTCACCTTGGATCTAGCTCCCCCATCGATCTCCTTTTTGACCCTTGAATACACACACCCCTGCAGACCAACCTGATCTTACTTATCACATGTAGATCTCCACCATGATCCTACAATACCCTGCATATCAAACATGATCTTACATACATGAAGAATCTTACTTGATTCTATCATGGGAAGAACTATCCTAGTTCTACAACTTTAAAATACAACCCATGAGTCTATTATATATATCTCATGCATACAATAATTAAATAAGCAACTCAAAGACTCAAGTTAGTCTTTAACATGCAAACAACCCATTCACTTAACTGACTGTCCATCAACAGCAGCTCTGGAACCACACAAGCGACCGACATCAGTCCCTTTCTGACTGGAGCTGACCAATGTTGGCCGACTGCTGCCGAGGTCGGTTTCCTTCTGCACTGTCCATTGACTGACGTCGGTGATCCTGCCGATGCCGATGACTGCATACTCAACATCCTCCATGTTTGCAACAAGGTGAAGCTTTTATCTCCACACCCTAACAATCACCCACTTGGAGATAAACAGATGCACCCATACCTATATCATTACTTTGTCTATTCTGCATCCTGGCTTGTATTCCTCTTCAAGCTCCCACTTGAAGACAACCCACCACACACCCTGTGGTGCTACACCTGTGTCTGAATTTCTCCATTCTTCTGCCTTGTTATACTCCCACTCAAATAGCAACCCCTGTGAGTAACCTGTAATCAACAAAACTTAACAGATCTGAACCACCTGTTAGTCAAGCTTGCTCTGAGAACGTCCAACCTTGCTCTGATACCATTTGATAAGACCTAAGTTCCCCAAAGCTCTGACACAACTTGTCAGATTTAAGAGCACACATGATTACCAATGTATAAGCAACTAAACATGCGGAAATACCCAGAAGAACAAATAAATATCAATGAGAAATAACACAAAATATGAGAGGCAACACACAATTGTATTCAACTCATTACAAAGGAAATTACAATAAAGAGATCACACTCTTCTTCCACCTCTGTGAGGCTTCCTCCTCAAGGGCTCCCAGTAATCTTCCCACCTAAGTAATCTTCTCTCAATAGGTCACAACACATAGCTAACACAAGCTGTTATTCACCTCATTATACGTCTAGTACAATCGAGTACGAATCGGTACTCCAAGTAGATCTCACCATGATCTTGCTTCTTGATGTATTGCTATCACCTTGGATCTAGCTCCCCCGCCGATCTCTTTTCTGACCCTCGCATACACACACCCCTGCAGACCAACCTAATCTTACTTATCACATGTAGATCTCCACCATGATCCTGCAATACCCTGCATATCAAACCTGATCTTACATACATGAAGAATCCTACTTGATTCTATCATGGGAAGAACTCTCCTAGTTCTACAACTTTACAATACATCCCATGAGTCTATTATATAGATCTCATGCATACAATAATTAGACAAGCAGCTCAAAGACTCGAACTAGTCTTTAACATGCAAACAACCTGTTCACTTAACTGACTGTCCGTCAACAGCAGTTCTGGAACCGCACAGGCAATCGACGTCGGTCCCTGTTTGACTGGAGCTGACTGACGTCGGCCGACTGCTGCCGAGGTCGGTTTCCTTCTGCATTGTCCACTGATCGACGTCAGTGATCCTGCCAACGCCGATGACTGCATACTCAGCATCCTCCATGTTTGCAACAAGGTGAAGCTTTTAGCTCCACACCCTAACACCATCTTCAAACTCTCAAGCAGTCTTCTAAAATTTTGAAGCTTAGCTTGCTGAACCTTTCCATCACTTTTGTAAATATTCTCAAGTTTTACCCAAGTTTCATGAGCATATTTACATTGCATAACTTTAACAAATTCTTACTCACATAAACCACATAAAATAGCATTTAAAGCTTTAGCATTATTTTCACTTGCCTTCTTTTCTATCGAAGTAATTACAAGTGTCTGTGGCTCTTCATATTCCTCCACCACTACTTGCCAAATGTCAAATCCAAGGGCCATCAAATAAGTATTCATCTTTATGCTCCAAAAAGCATAATTTGTCTCATAAAAAAAAGGTTCCTTATTTGTAGAAAAACCTTCATGTGATCGAGCCATCGTGATTTCTTGATCTACTTTCAAGCTGTAAAATTTTTTCTAAAGGAACCTGCTCTGATACCAATTTTTAAGCACAAAATATACTGAGAGGGAGGGTGAATCAATATATTATATGTCTTTTACTTAATCTGATTTATTTTCTTTAACCACTTAATCACACATTCAAGATATGCAATAAAACTAAAATAATAACATGCACCATAAAAGGGAGAGAGAGAGAGAGAGAGACACTACATTTTTATGTGGAAATCCAAAGTGGAAAAAACCATGGAGAATAATTTCAAGTATATGAATGAGTACCAACTCAAATTACAAAGTTCACAAGCACGAACTTGGAGGAGCACCAACCCCTCTTGTGTTTAAAACACAACTATCTCTCAATGTTGCTTACTCAACAAATGATAGAAATCTATAATATCTCCTACTTTTATCTCCTCTAAAACAAATACAAACCATGCACTCTCTTACATATTACAAATGGCTTCTCAAACCTTTATTTATAGCTTTTCAAATGACCTTTGGCATTCACCCTTGTGACCCTTCAATCCTCATGGAAAATGGCACCAAACTTGTATGACCCTTTGTATCCTTGCATTTGAAAAGTCACATGGTGACCCTTCATAAGCAAATGCATACTTTCTTCTTTTGTCTTTATCTTGGTGAGTTTTCATATTCCTCAAAGTGTCCCTTCATGGAAAAATGTGTCATACCCTCTTTTATCTTCACATGGTGACTTTTGGAATTCCTCAAGATGACTCTTCATGACAAAATGCATCCCATTCCTCTTTTGTTTTTACCCCGTGACTCTTTGACTTCTCCATGGGCCCTCTTTTGACTTATATGCAACCAAAATTATATTCATTAATATTAAATAAATATTAACACACATTAGCCAAGATATGAATATTAAAAACATCATTAAATGCAATGGGGCGTTTATCACCAATGTTATACCTTTGACATCAATGACAATATTTCCAACATGTAGGGTTGCCAAGTGGCATAATTTTGGAATCTCAAATCAAAGATCGACGGCTCATATTTAATCAAATTTATAAGATGTCCAAGATGGTGACATGTTTCAAAATTAGGGACAATCATATTTTAAAATATTATAAACAAGTGTGGCAAGGATGCCACATAGGCAGACACATTAGACCAAAGGTTTTTGTCGATCTAGACTGGTAAATGCATAGATCCGAGTTCAAATACGATCTAGGTGAGATAAATAAAATATTTTAAAGGGGTATATGCCACCATTAAAGTTCATTAAAACACTATCAAGCATGAAACACAATCATACAATAAATATTTGTTAATGATGAAGTTTCATCACCAAAGAAGTTTTGTGTCTTAACCATGATCAAGAGATCAAACAGCCTGTGGGGTCTTCATTGATATAAAGACTATATGAAAACCAATAAATGGGATTGGTTTTCATCTATAGTAGACCTATGTTTAGGATTTGAAATAGGGGGAAATATTTATGATTATAGAGGAGTGTCTCATCCTTTGACATAGTCATATCCTCGATAAACAAGTTCCTACAACTACTTAAAGTAAACATAGTCATGGTTCTATCAGGACTACGAATATGAAAATTTTGTCCTTATAAAGGAAAGAAAGTAGAAGGTGGCATAGAGTTCTAAGAGAATATTTGGGGATTAGAGAGTACATGTGGAACATTCAATGTATTTTTAGGGACTTTAAATATTTTTCCTACTTCATGGATCATGACTCATCATCTTCAAAAAACATTCTTATCTTCTAGCACATTTATCAGCCAATGAGGGAGATTGAAAGCTATTGGGACAAATAAATTTTAAATTATTGACTAAGGATGGGTCTTAAATGATAAAAAATGTGGTTGAGCTTTCATTGAAAGGTGGTGGTAGCTCATTTACTTTATGGCTAATGGCATGCTCCCCCTCTCTCTTCCCCTTTCTCCTATATCTCGCATTTTCTTCCACATGGCAACAACTCTCAGATTTTTGATTCTCAAAAAGATTCTCTAATTTTTAGAAGAGAAAGATACTCTCATTTGATAAGGCTAAACCCTATCAAAAATTTGTATGAAATACCTCTTGAAGCAATAAATATTTTATTTAGCTATCTCTTACCTCTAAACTATGTTTAAGCAAGCTTGTGCATGATGGCATTGTGAAGGAGATTATTCCATGTCCATTGTCCTTCTTTATTGCCTATTTTTTGGTGTTTTTAAGTTGTTTTCAATATAAACTCATGCTCTTTCTACCATTAATGTATGTCTGGTATGAATCATAGAATTCCTCTTTGCTTCATTCATTGCTTATGAGCCTAGTTTATGAAACACTTATGCAATTAGATATTATTTGAGGTTTTGTGTGTTAGTATTATCTTATGCTTCATCAATTTTTATATCATGCTTATGTGAGTGTCCATTTAACTTGGTGCATCACCCTTTTAGCTTTCGTAGTAACCCTACCCCACTTTTCTAACCCTTTTCCAAGTAATAACATTAGTTTAGGTGATCCATCAAGAGGAAGCCAACCTTATTTGGAGGTTCAACCCCATTATAGGATACCCACAGCCTGGGGTTGTTCCCATTATGTAGCTTAGTTGGAGGGAGCCTAAATAACCCCCTCCAAGGGTGCAAACTAATGTTATAAGGCCAGAACAGTGTCTAATTATGATCTCCATTCTTTATTACTTGTGTATAAGGGATGATAGAACTATATCATCATATTTCAATCATATTCAAATATACTACACACTCTCAAATATTCTAAAGTCCTATATACCTTTCCAAACAACAAAAACCTCTCAAGAATGAGCAGGCTAATGTCTTACCTTAGTTGAGTAGGTAGAGTATTCAATGTTTCCACTGTATTTAGGTAAGTCAAAGAGATTTGTGAGCCTCTATTATGACCATGATACTCTTATAAAATGTTATACCTTTCTCTCAAATCTCAAATAGACCTCAAAATTTCCTAAACAAGCAACTTTGTGTTGGTTAGGTAGGCATACTTGTGTAAGGACTGTGTAGATAGGGTTTAGAGTTTTGATTTGACATCCCTTTGATCTCATGGATTCAACTAGTTTAATAAAAAATTTCATAATCACTTAATCCATTCTCATATTATTAATTTTCACTCCTACTTAGGTTTAAAACGAGTTGCTACCCTAATAACCTATAGGTCTCTATAGGAGCAATCTGAGTTCTTTTGGGGGTTTAGAAGTTTTTTTCTTTAAGACAATGATCTTCTCAAGGTTTTTGGTATTTTTAAGAAAATTATAAACTTTTAAAACTAAAAAATACATTTCATACTTTCCATTTTAGACTCCCTCCTTTTTCTATGAGCAAGCAACCTCTCCTAACAAGACAGGTGGGTTTGTAGGTGATCAACTAGCTGTGTATATTCATTTGGGACTAGTCTGCCAATTTGGTGTTATAGGAACCATACTTACAACCTTTATTATCCTCAAAATCTTGTAATTTTATTGAATAGATGATTACATTATTCAAAACCTTTAAACTTTATACTTCACTATCATCCACTGTGTAAGCCAAATCTTTCAACTAGTTGTAGGTGATCATTGAAGGAGTTTGACTGTGTATGGTCTTGAAATTGATAGTAATCTCCAAATCAAATCTTAAAATATTTAAATGGATATTCTCTACTATTTTTGATATCTCAATACCCTTTTAAAATCCATAAAACTCTAAACCTCATCAACATCACTGTTCAAGGCCAATTTTCTCAACCGGTTATAGGTGACTGTCTGAAAGGTCTGAGTATGTAGTTTGAGTTTGACCTTTCTCACTACACCATGATGTATTATAATATGAAAACCTTATTTAGAGGGAATTTATTACTTCCCTCAAGTATATTATCCCTTTCAAGGTATCTTCAACCACCTATGCTTTCATTGTCTCCCTACACAGTCCTATAGTTGTGTCTTAATAGGTTTATCATCTTGTCATTTAGTCGCCACTTGGCTTTAGGTACTTAAAAAATCCTCATTTATCTATGATAATTTTCAACTTTAACTATCACCATGATTCATTTTTATACTTTCAACTTTGAATGTTGACAACATTGATTTATCTTGAAGTTGCAGACCTACAAGCTACATAGGATTTGTCAACATGTCTGAGTTTGAAGCTATGAAAAGTGCAAGTATGGTTGTTATAGATTAAATACCATTGACTCTTTGTATTAAAACATTAAAAAATAGATTACAAGTCTCAAATATTTGGAAACACATACAAAAAACCACTCAAATCACCCTGTTATACAAATACACAGAACACAGTCCGTAAGGTGATTGGAGATGTGACTATTTGAAACTTACATGGAATTTTTATCTTATAATAGGGCCATAAATGGATTTTGAATATGGTATAATAAAATTAAGGAACACTTAGATGCATCAGACCATCTAGATAAATTTGAAACATATAAAACTGACAGTCACTTGCAAACTATGCACAAGGGAAGCTTTTCTTTCCAAAATACCATCCACACATGACAAAATGGTGAATGGAAGTGTATAGTACATATATAAACCTTGAATATCTCATTAAAATTTGTTTCATGCATCCAAATAGTTCAAACTTTCATTGAATTTGTACAAAACTTAGCCTATGGGGATTTGAGTCTTCAAAAACAAGTCTAACTCCTTAGCAATTATTCATAAAGATAAGGAGATAAATCCAATGACCAATGCCACAAATTGGAAGCTCATATGTGTCCAAAAAAAATTCTAAAATATTATCTTTCAACTCTACCAATACGGCCTATACCATGCAATTAAATTTGGCCTTCAAGAGCTTGTGAATGGAGAAATGGAGGAGAGAGATGGTTTTCTACAACTTTTGGACTTAAAAATTCTTCACATTCTTTTTTATAACCTATGAAATCTCAAATTACATTATTAAACTCTTTCCACCTGCATGTGACTTTAACAAGTCCATACAAGTCATTTAACTCCTCAAGATGGCATTGAAACTCAATATTCTAACCTTGTTTTGATTATCTAATAGGTGTGGCAGTTGTTTAACTGAAATAAGGTACTTTTAATATGTTTTTTATTAATTTCCCATTTGGGTAACTTTGACACACATTAGAGTTAGCCAAAAATCACATTTTCCTTCATTTTCACTACCTTCAGGTTTACAAGTGAACCTTAAACACTTTAAAACATCATGAAATGTTATGAGAAGATTATTAAAACATAAAATGACTTTTATAAACTAATAATCACCTATTACACCACTTTACCAAGCCTTATCTCTCCATGACATGTCTAGACCACTATATGATTAAAACAAGACATTACCTTAACTTCCCCAAACTAACCTTAAACAATGCTAATAAGGTTTTATGAAGACTTTTAGGGACCATGGCATGAAAATACCACATTAAAATATTATGAAAGTTTCAATATAGAGAGGGTGACCAATTTTGACTTGAGGTCAAAATTTGGTCAACATTCTTAGCGATTCATAGGGGTAGTGTGTTTGCCATAATAATGGCCTAGTAGCCTTGTTTGTCCATTGAACAACGGAGTCTCTTACACTCAATTTAAAAATTTACTATACTTTTATCATGACACATGAACTTATTTGACCTTCAAAACACATACAAATAAAGACAACAAGACACAAATCAAAGCAAAAAGACTCACACATGTGTTATCAAGCACTTAGGGAACACAACAAACAACATAAGCAAACTAATTATATATAACTAACCTAAAAACAAATTCTTCCTCCTAGATTAAAAGTAAATCTTGCATAATTTATTGCTCCATGAGATGGAGGGTATGAATCAAGTTGTCTCTTGAGGCTTACTCTTGATATTTTCATCTCCTTCATGCTTGCCACTCTTCTTACCATGTTTTAAATGAAATAATGACAGTTGTAAACAAGTCACTTATGAATTTGAATTCATCTTGTGTTTCAAAAATATTCTTTTGATGCTCCTTATTTGTAACTTTATCCAATTATGGTTCATCTAACTATGCTTCTTTGACCTTCATGGCATCTTGAGTGACATCAAGCTTCTTACTAGCTGTTATAAGCTCATCAAGATCTTCATGAAACTTTGCATACTCAATAAAAGATTCATCATTGTCCTCCATGGAGACATCTTGAATAATCTCCTTGTGAACATGGTATTAAATAGTAAACATACTCTTTCAAATTCCTTACTTTTCTTGAAGGAGTTCAATATACTATTTCCAATCATCTTTGTCTTCTTTCTCTTCAAGAACCACATGGCTGTCAAGAATTCTAAGTATTTTTATGCAATCATGAGGTTGCAAGGTAGCTTTTTCAAGTTCATCTTCTCAGTCATTGTGCACTTTTTCAACCTCAAATTACTCACCTAAAGAGTCTTCAACTTCAAGACTGGCTGCAACTTCAACAAACTTAGATGGCATAGGATCTTATTCTTGAAACACACCATCAAGTCCATCTCCAAGAGTCTCTTCAAACTGGATAGTAGTAGGTGTAGGCCGTTTAAGAGCCTCAAAATCATCACAAATCTCTTTGAAATTTTTCCATAAGTCTTATTTGTCTATGGATTTAACAACAACTTTGTTTTCTATTGATTTTTTAAAAACAATCTCTTGATCATGCTCATGAGATTCAACAAACTCAGCCACTATAATGTTTTCCTCAAGCACCTTATCTTCCATGTCTTGATCAACTTATTCATGAGTAGTTATAACTTCATCAATTTCATCTCTTTCTTCATTTAATAATATTTATTTGTATTTTTCCTCACTAATGGGAGTACCTATAGTGAACTCTTGATCATAGACACTTGAGTCATCGTCTTCATCAGCTGCAACTATAGTTTGATCCTCTTCACTTACTTCCCATAATATAGGTTCTTCTTCAAGGAGGGAGTATGTGGGAGGGTTATGGGCAAGTTAATTATTTATAGAGAGAGTATGAGGTGTAGTGGATGGGTCATGAATGGGTTTGGGAATAGAGATTTATTAAAGGGACTCTTGAAGATATAACAAGTTGGGTTGGGCAATGGAAGAGACATCTTCTTCAACAAGAAATTCAATTTACTCATACCCTTCTTGAGCCTCTTCAACATCTTTAAATTTATCTTCAACCTCTTGATTCTCTGACCTCTCTAATCTATCTATCCACCATTTCATATAAATTTTCATTTCATGCAACTCATCATTGATGACATATTGGGTTTCTTCTTCAACTAAATTCCACATATCCATCAAGAATTGAGTTGAATTACTCAACCTTTATATGAGATGAATAGGGATAACATCAAGTTCTATATCCCATGTTCTCATCACCTTTTCTAATTTTATCTAATTTAGCATGAGTTTCAACAAGTATTTGGCTTGAGATGGAACTGAAATAGGAAAAGAAGAGTTTGATTGTTGAAAGTCATAGTAAGGTTGTTGAGGTGTGTAATATGAATAATATGAGGAGAATGTAGGACAACCATAGGGTTGATATAACTCATGATAAGGCTAATAATAATTAAAGTGAGATTGATATGGATCATAGGGCTGGTAGGAGTCATGTTGAGGTTGATAGTAAGACACATCTTCTTCAGCAATAACTTTGTTTTCTTCATAGCATTCCTCATAGCCTTATCCATCAAAGCCTTCTTGATATCCTTCTTAAGGCTCTTCAACAAAGTGTTGCTCAAAAACATCATGGTTATATACATGGGGAATAGGCTAACCATAGGGTTGATATGACTCGTAAAGAGGGTATAAGATTGATATGGATGTTGAGTCACATAGTTGTGGTCATGACAAGGATGATAATGAGGTGTATAGTAGAAGTTCTCATCATACCCATCCATCCCAACTTTATGATTCAAATAAAAACATAAGATACTATCAAATACTTTTTAAAATAAGTACCTAGGCTACTAGAACTAGTTGATTGCATTTGGAGTCACCATTGGTGTTTTTTAAATGCCTCTAAAGGTTGATAGTTAAAAAAACACACCAAAAATCCTTCCACTCATTAGGCCTTTGTCCCATCGAGCATGCCAAATCTGTTGTGACTCAATTTTTCACCTTTGGAGAGGTAGTTCAAGCCTACTCCAAATTGAGTGAAACAATGGGATTACCCCTAGACCTATGCATTATCTATAGTAGGGGTAAACCTCTAGACTGAAGGGCTAGCTCCCTTAATATGTCTATTTAAGCTCATCATATGTGTTACTAACTTGTTTGGATGAAAAGGGAGAGAGTAAACATGAAATAAACCTAACCTAGTGAGGTGATGCACCAAATGTAAATTGATCACTACTAACCAACTATAATTGCACTTTAAACAAAAGCCTAGCCTACACATAACTATTAATCTAAATCCGCCTTTCTACTTAAGTATTTCTCATGGAGGTTTGTGAAGCAAGATTGAGATAGGAGGACTAAACAAGAGGTCATGACATTAAACTAGTCAAGAGACAACTCACTAAACTCATAAACACTTCATTTGAACACTTCAAGAGCTATGTAAAAGATTTTTAAAACTAAATTTAACTGCTAACAAGGAAAACATGCCAAGGAAGTGAACCTATCACTTAGAAAGATCAAATAGTTTAGCATACACATTAAAATAGTCCATGGAGAAGGTAAACAAGATTATTCTTCATTGATTAAAGGCTGAAAATGAGTAGGGCTTTGCCATACTCAGGTGGAGGATACAAACTTAGCCAATTATATCTGCATATATAGAGAATGGTGAAGAGAGAGAGGGGGCTTAGTATGATAATGTTGAAACGTGTCTATGTGAGTTGTAAACAATAGAGGAGTTATGGAACTAATTCAAGAGGTATAAAATTCCATGTGTAGCTCCTCTGAATATGTTCCCTTACTCCAAGTGTCGTAGGAGTTGAAATGCTTACTGGACACCTTGACTAGCTGCTTGAAACTACCCTTTGCCTTGGCATGTTATAAAATAAGTGACCTTTTTGATGGTAAAATAAAGGTCTCTTCAATATTTTCTATGATATTAACACCTGTCAACTCACTCCATCAGGTTCTCTTTGACACATCTCTTTCTTTTCTTGTTAGGTATCTAGAGGACTCTTCATCTCCTTTGGCCAATCTTGCATACAAGTGTCAAAAATTTAATTATTATTATTATTAAATGCATTATATATTCATGGATATCCTATTCAAATCATATCATACCCAAAAA
This sequence comes from Torreya grandis, assembly GCA_037957365.1. NCBI lineage: Eukaryota > Viridiplantae > Streptophyta > Pinopsida > Cupressales > Taxaceae > Torreya > Torreya grandis. The sequence goes on from JARHVA010000213.1 coordinate 702,473, forward strand.
AATCCATTTTAAGGTCTCAAACTATCCCCAAGAATTCATTCTCTACCAAAAGCCCCAATTAGGCCTCATTCCTTATAGCCCTAAAATGATGTAAAACTCCTTGTATATATATTTTTATGGATTTTTATGAGAAATTGAGTGCATATTATAGTACCCAATATGGTCTTACAGCTTTATGTTCAATTTTAGGATCAAAAAGTGAGTGGAGATATCTATTTTGTATTGTTTATCTCTCCTAACTAGGCCTCAATTAGGCCTCTTTGCCAAGAGACTAAAAAATGACTCTACAGGATTCCCACACATTAAAAAGAATATATAAGCATTTTATTAAGTTATTTTACCTCCTCCCCATTATCCTTGTCAAATTTTAAGCTCTGACAATTTATACAGACTTGTCAAATAACATAAAATAGTCTTTTAGGGCCTATTCTATATAGTTTTGTACAGTCTTGTATAAACTAGTGATATGGAGTGATGCTTAGGGGAATTTTTTACATGATTAAATTAATTTTTTTATTTTTTCAATCCATTTGGATGCATATTATTTCACTTCTCTCTCATCATGTCATTATAGCTCTCCCAGGCACCCTAAAAGTGCCTCATAGTCTTAATGATGATTCATAAAGCTTGGGGAATGAATCGACCAACTAATTCCATAAATTGAAATTAAACTAGTGTAGCTAAATTACCTAGTATCCCAAGGTACCATGCAGCATATATGTTCCATACTTATCAAAATAAAGTAGCCTCTCGGGTGGCTAGAAGGCATTCTGTGAGGTCAAAGAGAATTGAGGCTTGTGGGTGACTGTTCTAAGTTTGGTTTGATCTTAAAACACCTCAATGAGGTCTGTAAAATTCATCATGACCTATTCAAATTTTTTTATTATTATTTATTCTTCAAACTCTTTTCATCCTCATTGGTCTATGTATAAGGTTCTTGAGCCAACTTTCTCAACTTACCCTAGCTGACTGCATTTCTCCATTTCCCTCACTGTCAAGGTCTAGGCTTGTATGAAATATTTTCATAGGCACATCACCATATACTTAGGGTATCTAAAGTATAAAATTCACTTAACCTTACCACTTATTAGGACTGACTACCCATATAGGCTTGTTCATGCACTTAGGCCTTGTTAGGCCTGAACAGGGTCTAACTGTTATCTTCCATTCTTTATTGCTTGTGTTTGAGGGATGATAGAACTATATAATAATATTTAAATAATATTATAACATCCTGATATCTCTCTTAGATCTCTTTAATCCACTTATATTTTTCCAAATAACAAAACCTGTCAAGAATTAGTAGGCTAGTGTCTTGCCTTGGTTGAGTAGGCAGAGTGTTTAGTGTTTCCACTATCTTCAAGTGAGTCAGATAGATTTTTGAGCCTCTATTATTACCATGAGACTCTTCTCCAATGTTATACCTTTTTATCAAATCTCACATAGACCTAAAAACTTTCCAAACATGCAACCTGACAGGCAGACTTATGTAAGGACTATGTAGGCAGGGTTTATATTTTTGTTTTGACATCCCTTTGATCTCATGGCTTCAACTAGTTTGAGAAATTTTTCATCATCACTTTATCCATTCCCCTATGTTTCATATGAACTCCTTATTTTTAAAGCCATATGCTACCCTAACAACTTGTAGGTCTCTCTAGGGGCAATATGTGTGCTTTTGGGGGTTTAGAAGCTTTTCTCTTCCAGACAGTGATCTTCTCAAAGTTTGTGGTATTGTTGAGAAACTTAAGAAATTATCTCAACAATAAAAACTTATCAAAATACCAAATACATTTCATAATTTCCATTTTAGACTCCTTCCTTTTATTGTGAATAAACAACCTCTAATAACAAGATAGGCAGGTCTATAGGTGATCAACTAGCAGTGTATATTCATTTGGGAATGGTCTACTAACTTGGTATTATAAGAACCCATGTGTGCTTTTGGGGGTTTAGAAGCTTTTCTCTTCCAGACAGTGATCTTCTCAAAGTTTGTGGTATTTTTGAGAAACTTAAAAAATTATCTCAACAATAAAAACTTATCAAAATACCAAATACATTTCATAATTTCCATTTTAGACTCCTTCCTTTTATTGTGAATGAGCAACCTCTAATAACAAGATAGGCAGGTTTGTAGATGATCAACTAGTTGTGTATATTCATTTGGGAATGGTCTACTAACTTGTTATTATAAGAACCCTACTTACAACAATGAATCTCCTCAAAATCTTGTCATGTTATTGACTAGCTGAGTACATTATTCAAAACCTTGAAACTCTATACTTCACTATCATCCATTGTCCAAGGTAAATCTTCTTATTGATTCTAGGTGATCATTGAAGGAGTTTGATTGTGTATGGTCTTGAAATTGATCTTGATCTCTAAATACAATATTCAAACCTTTCAATGGCTCTATTTTTTTGTTTTTTATATCTTAAGACCCTTTTCAAATCCCTAAAACTCTAAACCTCATCAACATTACTATTTAAGGCCAAATTTCTCAATTGGTTGTAGGTGACTATCTAAAAGGTCTAAGTATGTAGTTTGAGTTGGACCTTTCACACTACACCATGATATATTATAGTATCCCAACCTAATTTATGGGATATTTCTTACTAACCTCAAGTCCATTAGTCATTTCAAGGCATCTTCAACCACCTTTGCCTTCACGTCTCCATACACAGTCATGTAGGTGTGTCTTACTAGGCTTATCAGCTTGTCATTTAGCTACCACTTGGATTTAGGTGCTTTGGAAATACTCATTGATTCATGACCATTTTAAAATTGAACTATCACCATGATTCATGCTTATACTTTCAAATTTGAACATTGACAACATTAATTTATCTTGAAGTTGTAGATCTATAGGCTACACAGGGTTTGTCAGCATGTTATCTAAGTTTGAAGCTATGAAAAGTGCAAGTATGGTTGTAATGGATAAAATATCATTGCCTCTTTGTATCAACACATTATATAGGAGATCAAAACTCTCAAATCTTTGTAAAATCATACTCAAAACCACTCAAATCACCCTATTATACAGACACATAGAACATACTCCACAAGGTAAATGGAGATGTGACCATTTAAAACTTGTACAAAATGTTTAGATGATAAAAGGGCCATGAATGGATTATGAAGATGGTAAAAGACAATGAAGGAATAATTAGATGCATCAGACCATGTGAAGAACTCTGAAACATAGAAGATTGAAATTCACTTGCAAATTATGTACATGAGAAGCTTTGCTTGCCAAAATACCAACCACACATGCCAACATGGTGAATGAATGTGTATGGTACATCTACAAACCTATGATAACTTAATCCAATTTTTTTCATGCATCCAAAGAGTTCACACTTGCACTGGAGTTGCATAAAACTTAGCCTATAGGGATTTGAATTTTCAAAAAGTTGTCTAGCTCCTTAGCGATTGTTCATAAATCTAAAGAACTCAATCTAATGACCAATACAACAAATTGGAATCCCATATGGGTCCCAAACTTTGGATAAAATCTTAGCCCCTAACTCTACCTATACGACCTAAATCATGCAATTGAATTTGGCATTTAAGATATTATGAATGGAGTGATGGAGGATAGAGATGATTTTATACAAATTTTAGACTTCAAACTTCTTTCCATGATTTTTTCTACCCTATGGAAGCTCAAAGGACATTCTAAAACTCTTTTCACCTGTAAGTGACTTCAACAAGTCCTTACAAGTCATTTAACTCCTCAAGATGGTGCTAAAACTCAAGATTCTAACCATGCTCTGATTCTATGATAGGTGTGGTAGTTATGTAACTTCTCCAAGGTATTTTTAAGTGTCTTTTACAAATTTTACATTTGGAATACTTTGACACACATTAGAGTTAGCCAAAAATCACATTTTCCTTCATTTTCACTATCTTTGGGTTTACAAGTGAACCTTAAACACTTAAAAACATCATGAAATATTATGAGAAGATTATTAAAACATAAAATTACGTTGATAAACTCCTAATCACCTATGACACCACTTGGCCAATCCTTATCTCTCCATGACATGTCTAGACCACTATATGACCAAAATAAGACATTACCTTAACTTCTCCAAACTAACCTTAAACAATGTTAATAAAGTTTTATGAAGTCTTTTAAGGACCATATAAGCCATGAAAAGACCATATGACAATCCTATGAAAGTTTCAATATAGAGGGGGTGACCAATTTTGACTTGAGGTCAAAATTTGGTCAATAATTTTCTTGTGATTGCAATTGTAATGTATGAATTTGTGTTTCTTTGTTCTAAAGACTGAGAGCAGTTGTTTACATAGTTTTCTATCTTTATATATAATGATAATTTCCCTGAAAAGAATTTTTTTTAATATTTTTCTCATGTTTTTTGAATTTTTCTAGTCATTGATTTAAGCTATTGGCGGAAGCAAAGTTATGGCAGTAGAAAGATTGGGACGAGGTAGAGACAATTTCTAAAATAGTGCCTTATGGTTGCAACTATTAGATATGGATTTTTGTTTCTTTTATTCTAAAGACTAAAAATAGTTGTTTGCATGCACAATCATATGTCTTGAAATGAATAAATATAGTGATAAGTTCTTTGAAAAGGATTTCTTTAAATATATTTGCTCAAAACATTCTGCATGTTGGTTTTCTTGGAAATTTTGTGTATATATGTAAATCTTTTCCTTAAACTCAAAATCTATGAAATCGGTATTTTTGGTTTAGTTAGAAATATGGTTGAAATGATCATGAGGCTCTATTGCATTTATTCAACTTTTTCTTTATGCTTTGTTTAAAATAAGAATCTTGCATGCCATTATTTCTCAAAGAAAATCAGTTTTTTGTTTGTTTAAAAAAAATTAGGGTTTATCAAAGGAAATTAGTTTCTTGTTTGTTTAAAATAAGTATGTGGTAAAGACCAACCAAATAATATAATAAACTGAGTATATAAAAAATTGTGACAAAAAATCAGAGTATAGAGTGTAAATAATAAACCAACTATGAGGCCATAAGACAAGAGAATTATGAAGAGGATGACATAACTAAAAAAATTGAGCACATACAATAAGATCATGTGCAATACTTAGTATAAATTGAGTACAAAATTTTGTAAGTCTCTCAAAAGATTAATCTAAGATTGACCATTAAATTATGATATTTGACATTGAATTGTGAGTATGTTAGTTTGTTGTTTTAGTTGTTCTTAGTTATATTAGTGATTATATTTTCTTTTTCATTGTTTTATTTTTATTGATAAAACACTTTTATAAAATTAAAAATCTTTCCTTCAAAAGACTACCTCTTCTATAAGCTTTACTCTATTGGATAGGTTAGATTATATTATTTGAAATCTAATTTACATATACATATATTTGATAATTGAGATAATTAATTAGTGCATTGTTCATTATTATTCATAGAATTTATAACAAAACCCTAGGCACATCTTAGAAACCTTTGTTACTTATTGGAATCATTGTGATTCTAAAACCGTAAAAATAAAGATCTAAAGTGCATCAAAACATTCACTAATAAATTATAGCATGTCCTTATAAATTTATGTTGGCCCCTATTTCCATGTTTTGTATTTACAAGTGAGTTGTAGTTTGGTTCAAGTTTTAATTTATAAATTTATAGATTGTGAAGTTTTAGATTATGTTTACAATATCATTTTTAAATTGATATTTGGGTAGTTTATTTTTTAAATTTTCTTAAATAAATGTGTTGGTATCATTGATTATTTCTAGGTGTCAACTTTCAAACTACCAATGCAAAAGTTATTCTAAAAGTGGAATAGTGATTTCATCCTTGAAGGGGGTACTTTGCATTGGTGATTCATAAAGTTGGCATTGAAAGGTTTTTGATTTTTAAAATGTCTACTCCTAGTTCGAGTGCTAGGAAATTACCAGAGGGTTCATCAAGGGAAATACCTTGTTGTCATATTTTGATAAATATCAACAAGAAAGACCTTTAAAAAGAAATATTGGTTTAGAAAATCAACTAGAACCAAACCTTCTTTCTCATGATCAAGATCATGTTCAATACAGTTATGATCACTTTCAATCATTAGATACAAGTAAAAATACCATTGATCATGACATAGCTAGTTTAAAATAATATTGTTGTGAAAGTGTGGATGATTCAACCTCACAAGTAGTTCATGAAATTTGTCACAGCTCCAAAAAAGGAAGCCAAGTGAATGTAAAATTTCAAAGAGTTTTCAAGCTGAATGGGTTTTTAAATATCCTTTCATTGACCTTGTTTTGAGTAATGTAGTTAGAATTTAAGGAAGGATAAACACTTTCATCTAAAATTAGGTACCATAGAGAAGCATGAGGGGAATGTGTACAAAAATAAAATTATAAATGGAGACGAAAAATCAGTGATACGATGGATAAAAAAAGAAGAGTCTCTTCATGTTAGGTATGCAAGTGAATACGATGAATACCTAGAAAAATAGCAAAAGTTTCATGCAAGTGGAAGAAACATTACAATTTTGTTTGGAAAAATAATGGGAATTAATCAAATATCAAAGACTGTACAATTTTGTGTTATTTTTCACATTTTAAACAAAGGTTGACCAATGACTAATTATCTAGGATGTAAGGGCGTGCTATAATTTCTTATCATCCTAAACTTTCTAAATACTTATTGGTCAGTTACTAGTGGTTTGGAATGGGCTAATGTCTTGTTGAAGTAGAAAAATGAAGATTTTCAAGAGAAGATAAAGCTTTCAAAATGCATAGCATTGTTATTGGATGAAGTTACAGCCATTGATAACACTTATTAGGTGTGTATACATTTTTACACTATTATAAATCATGTTCATCAGACTCATTTTCTTACCATTCATAAAATGAAAGAAAATGCAACTTCTCAAAACCTTTTGGAACTAGTCAAGAATAATTTAAAAGAGGTTGGTGACATGGATGATTTCTCAATTGTAAAAAAGATTATTTATGTAGGGACAAATGGAGCATCAGTTATGCAAGGTCAAAGAAGTGGTCTTTGTGTAAGGCTAAAAACTTTTTTTCCACCATATATGATTGGTATTCATTCCATGACACATAAAAATAATTTATCATTCAAAATTGTGATCAAGTTTACTTTAGTCTCAAAGATTGAAGATCTTATTCATGAAATCCATTCATACTTTTGTACAAGTCTAAAAATATTTTATAATTTCAAAATTTTGTTGAAGGTTTAACATAAGGAAACAAAATACTTAAGGATGTTGATAGTTGATGGGTTTTCTTTGTGGACTATCACATAAAGTATATGTAGAATATTAGTCATCGATGGAAATAATGGAGGAACATCACCACACAATAAATAAAGCTCTAGATATTATGTTTCAGCTAATTGATATAGAGTCAATATTAACCTTATGTGGCCTTTTAACCATGTTGGATGAAATAAATTTAATGGTAAATAAAACTTAAGAAAGAAAAATGTACATTTAGGAATATTCTATGTTGAGAAAATTAATATGGCTTGCCCTTGATAATTTGTATTTAACACAAGATTCATTTACAGGGAAAAAGTTCACAAGCTAGATCTTGATGATAAGTATTGAACATAAGGGTAACTATTTATAGTTTAATGAAGATGGATATTTATGTGTAGAAGTGCGAGAATGTAAAATACCCCTACACACTTTTGACATAGTTGGTCGATTTAATAAACTCAAATAAGTACCTATTACAAGGGATCGATTCCTTGAGGTTATATCCTTTGTAAGGTCCACCTTGAAGGAAATTGTAAAATGTCTATCTTCATAGATTAGAGATCATTTTCCTCAAGATGAGATATTATGATACATGGTTGTGGTTTACTCTCAATATTTTAAAAAAGTTACCTCGTAAAAATTTTAGAATAAAATCAAAATCTTAGCCTAACACTTTTTCAAGAGTGTAGAATTGAATGGTGTTAGAAATATTGTCATTGATGTCAAAGGTCTAGCATTGGTGATAAAGACCCCATTGCATTTAATAGTGTTTTTAATATTCATATTAATGAATATTTTTTTGGTTTCATATAAATCAAAAGAGGGCCCATGGAAAATTCAAAGAGTCATGGGGTAAAGACAAAAGAGTAATGGGATGCATTTTCTCATGAAGAGTCATCTTGAGAAATTCCAAGAGTCACCATGTGAAGACAAAAGAGGGTAGGGCACATTTTTTCATGAAGGGTCACTTTGAGGAATATGAAAATTCACCAAGATAAAGACAAAAGAGGAAAGGATATATTTGTTTATGAAGGGTCACCATGTGACTTTTCAAATGCAAGGATATGAAGGGTCATGCAAGTTTGGTGCCATTTTTTATGAGGATTGAAGGGTCACAAAGGATGAATACCCAAGGTCATTTGGAAAGCTATAAATAAAGGCTTGAGAAGCCATTTGTATTATGCAAGAGTGTGCATGGTTTTGTAATTATTTTATATAATAAAAGAGGAGAGAAAAGCAAGAGATATTGTAGAATTATATCATTTGTTGAGTAAGCAACATTGAGAGATAGTTTTGTTTTATACACAAGAGAGGTTGGTGCTCATAAATCTTTGCAAGGGGTTGGTGATCTTATGGGTCGGTGCTCAAAAATAGTTGTGTTGGTGCTCAGCAAAGGGGTTGGTGCTCCTGCAAGTTGGTGCTTATGAACTTTGAAATTTGAGTTGGTGATCATTCATATTCTTGAGATTATTCTCCATGGTTTTTTCCATTTTTGGTTTCCATGTAAAAGTCTGGTGTCTCTCTCTTGTGTGGTGCATGTTATTGTTTCAATTTTATTGCATATCATGAATATGTGATTAAGTGGTTAATGAAAAAAAATCAGAGTAAGTAAAAGATATATAATATACTGATTCACCCCCCCTCTCAGTATATTTCATGCTTAACAATTGGTATCAGAGCAGGTTCCTTTTGAAAAAAATTACAGCTTGAAGGAAGATCGAGGAAAGCACGATGGCTGGATCACATGAAGGTTTTTCTACAAATAAGGCACCTTTGTTTGATGGGACAAATTATGCTTTTTGGATCATAAGGATGAGGACTTATTTGATGGCTCTTGGATATGACATTTGGAAATCAGTGGTGGAGGAATACAAAGAACCACAAACACTTGTGACTACTCCAGTGAAAAAAAAGGCAAGTGAAAATAATGTTAAACCTTTAAATGCTATTTTATGTGGTTTATGTGAATAAAAATTTGTTAAAGTTATGCAATGTAAATCTACTCATGAAACTTGGGTGAAGCTTAAGAAGCTAAGCTTTAGACTTTTAGAAGATAGTTTGAGAGTTTGAAGATGGAAGAGGAAGAAAATATAACAAGTTACCTTTTATGGGTTGATCAAATAGTTAATCAGATTCAAGGTCTTGGAGAAAAGTTAAAAGAATCAATCGTGGTACAAAAAGTTTTGAGATCTCTACCATTGAGATATGATTCAAAAGTTTCAGCAATTGAAGAGATGAAAAATTTAACCAACCTAAAGATGGATGAGCTACATGGTATTATTATGGCATATGAGATGTGGACCAAAAAAGAGAAACCCTCAAAGAGAGAAGCTTATTTCAAGACATCAAAGAAAGATAAGGCTAAGAGTCAAGAATCAAGTGACAGTTATAGCGATGATGAAGATGACAATGGAGCTCTATTCATTTACAAGCCAAAAAAGGTCACAGGTAAATATCAAAGAAAATTAATTTTTAAATGTTTTAATTATAAAAAGAATAGATATTTTATAGCTAAGTGCCCATATAATGGTAATGGTGACAATGAAGAAATAAATTCTACATACAAGAAGAATTTCAAAATAAAATTCAAGAAGGGATTCGAAAAGAAGAGTTTGTATTCTAAAGATCCTAACTTAGCCGAAGATAGTGGAGTCAGTGATTCAGAAGAAGAAAAGATTCTATTCATGGCCATACATGAAGATGTCTCTAAAATCAAAAGTATAGATGATCAAGAAGAAGAACAAGATGAATCCAAAGTGAATCTAGAAGGAGAATTTATTTGTACCTTAGAAGAGTTAAAATCTCTTGAAAAGAAGAATCAAATATTGAAGCTCCAAATCAAGAAAAATGAAAAAGAATCAAAATAAATAATTGAAGATCTACAAACACACTTTGAAGAAGCTAAGAAGAATGAAAAAGATCTAATGACATAGTTGTAAAAAGTAAGTGAAAAATGTGAAAGGTATGTTATTGAAATTAATTTTTTTAAAGTAGATTTTGAAAAAATAAATAAAGTAATCAATGATAGAGTAGCCAATGATTTAAAATTTGAGAATAGCACTAATATGTTGAATAAGATATTAGAAAGTCGGTTGTCGGGTCTGCCGACGTCGGTTAGTCTGCCGACGTCGGTGGGGGTAATGACTGGCGTCGGTCGGGGCAATGGCCTCTAGACGGGTCTGGTCAGGGTCCTGGTCAGGGCTTGGTCTGTGGATGGTCCGGGCTTGGTCTGTGGACGGGTCTGAGTCTGATTTGAGGCAGTCAGGGGGTCTGTGTAGAGATACAGGAGAGTCAAATGGACAGAGAGGGACAGAGAGATAGAGGAAGCCAATCAGGGAGATAGGAATCTGGTTCTGGGTGACAGTCAGAATTGAGGGAAAGAAGTGCTAAATCTAGTTTAGAAATGACTAGAAAGCATAAAGAAAACAAACAGAGTACAACATACCTGTGCCTGCTGGTTTCTGTTGTTGTTGTTGCCGCTTGTTGAAGACCTGTTGCTGATGAAGAATCCCTGTTGTTCACTTGCAGAAGCCTGCTGTGTACCTGAGGGAGAGAGTCAGATTGATTGGTAGAGAGATCAAGTGAAAGGATGGATATAAGGGTCTAATGAAAAGATTCAAGAGTCGGGATGTCCAGAGAAGAGACGCGGAGAGCGAAGAGAAGCCAAGAGAGAGGAGATAACGGTGAAGAAGCCGTTATGAAAGGTGCCGACGCTGGCAATATCACCGACGTCGGTCGACGGTTGACCGACGTCGGCGGCTAAAAGGCCGGAGAAAGACTAAAAATAGCCTTTAATCCATTTTCCAGCCGCCGGGTCAAATGAATGCGAGGATGAAACGGTCGACGGGGGTTAAATGAGCGAGAGGAGAGGTTGGAATGGGAGTCTTAGGCATTAAATGGCCATGTGGGGAATGAAGGGGATCCAAGGAGGGTATCCTAGGGTGGTGAGGTGGCAAGGAGAGGGAAAAATGGACTTATTTAATTAAAAATAGATGATTATTTTTAATTAATAAGACCTAGGTAGGTTAGGGATAGGATAGGGGTGGCAAGGGACCAAGGGGAGAGAGGAAGACCAAGGGTTAGACACTTTTTAGGTGTCTACATTTGCCCCTTTTTGTCTTATTGGTTGTTCGAGACAAACTGCAAGACAAAAACAGGAGGTGGTTGCCCCAGGTGAAGGATGATGTGGATTGCCCCGAAGTATGGATGAGGTATTCCCCCTCAAAGCGGGAGTCGAGGGAAGGAAACCTGATGTCGGGTGCTGATTTGATAAAAGGTGGATGAGAAAGATAAAAAGTGAGTGAAAATGCTGCAAAAGTCGTGATTGCGCGTATACCACGTCACGGGACAGGTAGGTCAAATTATCGCATGTCGAGGGTCAAGGAGTGCCAAAATTGAAGTAACCGGGCCCCAGCATTTAGTCGTCTGTTGATCAGGTCACTCAATCTAAGCTGAAGCTCCAAATGGTCATCATGTTCCAGGTATCTCAGGCTCAGGAAGTGCTCCCAGAAACACAAAAAATCCACAAGTAGTAGGGATCAACTGGCTCGCGATCCTATACTTGCGAAGGGTAAAAAAAAAGTCTACGGACAATTCTACTAACCAGTCATGAGGTAGCATATATGCAAAAACAACCAAGGCAACATTGGCTTGGAAGTAGTCGAAGGTCGAAGGAGATACGCATGATCTCCAATGGTCATTGGTCAAGGGGATGGATGGACGAAAGGATGCGGCCGAGCTAACCTCAGAAAACGTCCTGTGATCTGAGTGCTGCCTACATAGCCCTTGTGTGAAGGGCCTCAGGCCAATGTAGTTCTCCCTAAAAGGGAGGAAGGGTCAAAGAGAATGATTGGTCTTGGTCAAAGAAAATGGAGTTGGTCGTGGTCAAAGTCAAGGTCGCAGAAGAGAAGGTTTGTCCATCAAAAAGACGAACAAACGGGGGTGGTCGAGCTAACCTCAGAGGGTGTGGTATCTGAGTGCTGCCTACATAGCCCTGGTCATAGGGCCTCAGACCAATGTAGTTCGGGCAAAAAGGTCTGATTGATCAATGATTGGATGTGGTCAAGTGTCGAAATGATGAGGGTAAGATGAGGACAAAATGATGCTAGAAATGGTGTATTCTGTAGAATTGGTCGAGAGTCTTTCATCCCTAGCAAGTTTCCATAGTCATGATGGATGTATGCTAAAAATGAATGGAGGTCTATTTATGCTTCAGCAAGTATTGGTTTATGCTTAACATAAATTGGGTCTGGTCGATAGTTTCCATGTGTATTGGTGTCCATAGAAACTATGTGAAATGGACGAGGATGATGTCTGATGGGATGAAAAGTAGCTTGGTTTGAGTCAACAATTGATGTGGTTAAATGTGACCAAAGTGTAGAGAAAAGATGAAAGGCAAATTGCTCTTTCATTGACAAGGACCAGAAAGGAAGCATAGATAGGGGTTGTTAGAACCAAAGCCCCATTCATGCATCACGTCGTTGACCAGTGTGGTGTTAGAGCGGTAATCGAATCACTTTGACATTAAAGTGAGCTCGAAGTCCCCTGAGCAGGTGATAGGAGGAGGATAGGGTAACCCAGTTTAAGAGCAGGAATAACCTTGCCCCGTTTTATAGGAGACCCTGAGACAACTACAAGCCAAGTCCATGACTCGTTTTTTTTTTTTTTTTTTTTTTTTTTTTTTGACGGTGAACTGATCGATGCGGGAAGTCCACATAATGATGTCATTTGATTTATGGTCATGTTGCGAAGCTGATCAATGCGGGAAGCTTCTAAGAAAGGTTGATGTTTGTAGCAAGATTTAGTCATAGCCATCCTTCGAGGGAGTGGTCTATATTTTTGTTTTGATATAATGTTTGAATAGCTGTCCTTCAAGGGATCAGTCTATTAACTATAGCAATGATAGTACAGCTATCCTTAGAGGGAGCAGTCTGTCTTTTTGATTTGATTTTGTGACCATGGATTATGTTTTGACATCTTGATTTTTTTTTTTTGATTTTTTTGATTTTGAGTCACGGACAAGACTGTAGAAGTTCAAGGACTCCCTTTTATTAGGACAAAGCATTACTGCTTGAAAAAAAGGGTTGACAAGTGTTAGGAAGCAGGGTTGATAGGAAAAGGAATGACAATGACAAGGGGTTGCTCAAGGGACGAGCTCAAGTAAAATGTCAAGTGATCGAGCACTCGACTAACAATAGAAATGGTCGAAGATGCAAGACATAAGAAGGGGTTCAAGGTCTAATAAGTCCCTGGGCCATGCTTGTATGTTATGATAAGGTCCAAGTCAATTAGGAGCAAACTTGCCCCAATTTGCCTCTTTCCAGATTGGTCAGGTGTTGATTGATGGATGTGAATTTGGTTGACATTGTCGTTGGTTGGTTGAAAAAGGTTGAATGTTTGGTCGAGAGGTCTGGTTGATTGATATTTGGTTGAAGTTTGGTTGAGACTGGTCGAATAATTGGTCGGGGGTTGGGTCGATGGACACTTGGTCGAGATGAGTGATTGATATGTGGTAGAGACTGGGTTGAAGAGTTGGTCGAGGTTTGGATGAAGGATGAATTCCCCCAGCGGGTAGGGAGAATGTTTGAAATATTGGTTAAGGTCGGTTGAGGTTTAGTGGTTAGATGGATGGTATTAATGTCGAATAAGGGGGTCAAAGGCGGCAAAGGGACCACAGTCTGGCGTGGAGATCCTGATTTAGGTGATGAGGTTGGAGAGGCATGAGTCGGGGTTGATGTTTTGTTGAAGAGGTGGTCAAGAGGATCCTTGATGAGAATGGAATCCTTTTTCCGGTGCTGACGAATGACAGCTTTGAGAGCGCAACAATGCTCAGTGTCATGTCCCGGAGTGTGATGATAATGGCAGAATTTAGAGTTGTCGAACCAAGAGGGTCTTGATCTGAGAGGTGATGGGTGAGGCGGTGTTGAAGGTTTGTTGATGATGTGGTTGAAAAGGGAGGTGTCATTCTCCAAACATTGGCGAATGGCGACCTTGAGGGCATGACAATGCTCCGTGTCGTGTCCAGGCGTGCGATGATACACACAAATGCGAGTGTCATCGAACCATGGTGGTTTAGGTCTGAGAGATTTATATTGTCTAAGAGGTGGGAGGTCGATACGAGACGACCGCAATAATTGCCGTAAGAGGAAGGCATATGAACCTGCTAACGGGTCGGGATGTTTTATTGCAGTGAGGGTTGGTGACGTTGGTTTGGGAGGTGAAGGAGGCATAGGTCGAGGGTTTGGATGAGATGTATGTCTGATGGGATGAGAGAGTAATGAAGGCGAATTGCCTCTGTGAAAGATGGGAGTGGGAAGCACTCCTATTAAAGTGGACGGATGCGGGCCCAAGATTGAAGGTAATGACGAAGGTGGAGGAGGAGTTCTCCGGTGTGGTCTAGTGGTATTTGTTGGTTTGGGTCGAGGGCCACCGTTGTGCGAGGCGAGGTTAGATATGGGTTTGGGTTTAGATGTGGATAGAGGTGCGCGAGATATAGCAATCTCAGGCAAAGGGCAAGAGGAAACCGTGACTGGGTCTTCCTCGGTTGAAATGGGTGGAGAGACTGGTTCTTCTCTTGGTGGAGAAGAAATAAGAGAGGGCGGCTCCTCAAGTGGGCAGAGGGCATGGATGATCGTGCCTTCTACTTGTAGTTGAGGAGTAGGCAAGGTAGGGTCTTCGGATGGAGGTGGGCTTGATGGCGTTGATGTGGTCAAAGCGTCCTTCAATACAAGAGAGGTAGATGGAGGACTAGTAAGAGAAGAAGGTTCTTCATCCTTTAATGGAAGAGGTTGGTCAAGGACAAGAGGCAAGATAGTGTTAATCGTGTGAATGTCATGGTTTTGGGGGTCGTTGGTCGAAGTCTGGACATTGTTTTGAGTAGGCGGATGATTCGGAAAAGGTTGCTTGAAGATGTCAAGGTTTTGATTGGGTGGGGCGTTCGGGTTATCTAAAATAAGATCCCCCTTGTCGATCATGTCCTGGACGATGTTTTTGAAGGTTCGGCAGTTGTCGATGTCATGGCCTTGGACGCGATGAAAGGGACAGAAGTCGGCCTCCCTATACCATGTAGGGATGGCTTTTGAAGGGTCAAATTGAGGTGGTCGGATTGGAGGGAGATTGAGGACCCCCTGCTTGAGTAGTTTTTCCAAAATGGAAGCGTATGGTTCTCCAAGTGGAGTGTAAGAACGCTGAATGTACCGTTGTTGGAATTGTTTGGTGATGCTTGGAGATGTCGAAGGTTGAGAGTAATTCGTTGTTGTCAAGGATGGTGATCTAACGACCATAGTATTGGCCACTCCTTTAGATTCGGAATTGGCAGAAGAAGAAGGTCTGGAAGAAGAATGGCCATTGGTAGATTTTGCGTTGGTATTACGCAATTTGACCTTATCTTCTTCAAGGGCGCAGAGTTCAAGCTTTTGAGCCATGGTGAAAGCTTCGTCAAAAGTGCAGAATGTTTGAACCCGCAAGGTGGACGAGATGTGCCTGGCACATGCTTGAGAAAAGAGCTCAATGAGCTCAGGTTGAGGTAAAGAGAAGGAGAGCTGGTTGATCAGACCTCTCCAACGAGCGACAAAGTCGACTATTGATTCGTCGTCAAATTGCCTGATGGAGTAAAGGTCTGTGATTGAGACTTGTTTGGTGATGTTGATTGAGAAATGGTCAAGAAACAGTTGGGCGAGTTGAATGAATGAAAAGATAGAGTGTCTGGCAAGAGAACTATACCAGTCAAGGGCTGGGCTAGAAAGGGACATAGGGAACGTGCGTAAAAGCAATACATCGTCATGGGCAATAAGATAACAGGCATGTCTAAATGCCCATAGATGTTGTTGTGGGTCTTCCTTACTCTGAAAGCGAGTGAATTTAGGAAGCTCCCAATGGTTAGGGTATGGTCGAATGGGGACGGAAGGATGGATGGGCTCACTGCAAATTTGCTCATATGACAAAGTATTGCTTGAACCAGAAATAGAGGCTTCGAGACTGGACATTTTATCCATCAGCATTTTGATAAGATCTGCTGACGGATTGGCAGGTTGAGTGCCCCCTAAGTTGTAGGGCGCTTGGAAGAGGCTAGAGGAGGCGTGCGACGTAGTTGGTTGTGCTTGTAAGGGCGCAACGTATGGATGACTAGTCGCAGGGACAGAAGTAGAGGCTAAAGGTGGTTGCGTTATGAAGGTCGAAGGTATAAGTTGACTGGGCACCGCCAAAGGTGGTTGAATGGCGGCACTGGTAGAAAGATAGGTTGGCACGCCTACATTTGTGGGCGCAAGAGTATGAGGGGTCGAGACAATCAAGTTCTGATATGATGTAGAACTTGGTTGAATTGCAGGTAGTTGAGGGGGTAATGGAACCCCGATGAAGGTCAGTCTAAAAATAGGCGGGGAGGCCAAACTTTGCGTATTGGCCATGGTTGGGTTAATAGTTGAGGTGAAAGGCTGAGTCATAAAGGGTTGGGTGGTGAATGGTGTGGATGTCATCGCCATGTCACCCGAAAGGTCTCGCGTTGGGTTTCTCGCGAGATAGTTTTGGAGGGCTGCGGTATTGAGGTCCAAGAATCTCTCAAAATCTTGGTCCCCTTCAGGGATGATGGGAATTTGAGTCGGGGTCGGGGTCGGGGTCGGTCCTGTAGGAGTTCTTTCAGTCTCCGAGTGGAACTCCATGATAGGACTTGTTAGGGACGGGGTAGACGAAAGCGGTTGTTGGCTAAAGTGGTTAAGAAGAGAGTCCTGGTTCCAGAAACTGTGTTCTTGCAGTCTCAAAAAACCAGAATGTGGTTTTTGACAGAGAATGGACAGGTTTTAGGCTGCTGGTTTTGAAAAAAAGGACAGTGACAGAGACCGACGTCGGTTTAAAAACTGATGTCGGTAAGGCAGATAGCCGACGTCGGTCAGATAACCGATGCCGGTAAGAGATGAAAGCCGACGTCGGTGACAGAACCGATGCCTGTGACTGTGTCTTCTAGAGAACAAAAAAAATTTAAGATTCTTTGGAAAAACAATGAAGAAAGCATCCTCACTCACTCAAACAAACAGATGAGAAGAGAAGAACAGAGAGACAGACAAGCCTAAGCGATAAATCCTAGGAATTAACCTTAGAATCTTGTGGCTTATGCCTTAGATGAATGTTTAGGGAGATGGGCTGTCAAGAAGGTCCTAGAAGAAGTAGTCTAGAGCTAGTTTCGGGAATTGTTTTAGGTGCTCAAAAATCTGTGTTAGGGTCTGGTACGTGGCCTGGTGCTAAGGAGCAAGCTCCCCTCACTTCACGATTCCAGTGGTTAGCTGGTCTCGCTTAGCCAAGATATACCTCGCCTAGAGTTTATCCTCCGCCAGAGAACGGAGTGGGCTTCCCCCTTGGTGATGAAATCCAAGTAGGGTCATCGGGACGGGTAAGGTATCCGCTGGGGGATGAAATCCTAGTCGGGCCTTGTCTCAGGTAAGTTTTATGTTTGTTTTAGTGCATGTGGTTCGGTAGTGTAACATCAAGTGTCTACGATTTATTCAATATGCGGATTTAAGTTACTAGATGTGGACTAATGCAAGCACAAGCAGAAATGAAAGTGCAATATGTTTTAAGCCCAAGTCGAAATGTGATGTTTGTTATGAAGACAAGTTTGAAAAAGGGTTGAGAGTATGACGTTGGACTAGTCTAGAATGTGCAAGAAAGAAAAGAAAGATTCTTTTTAAATTCCTGCTTATAGTGTCATTGAGAAGAAAAGAAGGAGGAGAAAAGGTAAGAACCTAATGCTCCTAAATGAATGAAGAAGAAAAGGAACCCAGGAGGAACCTAGGGTCCCACCGGGCGTGCCAGAATGTTTCTATCGCTAATTCGCTTTCTACATTCAAAAGATGAAATAAAGAAACCAAGGAAGTGGACAAGGCTAGAAGTACCTGGATAAAAACTGCGCACCGTAAATCCAGACGCTGTGAGCACCCCTCTTTGGCTGTGGAGGAATGACACCTGCAAAGAAGAAAACTTGGACAAAAAGGCGTTAGATGGATAGGCGGTGGGTTGCCAAGCGAAAGCTTGTTCCCAGAAGTATGAGAACTTCCTTAAGGGAGGTCAACCCACTATTTTAATAAAAGATAAATGACTGATAAATGACAGAATGCTAAAATAGACTGAAATGATAGCACACTGAAAGAGAAAAGAAAGCAAAGGCTTACCTGGAAGAAGCTGTCGGCCTGGTTGCAGTCGCCGGCGTCGGTGGTATCTACCAGCGTCGGTTGTCGGGTCTGCCGACGTCGGTTAGTCTGCCGACGTCGGTGGGGGTAATGACTGGCGTCGGTCGGGGCAATGGCCTCTAGACGGGTCTGGTCAGGGTCCTGGTCAGGGCTTGGTCTGTGGATGGTCCGGGCTTGGTCTGTGGACGGGTCTGAGTCTGATTTGAGGCAGTCAGGGGGTCTGTGCAGAGATACAGGAGAGTCAAATGGACAGAGAGGAACAGAGAGATAGAGGAAGCCAATCAGGGAGATAGGAATCTGGGTCTGGGTGACAGTCAGAACTGAGGGAAAGAAGTGCTAAATCTAGTTTAGAAATGACTAGAAAGCATAAAGAAAACAAACAGAGTACAACATACCTGTGCCTGCTGGTTTCTGTTGTTGTTGTTGCCGTTTGTTGAAGACCTGTTGCTGATGAAGAATCCCTGTTGTTCACTTGCAGAAGCCTGCTGTGTACCTGAGGGAGAGAGTCAGATTGATTGGTAGAGAGATCAAGTGAAAGGATGGATATAAGGGTCTAATGAAAAGATTCAAGAGTCGGGATGTCCAGAGAAGAGACGCGGAGAGCGAAGAGAAGCCAAGAGAGAGGAGATAACGGTGAAGAAGCCGTTATGAAAGGTGCCGACGCTGGCAATATCACCGACGTCAGTCGACGGTTGACCGACGTCAGCGGCTAAAAGGCCGGAGAAAGACTAAAAATAGCCTTTAATCCATTTTCCAGCCGCCGGGTCAAATGAATGCGAGGATGAAACGGTCGACGGGGGTTAAATGAGCGAGAGGAGAGGTTGGAATGGGAGTCTTAGGCATTAAATGGCCATGTGGGGAATGAAGGGGATCCAAGGAGGGTATCCTAGGGTGGCGAGGTGGCAAGGAGAGGGAAAAATGGACTTATTTAATTAAAAATAGATGATTATTTTCAATTAATAAGACCTAGGTAGGTTAGGGATAGGATAGGGGTGGCAAGGGACCAAGGGGAGAGAGGAAGACCAAGGGTTAGACACTTTTTAGGTGTCTACAGTATGACACATTTTTCCATGAAGGGACACTTTGAGGAATATGAAAAGTCACCAAGATAAAGGCAAAAAAGGAAAGGACACATTTGCTTATGAAGGGTCACCATGTGACTTTTTAAATGCAAGGATACGAAGGGTCATGCAAATTTGGCACTATTTTCCATGAAAATTAAATGGTCACAAAGGGTGAATGCCAAAATTCATTTGGAAAGCTATAAATAAAGGCTTGAAAATCCATTTGTAATATGCAAGAGTGTACATGGTTTTGTAATTGTTTTATATAAGAAAAGAGGAGAAAAGCAGGAGATATTGTAGAGTTATATCATTTTTTGAGTAAGCAACATTGAGAGATAGTTGTATTTTATACACAAGAGGGGTTAGTGCTCCTATGGGTTGATGCTCACAAATCTTTGCAAGGGGTTAGTGCTCTTATGGATTGATACTCACAAATAATTATTGTGTTGGTGCTCAGCAAAGGGGTTGGTGCTCCTGCAAGTTGGTGCTTGTAAAGTTTGTAATTTGATTTGGTGCTCATTCATATACTTGAGATTTTTCTCCATGGTTTTTCCCACTTTGGATTTTTACATAAAAATCTGGTGTGCCTTTCTCTCTTGTGTGGTGCATGTTATTGTTTCAGTTTTATTACATATCTTGAATGTGTGTTTAAGTGGTTAAATAAAAAAATCAGATTCAGTAAAAGATATATAATATACTAATTCACCCCCCCTCTCAGTATATTTTATGCTTAACAAATGGTGAATAAATTGAAAGCATTTTAAATTTTCCAAAGCTAAGTGAGCAGTCTATTCAATTTGCCACAACAATGTTGGAACAATTTAAAGTTTTGGATAATGTTTTCGAAGATGGATCAATTACTAGACTATGGAATACTTTAAGTTTGAATGAAATATTATGTAATGATATCTCAAAATATTTTAATCTTGCCAATTTATGCCAAATAATGATTTTGGGTCTAATGACAGATGAGAGAATTTTTAGTGCATTGTCTTTTTTTAAAGCCAAAGTTAAGAAACAAGTTTAACAAGAATTTGGAGAATTGATTGAGGATCTATACAACTAAATACAATGTCTTTAATTTTTTATTTGATAAAGCTCTTATAATTTGGCAATATACATCTGAAAGAAGAGGATTAACTAATAATTCTTTAAACACACTACACTCAAAGAATTTTGAAAAATTGGATCTCATTCCAACAACTTTTGAAGAGAATGCACATAAAAATTATCAAGAACAAAATGAAGAAAATTGGCATGATGAAATTTGAAATTTAGGCATCTAAAATCTAAGGTTGATTGAATAAGGATCGAAGATTTTATGATCCCAAATAATTTTCTATGGATTCATGCAGCCAAGTCACATTTTGATAATTAATATTGAGTGCCTTTAATTTTGATGGAAAAGTGCTAATACTTGATTAAAAAATATGTATTTTTGTGTTTTGTTTGATTAATATAACATGTCTATAATAGATATAAACTCTATTCTAGATATGCATAAGTATATTGTGGTGTTTCCTTATTATTTTATACTAGGTAGATGTATTTTTGTGTTGTATTTGATTAAGAGAACATGTCTATAATAGTTGTAAACTCTATTATAGAAATGCATAAGTATATTGTGGTATTCTCTTGTTATTTTATACCAAGCAAGTGTATATTTGTGTTCTATTTGATTAAGAGAACATGTATGTAATATTTGTAAACTCTATTATAGAGATGCATAAGTATATTGTAGTGTTCCCTTGTTATTTTATACCTAATAGGTATATTTTTTATGTTCTGTCAGATTAAAAGTACATGTTTATTATAGTTGTAAACTCTATTATAGAGATGCATGGGTATATTGTGGCATTCACTTATTATTTTATACCAAGTAGGTGTATTTTTGTGTTTTGTTTGATTAAGAGAACATGTATATAACAAATACAAACTCTATGATATAAACGCATAAGTATATTGTGACGTTCTCTTGTTATTTTATACCAAGTAGGTGTATTTTTGTGTTTTGTTTGATTAAAATAACATGTTTATAACAGTTGCAAACTCTAT
Organism: Torreya grandis; assembly: GCA_037957365.1. Classification (NCBI taxonomy): domain Eukaryota; kingdom Viridiplantae; phylum Streptophyta; class Pinopsida; order Cupressales; family Taxaceae; genus Torreya; species Torreya grandis. The sequence continues at coordinate 723,998 of JARHVA010000213.1, forward strand.
TATAGATATGCATAAATATATTGTGGTGTTCCCTTGTTATTATATAACAAGTGTATTTTTGTGTTCTTTTTTATTAAGAGAACATTTCTATAACAATTATAAACTCTATTATAGAGATGCATAAGTATATTGTGGCTTTCTCTTGTTATTTTATACCAAGTGTATTTTTGTGTTCTATTTGATTAAGATAACATGTCTATAATAGTTTTAAACTCTATTATAGAGATGCATAAATATATCGTGATGTTCCATTGTTATTTTATATGAAGTATATGTATTTTTGTGTTTTGTTTGTTTAAGAGGACATGTCTATAACAATTATAAACTCTATTATAGAGATGCATAAGTATATTATAGGGTTTCCTTTTTAATTTATATCAAGCAAGTGTATTTTTGTGTTCTATTTGATTAAAAGAACATGTCTATAATAGTTGTAAACTCTATTATAGATATGCATAAGTGTATTGTGGCATTCGCTTGTTATGTTATACCAAATAGGTGTATTTTTTATGTTTTGTTTGATTAAGAGAACATGTCTATAACAGTTGCAAATTATATTATAGAGATACATAAGTATATTTTGGTGTTTCCTTATTATTTTATATAAAACTTATTTGAGGTATCTATAGTGTAATGAACAATGCATATCTATATTAGACCAATAGCCTCATTTTTTTATAATAATTTACATAAATGACTAAAAAAATCAAGAAAACTGTCACATATGTATTCGACCAATTTCCATTAATCTCATGGGCGACATGTTGGACCAACATTAAATTTTGCCTTGGCCCTTTAATATGCTAAAACCAATTCACTAAAAAATGGGAAAAGATTAATCTTTGAAGTCTTGAAGACATAGCAATTTCAACTTACAAGTTTATACTTATAGTTTTAGTTATTTATTATTAAATTTTTTAGTCATTAAAATCATATAGAAAGAAAATCATGTTTATTTTACTTAGTTTTATAAATGTGTTAAGGACCATTTATGACTTAAAACACAATATGCTTAAGGTAATAATTATATTTTGGTTGGCATAGTTTGTTAATTGAAATAAAAATATATTTCAAAGGCCATTATTGATTATGGATATAGTTAAGATATTTTGACAGATCTTATCATTATTGATTATGGATATGGTTAAGATATTTGAAAGATAGTGTTTTGAGCAACTATATTTAAAGAAATACTTTTCAAAATACTTATCATTATAATTATTCATTTAAAGATAGATGATTGTGCATGCAAACAACTGATCTCAATCTTCATAACAAAAGAAACACAAATCCATACCTTGCAGTTGCAATCATAAAGAAATCAGATTTGAAATTGTTTGCATCTTCATTTCTAACCTCTCGTCCCAATATTTCAACTACCAAAGCTTCACTTATGCCAATAGCTTACATCAATGAATAGAAAATTTGAGAAACCATCACATATGTATTCAAGCAACTTACTTATGCTCGAATACATATGCATCTCTATAATAGAGTTTATAATTATTATAGACACGTTCTCTTAATCAAACAGAAGACAAAGCAAGTATTTTCATGCACAATCATCTATCTTGATTCTTGAAATGAATAAATATAATGATAAAATCCATAGAAAGTATTTCTTTAAATTTTTTTTTTCCATCCTCATTTTTCATATTTGTCTTGTCTTATAGCCTCATAGTTGATTTATTATTTATACTCTATACTATGATTTTTTATCACAATTATTGCTATACCCTATTTATTATATTATTCATTTGGTCTTCACCATTGATTTCCTCTTAGCCTTTAATAAATAATGGCATGCAAGATACTTATTTTAAAGAATGCACAAATAATAAAATAAACTATACTATGTGGTTGGTCTTTTTTTTTGTTTGGTGTTAGCTTTTGACCAGAGTTATAACCAGTTCTAAGGCACAAACTAGGGGCTCAACCCCTAAGAGGATTATAGAACCATTATAAATGGCTAAAAATTTGATCACATTGAAACCATCGAGTAAACGATCATATCTGGCCTACAAACACCCTCTAAAACTCAAACTTGGGTAGGGTTGGGCACAACCAAATCACTTCACCAATCTTTCTACATCTCATTGACATTATGTGGTTAGTTTTTACCACATAATTATTTTAAATAAATAAGAAACTCATTTTCTCTGAGAAATAATGACATGCAAGATACTTATTTTAATCAACGCATATAATAAAATAAATTATATTAAGTGGTTGGTCTTTACCACATACTTCTTTAAACAAACAAGAAATTCATTTCCTCTTGAGAAATAATGGTATACAAGATACTTATTTTAAACAAAATAACTAAACATAACAGAGCCTCATGATCATTTCAACCATATTTCTAACTAACAAAAATACCTATTTCATAGATTTTGAGTTTAAAGAAAATATTTTTAGATATACATAAAATTTCTAAGAAAACTAATATGCATAGTGTTTTTAACAAATATATTTAAACAAATATTTTTTAGAGAAATTAGTTGCTTGTTTATTTAAAAGAATTATGTGGTAAAGACCAACCAAATAATATATTCAACTGAGTATAGCAAAAATTGTGACAAAAAATCAGGATATAGAGTATAAATAATAAACCGACTATGAGGCCATAGAGAAAGAATATATATATATATATATATATATATATATATATATATATATATATATATACCAATTTAATATATTATTTGGTTAGTCTTTAGTTTTACCACCCTAAACCCTAAACAAATAAGAAAATAATTTTCTCTAAGAAATAACAACATGCAAGATATTTTTTTAAATAATATGTAAAGAACAAAACAAATTCTATTATGTGATTGGTCTTTACCACATACTTATTTTAAACAAAAAAAAAATTGATTTCATCTAAAGAATAATGTCATGCAAGATATTTCTTTTAAATAGTGCACAAAGAACAAAATGAATTATATTATGTGATTGGTCTTTACCACATATTTATTTTAAACAAACAAAAAACTCATTTCCTCTGAGAAATAATGGCATACAAGATACTTCTTTTAAACAAAATGAATAAACACAACAGAGCCTCATGATCATTTCAACCATATTTTTGACAAACCCAAAAATCTCCATTTCACAGAGTTTATGAATATATCAACATGCAAAAAGTAAAAATTAGTGCAATGAATAAATTTAATGATAAGTTCAGGGAAAATCATTTATTTAAATATATTTACTTACCATCCTCATTTTTCATAGTTGTTTTGTCCTAAGGCCTCATAGTCAGTTTATACTCTATACTCTGATTTTTTGTCATAATTTTTATTATACTCAATTTATTTTATTATTTGGTTGGTCTTTACCACATACTTATTTTAAACAAACAAGAAATTTATTTTTTCTGAGAAATAATGACATGCAAGATACTTATTTTTAAAAATGCACAAAGAACAAACTAAATAAATAAAATAGATCCTCATGATCATACTATATTTGATTTTTAAACGTAGAAGGTAATAATTATATTCTAGTTGACATGGTTTTTTAATTGAAATTAAAAAATATTTGAAAGGTCAATATAGATATGGTTAAGGCATTTTGGCAAACCTTATTATTTAATTTGTAATTTTAAAATAATGAAAATATTTTGAATATTTTTTCTAGTTATGTCATCCTCGCTTTTCATAATTGTCTTATCCTATGGTTTCATAATTAATTTATACTCTATATTTTGATTTTTGTCACTATTTTTACTATACTTAATTTATTATATTATCTGGTTGGTCTTTACTACATGTCTATTATAAACAAACAAGAAATTGATTTCTTTTGAGAAATAATGACATGAAAGATACTTCTTTTAAATAATGCACAAAGAAGAATCTGGATAAACACAATAGAGCCTCATAATTATATTGTATTTTGTTTTTAAATGTTTAAAGTTTTGTATTCAAGGTCAAGAGAGTGCACTCGAACCCCTCTACTCTAATTTATCTCTATGGGATTCAGAGAGCAATCGATCGAGTTGGGAGAGGGCCTATCTATATCCATATCCATGCCCTCAACCCCCTCTCTATATAGATGGCCTCAAAATAGAGTTTCTTTGAGGGATAGGGATATAGATAGGCCAAAAAACTCTATCTTGGGATAGGGATAGGGATATAGAGCACCAACGAACTACATTGGTGTCCCTTCTTCGATTCATAGAACATCTCGCTAATGCCTGCTAATTGAAATAAAAAAATCTTTAAAAGGCCAATATCGATGTGTTTAAGACATTTTGACAAAGTGAGTGACAATTGCAAGAGGCTAAGGAGGAGTCCAAGAAGCCAAAAATTAAGTATAATCCAAGTAGGAAATACAAGCCCTACATGTCATGAGAATCGTGATATGAATGATAATTACAAGAGGAGGCTAAGAAGGAGTCTAAGTAGCCAACAATAAAGTAAAATCAAAATAATAAATACAAGTTGTATATATGGGTAAGTACACCAACTTGGGGGATAAAAAAGACCCTACCCATGGACATGATTTTTTTGAAATTTCATAAATATGAACTTTTATAGATAATTAGATATGACTACACTCAAAATTTGAAGATAGTATAAAAACATGAATTATAGCATTTAGAGTCTAGTTTTCAAAAAACTATTTTTTTTTTTAAAATGGTTAAGTATAAATATGTCAAACATCTAAAATTTGAAGAGGACCTCCTATTTTTTTAAGAAAAATTAAATTGTACCATTTTGTATGGCCCACCATTTTTTGAGCATCATTAAATATTGTTAGAAACCCTTTGGTGAATATTTGGATAAGATCTTCTAGTGTGTTATGATTTTTTTTTTTTTTTTTGATGAATATTTTTTTATTAATTTTTCAAGTAAGTATATCTTAAAAACTAATAAAAAAATGGATAACTGGTCATGCGGCCCACCCTAACTACCTAAAAAAATGAAAATTAATTTTTTTTTGTGTGTGTAGAATTAAGCCTAGTTTGTTACCATATAATTTGTTTTGCACTTGTATCAACAAAAAATAAATTAGATAAATATGAATAGGCATGTATGGGTGTGGCATGTTGTGGCCTAAAAATAATGTTGTTAGAAATAAATATAGTTTGAACCCTTAAAATAGCCTTAAAATTATAAAAATCATACATTTAGAAAGAGGAGAATGTTATCATTGTAATGGTTATAATTTTTAGAATTTTGATGTTAAAATCCATAGCATATTTGATGATTGAAGTTTAAATTTGTTGGTTTTTCCTAAAAATCTAGGTCTCTATTGTAGATGCATAGTCCCAAGCCTTTAGCTCAAAAATCCAAGCCATTTTCAAGCTTAGAGGCTCAATTTTTAATTTAAATTCAAATAATGTGTACATTTTATATATTGTACTATACAAAATGTATGTGTTACTTCGTTATAAGTCTAAAAGCAACTCCACAAGCTTTGGGAGTTGCACGTGAAGCCAACTTTGTCTATAATCTTATATTTACTACTCTAAACATTAAGTATAAGAAATTAAATGTAACAATATAAATATAAGAAATTAGGGTCACTCAACATCTAATAGAATTGGTCTCATAGTTGCATGCCTTATGATGTGTAAAATAGTTTTTCAAAATCCAATCAAGTTAGTATTTAAGCATTTTTAGGGTCTAAGTATTAAACCTAGGGATTTTAGGACATAAATTATGCAATTGATATCCATTTTTGGTAAACATATAGTCATTCTTTAAGTTTTTATACCTTTTAGATTGATTTTTGACATTTCTAAGAGTCTTAGGTTTATCAAAATTGAAGTTTGAAAACCACTCACTTTAAAATTGATGAAAAGTGGTGTGATTGGGGTAGCATAGGTTACATTGATGACCTACACACATCAAACAACCACTTTATGTTAAATTCACTTGTTCATCATCCTTCCCTCATCCTTGATCACTTCCTACTCACACCTCATCACCCCTAATCACTCCCTCATCATTCTTCATTGTCCTTAATCACTCCTTCATTGACCCTCACTATTCTTAGTCATCTCTAATCACTCCCTTATCATCCATAATAACTCCTCTATTGACCCTCATCATCCCTCATCATCCCTAATCACTCCCTCCCCATCCTTCATTATCCCTAATCACTCTTTCCTCATCCTTCATCATACCTAATCACTTCCTCATCCCCTACTCACTCCCTCCTCATCCCTCCTCATCCCTAATCACTCCTTCATTGACCTTAGTTGTCTCTCATCATCTCTAATCACTCAGGCTTATCATCCATAATCACTCCATTGATTATCATCATCCCTAACCACTTACTTCTCATCCCTCATAATATCTAATCAATCTTTATTCATCACTAATCACTCCCTCATTGACCCTCACCATCCTTCATCACTCCATCATTGACCCTCATCATCCCTTACCAACCCTAGTCACTCCCTCATCATCTGACATAAGTATATACTCTAAATATATATTTGACTCTAATCATATGTTGTTTAATCTATTATAATATAAATTAACTCTTTTCTAGGACTTGTGTTGTCAATACCCATTTGTGATAGTCAATTTTATTACTGAATGAATTGGATGATCTTCCAAATTTATAGTCAAGTAACATAGATATTAACACAAAATAGAGTCTAAATTTTAGTTCATCAAATTGTATTTGTTGTGCAGCTAACTAAATGAAAATTTATTCGATTCCACCTTTGGTAGTTTGGTTCAAAGGATAAAAATTAAATACAAATCTCTTGTATAATTTTCTAATTCTAAGAAGATCTAAATCATATGCAAAGTTATTTAGTTTTTCCCATTCCTTTATAACTTGAATCTTGGTTAGGTTCACACATGCACTCTTTATGTGTGTAATGTGTCCCAAATATGTTATCTCTTGCATGAAAAATGAACAGTTATTCATGTTATCACAAAAATATGTTTCTACAAAATGTGAAACACTAGTTCAACATGGTGTAGATATTCATCCCATGTTTTATAAAGATTAAGATGTCATCAAGGTAGATTAAAAAAATGGCATAGGTAAAGGGCCTGAGGATTTAGTTCAACATCTTGAAATGAATGAATTTATTATATGAGTTAACCTAAAAGGCATAATCAACTAGTCAATCAATCCTTCCTTTATTTTTAAGACTATATTCCAAATGTCTAAAGGTTTAACATGAATATGATGATACCCAAACTTAAGATAAATTTTGGAAAAGACTTCTACACCATGGATATGGTAGAAAAATTCCTTAATATTTACATGAGGATAATAATTCTTCACGTTAATCTTGTTAAGATTTTTTTAATTAATTCACAACTTTGACACAAACACAATTGGGTTTATGCAAGGCAATGATTTAAAAAAATGTGTCCATTATCCATGATTTCATGGATCTACCACTTGATCTATTCATTCTCTAGAAATGATATGTTGTATAAAGAGGTTTGAGGTAGAAGTAGTTAAGGGATCAAATTAATAGTATTATTTAGTGTATAGTATGCAGGAATTTATTGAGGTGATTGAAAGATATCCTTGTATTCATCTAGTTTATGGTTCAATTATTTAATCTTTATTATTGTTGGATAAACCACACTATGATATGGTGACATAAGGATGTCATTAAACATTTGATTCTTACCATCAAGAGTATAATTCTTACTATAACTGACAATATTCTTGCACTTCTTGGTTCTAATGACTAAAAGCTTATGAACTAACTACGATATATGGTATTTTAGATCCAGACAATCTATCACAAAATTTCAAATATTTACTTCATACACTACATGTCAATGGTAAATACATGGTTGAACACATGTAAAACATCACACACCTATAATGGTGAGATGTCACAAAGGATTTCATCTTTAAAAAAATTGATTTTGTACACCAAGTGACACTACTAGGTGATCCATTTCTCAAGGCCTACACTAGACCATACACTAGTGTATGGTTATGGAAGATGTATAAATTTCAAATTCAATTTTTGAAAATATGATTTAGGATAAATTAAATTCTTCTAACTTACATTACAAATTATCTCACCATTGATCTACATTTGTTAATGAAATAATATTTTTAATTCATATAATTTCTTGTTGGGGGAAGTAGAGATATTTTTAGTACTGACCATATCATTGGGTACATAATCTATTATCTACTTAACTTTTATAGTGATAGATAACTTGTACCCACTTCTCAAGATGTGCAAGTAGAGAGATCATAGTGTGACACTTGTCATTAGATTTAATATTGAAGTTATGAATTAAGCACCACTTTCCAATCTTGGACTACTTGTTATAATCATTTGAAAATTATTTTCCACTCTCTGGTATGATGACTCAATCAATATACATACAAATATAAGGCCTTAAATATAATTACTCAGATCATAAAATGTCCTCATGTGAAAAGCAATTTATTGGTTTTAGGAAATTGCATAGCTTGGTGATCCTCATGTATTTACTACCCATTTTTGGTGTTATGGTGGTTATATTTGCTTCTCTTTTTCTGGTGGATTTTCAATTGTGAATTACATCATTTCTAATAGGCCCATATTTTTTCATAGGTGTTAAATATTTGTGTTTCAACCTCCACATCATTTTGATCGCTATGTCTTATATTTTATGATAGCACTCAACTCTCCACTTGTATCTCCTAACATTGTTAAACTCCAACAAAATACCACCATCAAGGTATTGGATGGAGTGATTAGGGATGATGAGTGATGAGGTGGAATTGAGTAGAGATGGTGAGGGAGTCAATAAGGATGATGAGGGATGGTGAGGGTCAATGAGGGAGTGATTAGGGAGGATGAGGGATTGATTAAGGATTATGAGTGATGGTGAGGATTAATGAGGGACTGATTAGGGGAGATGAGGGATGAGGAATGAGTGATTAGGGATGATGAGGTATGATGAAGCAGTGATTAGGGATGATGAGGTCATGTAAGAGAAATATTACCCAATATAAATAGTGATATAATTTACATGTTTAAAATATTTAGAAGGTGGTCAAGGTCATAATAATTCTTTAGGAGTCTTTCTAAGTTCTATTTTTGTGTCAATTTTGAATTAGAGTTGTATTGGACTTTCCTACCAAATCTTTCATTTGAATTTTTGAACTTTCATAGAGACTTCAATCTTGTTTCAAAAAGTCTAACATTGAATTTGGTGTGGTTAGACTTTAGCAAGGATTTTAAGATGTTACAAAACATATACCTAAATTAGGATTTGATAAATATGTTAGTAGTTGAGTTAGTTGAGGACACTCTCAACATACAAAAGAAGTTAGAATTTAGTTGATGGTTATTTGGTAATAAGAGTCTTTTCCATGTCTTATTTTGTATTCAGAGTTAGATTAAAGAGAGTTGGAGGGGATAGGATTTGAAAGGATGAATGTAAAGAGCCCCAAACAAGTGAATAAAGACAAGTTTTGACTACTTACAGATAAGAAAGCAAACAGACCCTACATCTTCTTGAATATGTGTAAAGATAGTTGACAATGTGCATGATCATGAAACATGATTAGTAACAAGTTATTTATGATATTTGTGTGAGTGGTAATTTGAAAATAAATTTTATTTGATGGTGATTATACCATTTGTCATTTAATTTTCAAATCTTTTGAATGTTCAAATTACAAACTGTATACCTTATGCTTTTACAAACTGTGCCTTGAAATCTGAGTGAAGGTTAGAGTCTTGTGGAAGAGGAGATTCTATTTGGTGGGATTTTGGAATGCATGAGAAATTATTAAATTGACATAAAAAATCCTTAATAGTCTTTAAATATTGTATGTTGTTATTTTTCTAAGGACATTTTATGTTAAACAACATAACCCTGTCTTTTATGAGTAAAAGTTCTGAGTATACATCTATGTGAGAAGGTATATGTATGTATTAGATCGAACATTAAAATGTATATGTTGGTCAGTTGATTATCATATGATAATGAAGTATTTATAGTCTTTAAATTAGATTTCATATATTTAGATGAAGAAAAATAAAACTAACACAATCCTACGGTCATCAAGAAACTTAATATAATCAAAGTGGTATCTCATGGAAATTGGCAAATTGAGTGTTATAGATGGAAGGATTTAATTTTTGTAAGTATGTAAACATTGTTAGAGTATTTTCAACCTTAATATTTATTTATAAACCCTTTTTGTAATGAATTAGAACAAATAACCTCTTCTCGGATTACTACAGACTTGTGACTAAGTACACAATCTATTCAAATTTGATTAAGTCAGTATATTGTAGCTTAAAAATGGAAATATAACACTTGTAAAATGTGAATAGGTTCAAATAAGACCTAATACAATATTTAAATTCATTATAAATTCCTTTGGAAGATTTAAATCTCATTTTGACCCTTCTCGGGTCTAAGAAACCATCCAAACCTTGTATTAGGGTTTCTACTTTCAAAGTGAGTTTTTAAGAGTTGTAACTGTAAATAATTCATGAAATTTGGTGAGAATTTTGAGTTCGACATGAAAAAAGACAATATATTTTTTTTAAGTTGTGTAAGTATGGATAATTATAGAATGGGGATGATTGTGTGGTAGACAAGGTAGAAGGAAACCTAAAGGCCTATCTGAGAATAGAAAGAGCCAAAAGAAGTTATCAAATAGTTGAAACAAATCCTAGAACTTTATGAATAAATGGGATATATTACAGGTTATCCTTAACTGATATTGATTTGATGATTTGAATCCATATAAGAAGAGTCTATGATGGACTAAGAGGTAGTGTATGATATGAGGATTGTGTTGAGAAGTTAAGTAGCGTTGAGAAGAAGTTAGAGAGAACTCAAATGAGTGGAAAGAAGTTTTTCAGAGCCCTATTAAAACCTAAGGAACCAGAGACAAGATTTGATCCAAGTTGTTATAAAGCGTAAATACTAGTAATGGGGATAGTCTCAAAGTAAAAGAGACTGAATGCATTGAGCAAGTAGAGTAGAATGAAGAGTTTGGTGAGACCATCCAAACAATGGTGGAAAATAAATGAAATGAATAAAATGTAGATGTGAATCTGAAATGTGTGTAGGGTTCAAAGATAGAGATCAAGCAAGAAAAGATAAAGTGAAATCTATGTAGATATTGGAAAAGATCTTGGACAAGTAGAGTATGCAATAGGGCTCTACATCATGAGGGATGGTGAGGTGAAATGAGGGAGTGATTATAAATGATGAGGAATGGTGAGGGTCAATAATGGAGTGATTATAGATGATGAGGGATGAGGATAGAGTGATTAAGGAGGATAAATTGGTGATTAGAGATGGTAAATGCCAATGAGGGATGGTGAGAGCTAATGAGGGAGTGATTAGGGATGATGAGGGACTGATTAAAGATGAGGGATGGTGAGGGTCAATGAGGGAGTGATGAGGGATGAGGAGGGACAAGGAGTGAGTTATTAGGGATGATGAGCATAGTGAGGGTCAATGAGGGGGTAATCAAGGATCATGAAGGAGTGATTAGAGATGACTAAGGATAATGAGGGTAAATGAGGGAGTGATTAAGGATAATAAATAATAATAAGAGAGTGATTAGGGGTGATGAGGCATGAGTAGGAAGTGATCAAGGATGAAGGAAGGATGATGAATAAGTGAAATTAACACAAAGTGGTTGTTTAATGTGTGTAGGTCATCAATATGACCTATGCTACCCCTATCACACCACTTTACATCAATTTCAAAGTGAGTGGTTTTCAAACTTCAATTTTGAAAAACCTAAGACTCCTAGAAATGCCAAGAATCAATCTGAAAGGCACAAAAACCTAAAAAATGACTATATGTCTACCAAAAATGGATATCAATTACAAAAGTTATGTCGTATAATCCCTAAGTTTAATACTTAGACCCTGAAAATGCCTAAATACTGACCTGATTAGATTTTGAAAAACTATTTTCCACATCGTAAGGCATGCAATTGTGAGACCAACTCTATCAGATGCTGAGTGACCCTAATTTCTTATATTTACTAAAATAAATTAAAAGTATAAGAAATTAAATGTAACAATATAAATGTAAACTTATATTTAGAGTATTAAATATAAGCTTATGGACAAAGTTGGCTTCATGTGCAACTCCCAAATGTTCATGGAGTTAGTTTTGGACTTATAACAAAGCAATGCATACATGTTATATAATGTGTATGCATTGTATAGTGCACTATATAACACGTATGCATTATACAACATGTACATACTATTTGAATTTACAATAACATGTACATTTTATTATTTTCATAATAACACATATGCGTTATGGCTCGGTAATTACCGAGCTAAAATTTTAATAATACGATCACGTTAATTAGATAATGTGATCGTGTTATTTAATAACGTGATCACGTTACCTAAAATGTCCATAGAATTGTACCCCAACTCCATGCACATACCCATATCTACAAATATTTTCACACTTTTATTGAATTTTGCCTATCTTTTAAGGGATTCGAACTGTTGCCATGTTATTTTCCCCATGAATGTGTTTGGAGAAAGGGGTTTAACTTGGATTTTTCACCATTATTTTTTGATTTGAATATGATGCTTGATTTACCAGCTATTTATAAGTTTTTTAAAAGAGTTAATAGAAATCATTTTTCAGTTTATACTGATGTGGTGATTTTTCCAAAGATTTGCCAATGAAATCATACCTAAAATCTAGGATTTGCCAAGATTTTATAGAAAGCTTTTAAGGATCCCTTCTTAAAATTATCCCTGATATTAATAATTAAATATATATGACTATCAAGGTGGTAAAGATAATGGCTTCTCTAAATTTTTCATTCTCTTCTCAATTCAAAGGTTGTTGTCCAAACCTAATGTTGGTCAACCACTAAAAATAAAGGGCATAGATCAAAGGTTAAAACATTGATGATGAAATCAAAGGAAATAGTTGGTGATGGCTTTCATCTCTTAGAAAGAGAGAAGATTGCTCATTGCCCATGGCTAGTTTCTCTTTCAATCTAAAGATTTTTCTTTATGTTCTTTCAATTGTTTTTCTTTGGAATGGTTTTTACCTAGTAGTTGGGCTATAATAGAAGTATAGTCCTATACTATAAGCTTGTTGCATTTTACTACTAGAGTTATCTATTCTTCTTTTACTTTGACATTTTTAGCTCTATTTTGTTAAGAGATTGTGTAAATTAAATATTTTTGCCCTTTCAAAAACTCTCCTTAGTTATTTGATTATGTTGGCTTAGTAGTTTCTGAGGACTGGGCCCATGTTGTGTTCCAAAGTCGGTTTGTAGCTTTGGTCTCTAAAAAAATATTTTTAACTAGTTCATAACTCTAGTCAAAAACATTTATCCTAAATAAATATATGTATATTTAAGTGTCTATTTTAGATTTTTCTTATATTACATTAATTAATAATTCTAGTACCTTTTCTTTAAATGATCAAATAGATATCATATGTAACATAAATTAAAAAGACATTGTGAGATATCATTATTGAGGTGCCCATTCCAATTATTTCACAAACACGTACTTAGAGCTATTCCAATTATTTCACAAATAATTACTTCAATAATAATATCTATCAACATGTTTTACATAAATTTCGTAAGATATGTATGTGATGTATACGTTATCAATTATTAAATTTGATAATAAAATGGATACATTTATAAATATTCATATCACCTCATTAATTTTGAAATTAATTAATTCATGTGTGTGTGTGTGTGTGTGTGTGTGTGTGTGTGTGTGTGTGTGTGTGTGTGTGTGTGTGTGTAAACTTTATTTAGTATGAATATGAAATAATTTGATGCAAATACACCTCTTTTAAGTCTCTTGCTTGGGTCTTCTAGATCTGTCTTCAAGGATTTATAGCCTTATATATCCTATAACACTATTAACACCTTTACAAAACTAATTTATAAGTTGATTTTTATATAAAATTGATATAAACAAAATTATAAGAGTCTCCTTACCTTATTTAGTCTCCTTGGTCTCTTGGAGACCTTGTAGCCTTCTTATACTTGCTTGCACTTTCTACAAGGATCTATTTTCTCCACTTTCAATCCTTATCCTTCACAAGGTGATTTATAGACATGTTTTCTTTGGATACTTATCCAAAACCTTTCTTTTACCCTGATCTTAGTCCACACACACAAACAATCTTGTTATTAAGACTTTGCAAATAGGCCTATAGATTGCAACCTTCTTTAATAGATTGTAGTCCTCAATATGGATCTTGATCTCAAATTGAATGTTTATGGACTTATTAGGATTCCTTAAAACTTTATTATTTTTATCGTACCTCATCTATATGTTTTTTCCTCCCATCTATATTATTTTATAACAAAAACATAGGATTCTACCTTTTAAGCTTCTTACATAACCTTGCAACTGGTTAATTGGATATAAATTGTATCATGAAGATCATTAGATTTTTAAACACATTGAAAGAACCATCAAAAAAAAAAAATTATCCACCTTAAAATATTTCAAAATCTCTACTCCTTCAAATGGAAGATATGCTCCCTTTTAGACTTCTCCAAAATAAGGTTTCTAGAGTTTTTTTACTACAATCATCCCTCTTGAAGGTGAATTCAACTATACCAAAAATGTTTAGGCTTGAATACTCTTAATTTTAATCAAATAAGATTTTTTAAACTCATCCAAATGGAATATTCATTAATAAAACTTGGAAATACAATAAAAATACCCAAAACAAGATTTTCAAGAGTTCTGAACAAGTCTGTAGAAAAATACAATTATTTGTACCTTTTGTTATACAGATTTAAATATTTGAAACTTTGTGATAAATTTATAAACATTATAATTACTTTACTTACAAAATTTCAGGAGTTTATGATCAACCACATTTAAGTTATGGCACTTTTGGTCTTCCCAAATAGGGTTTTGGATTTATCTTCTTAACAGCAGATCATCATTTTTAGGTTTTTCACAATCAAAATACCTAAAAATGACTTAAAACTTTTTAGACACTCTTATTAATCTTCCAATAACATTATCAAAAAAAATTATAAGTTTTTAAAGGTTAAAACTCAGATAAATGTAAAAACAAAGCTCTCTAACTCTAAATTAGGGTTTACATGACAACAAACACCCAGTTTTGGGTTTAATTTTTGTTTGCTAATTAAATCATCATATTAACACCTCAAATTTATATTAAAGAAACCTGAAATAATTTCCTTACTCTAAAAATACACTTTCATGTATGAACTATCTCCAAATATGTTTAAAACAATCACTATGTCCTTTGATTATAATAGTTTGGACTTAGTATGTAGACTTGAGAACTAAAATTTAATGAATTTTACTTTCTAAGGACTTTAAAACACTTGTCTTGGGTTTATGGAGGCTTATAAAAATTCCTATAACCTTTTATAGTGTGTTTCAACCTTAAATAAGCATAAAAATATATAAACCATTGCCTTCTTGTTTAATTGAATCACTAAATACATAATTTTAGACCTTTGTAGCTAGAATAAACATCATCAAAACATTAATTAGGATGAATGAACCATTATAATGTGAAAAAACACCTTCATGGAGTTTGAGACAACAATGAAATATCACGAAAAGCCCATTATTTATTCATATTTCCTCAACCCTTCTTACAAGACTTATGTTTTCTCCATGGCTGACCTAGAGACCATCCAAAAATCTCCTCATCAGTCCTAATCCTCTTCTCTATTCATCCTCCTCCCATTTATTAAGATCATTTATTTATGTCTTGAGCCTTATCCTTCAAACCAAATTTTTAAACTTGGTTCATGATCCCAAACATTCCTCAACAACTTATAACTTATCTCCAACATGCTTAAATTATCCTTCTCCAACATAGGATATGCTTCTAGAGTGGATTTAGGATAGGTTTACATTGAGTTGAGAATAAAAATATATTTATTACATGTAAATAGACCCCCAAGGACCCTTTCATGAAAATCAAGACCCTCAACACATGATAAAACCTTCAAAACCCTTAGCAACTAATTCAAATTTTTAAATTTCCCATTTTAGCAGGAAAACTAAAACAAGCTCTAATTTTATAAGAATTGAGGATTGTAACATCTACTTAGGCACCATAAAGGGTCTTATACAATCTCACATGACCAATTTATTTTAAAATAAAGTAATATCAAGCTTATATGACCTGTTTATGGTCTCTCAACCTAAACAAGTTAAAATTTACATAGTTACAAATGATTTGATGATGTTCCTGAATCAAACTCCCCAAGTGGGAAAGATTTGAGATCCAAATAAAATTAAGTCTTATTAGTTCTCTTTCTTTATTTTCTTCCAATTTCTCAATACAATATTTACTTTCTCTTGTACCACCTTCAGTTCTACCATTTTCTTCATGCTTCAAGAGCCTAATTGGCTCAATTTATGATTCCTCCTCTATCTTCATGAGTTTTATAAATGACTCCATCTCCTTACTTGCATATTATTTTATACCTACACAACCAAGACTGAAATAATGATTATTTTTAAAAAATTGAGACATCATTATCTCTCTAACTACTGTCATCAGTTCACTCCTTTTGCTCTAATTTGGTTTTTGTTCATCTTTAATTTCTAATTCAACATCTTCTTGGTTTAAGAGCTTCAATATCTCAGCTTCATCTTTTTTTATGTCACCCTCATCTCCTATGAGTTCCAAATAATCTAATTCTTGCATGATTTACTTCTATATTAGCTCTTCTTTTTCATTATACTCTTCCATTTCTTCATTTTCAACTTTGCCTTCAATGAGTCTAAACAAAGACTCAAATGTTTTTTTTTTAATGCCTCCATCTTATAAATTTGTAAACATGCATGCACATCATCAAAAGAAACATTAGAAACAAAAATTTGAGGCCATGTAGCCTCTTCAAATGTTGCTTGCTTCAGCACTGCTCTATTTTACATTCTCATGTTCTCAATGAGACATTGTTCTTCTTGAGAATCTTTTTCTTCTCCTAAGATTACTCATTTTGGATATAAAATTTATATCTCATCATGCTCTAATAACATGTTTAACATAATATTTTTCTCCTTAAACTCTTCAATGTTTGAGACCTCAAGTTGGGCCTCCTCTTCATCAACTTGCTTACTTGCATTCACACATTCAAAGAAATTGTTAGAATCAAAATATTTAGGCCTTATTTCTTCTCCAAGTTTTTCTTTAGATTGATTTTCTAGCACCCTTATAAGTCTTCTCCACTTGTTGGCTTATTGTTATTTCTTTCTTCTCTCTATCAATTGCTTCATAGGCCAATTCATATTCTTCTTCTTTTTGAATACCAATCCTTTGCTTTCATTCTCTTGAATGAGATATATCATGAGTTGCATAACTTCTATCATTTGTCTTAACTCACTTACTTCCTCTTCTTTCATTACTTTTATTTTCTCTTTCTTTATTTGGTTCTTCTTTGGCAGTCCTTCCATTTAGTTTTCTCTCTCCCTCGTGCCTCACCCAAAACCTCTTTGATCTTTTAACACCCATTTACTTTTCTTTTAGTCACATCCAATTCTTTTTCACCTTGGTCTTTTGACTCTATATCTAATTCTTTTTCACCTTGGAGTTATCTTTTGAGTCTCAATGTGCTCTTACCTTCTTCTCAAGTCTTAATGGCTTTAGAACTGCTTGAACCCTTCACTCTCTCAAATCTTTGTTTTCTCAATTACCTTTAAAAAAATTCTTGTCACTACAACCTAAAATTATACAGAAGCATATTTCTGAGAGCTTCAACTGAGCTCTAATACCACTCTGATGCAACTAGACCTCTTTTAAGTCTCTTTCTTGGGTCTTCAAGGTCTGTCTTTAAGTCTTTATATCCTTCTTAATCCTACAACACTATTAACACCTTCCCAAAAATGATTTCAAACTTTATTTTTATTTAAAATTTATAAAACCAAACTTATAAGAGTCTTCTTACCTTGTTTAGTCTCCTTGGTCTCTTGGAGACTTTGTAACCTTCTTGTACCTGCGTGCACTTTCTTACAAGGATCTATTTTCTCCACTTTTACTCCATATCCTTCACAAGGTGATTGATATACATATTTTATTTGGGTATTTATCCAAAACCTTCTTTTTACCCTGATCTTAGTCCACACACACACAAACAATCTTGTTATTAAGGCTTTGCAAATAGGCCTATGGATAACAACCCTCTTCAATAGATTCTACTCCTCAATATGGATCTTGATCTCAAATTGAATGTTTATGGCCTTATTAGGATTCCTTAAAAGTTTATTATGTTTATCAAACCTCATTTATATGCTTTTTCCTACCTTCTAATTTATTTTCCAACAAAAACACAAAACTCTACCTTTTAGGCCTATTACATAACCTTACAACTAGTTAACTGGCTATAAATTGTACCATGAAGATCATTAGCTTTGGAAACACATTGAAAGAATCATAAAACTTGTTATTTATCCACCTTACAATGTTTGAAACTCCCTATTCCTTCAAATGGAATTCATGCTCCCTTCTAAACTTCTCCAAAACAAGGTTTCTAGAGCTTTTTAACTGCAATCAACCCTATTAAAGGTGAATTCAACTTTACCAAAACCTTTTTAGACTTGAATACTCTTCATCATACTCACATAAGAGTTTTTAAACTCATCCAAATTGAATATTCCTTAATACAAATTGGAAATACAATAAAAATATCCAAAACAAGGTTTTCAAGGGTTCTCAACAAGTCTGCAGAAAAATACAATCATCTATATATTTTTTTTTATGAATTTTAAAGACCTGAAACTTTGTGATAAATTGATAATAAGTATAAGGAATCTACCTACAAAATTTTAGATATTTATGATCAATCGTTTTCAAGTTATGGCACTTTTGATCTTCCAAAATAAGATTTTGGGTTTATCTTCTTAACAACATGTCCGAGTTTTTAGGTTTTCACGATCAAAACACCTCCACCTGACTTAAAATTTTATATACACTCTTATTAAGCTCCTATAACATGATCCCAAAATTTTAAAATGTTTTGATGGTTAAAACTCAGGTAAATACAAAAACAAGCTCTCTAACTCTAGACTAGGGTTTACAAGACAACAAGCACCTAATTTTGAGTTTAATTTTTGTTTGTTGATCAAATCATCATAATAACACCTCAAATTTCTCTTCAAGAACCTTGATATAATTTTTTTACTCTAACAATCAACTTTTATGTATGAATTATCTCCAAAGAAGTTTAAAACAGTAACTATTTCCTTTGACTATGACAATTTGGATTAAGTATGCAAACATGAGAACTGAATTTTCATGAATTTAACTTTCTAACGACTTTCAAACACTTATCTTGGATTGATGTAGGCTTGTAAAAACTCCTCTAACCCTATCAAGTGTGTTTCAACCTTAAACAAGCATAAAAATATATGAACCATTGCCTTCTTGTCTAATTGAACCACCAAATACATAATTTCAGACCTTTGTAACGAGAATGAACATTATCAAAACATTTATCAAAATGAATGAACCATTATAACATGACAAAATAATTTCATGGAGTCTAAGACAATAATGAAACATCACCAAAATCCCATTCTTTATTCATATTTCCTCAAACCTTCTTACAAGACTTATGTTTTCTCCATGGTAGACTAGAGACCATCCAACAATCTCTTCATCACCATGGCAGTCTAAGACTCCTTTTATTTATTCATCCTCCTCCCATTTACTAGGCTTCGCTTCTTTCTTGATGTCTTAAGCCTTATCCTTCGCAACCAAATGTTTAAACTTGGTTCATAATCCTAAGCATTCCTCAACAACTTAAAACTAATCTCCAACATATTTAAATTATCCTTCTCTAATGTAGGATATACTTCTAAAATGGATTTAGGATAGGTTTACATTGAGTTGAGAATAAAAATAAATTTATTACATGTAAATAGACTCCCAAAAACCCTTTCATAAAGATCAAGACCCTCAACACATGATAAAACCTTCAAAACCCTTGACAATTAATTCAAATTTTGAAATTTTTCGTTTTAACAAAAAAAACTAAAACAAATTCTAAAGACTACTTTTTACAATAATTGATGACTGGAACCCCTCTTTAAGAACCTCACAAGACCTTCTACACTCTCACATGATCAATTTATTACAAAATGAAGTAATATCAAGTTTGTATGACTTATTTATGGTTTCTCAACCCAAACAAACCAAAATTTATATAGTTACAAATGATTTGATTCATTTATTACAAAAGGAAGTAATATTGAGTTTGTATGACCTAATTATGGTTTCTCAACCTAAACAAACCAAAATTTATATTGTTAGAAATGATTTGATGATGCTTTTACATCACAATTTATTTTGAGATTTTTTTTAATAAAAATATTAAAATATTTTATTTGTTCAATAACTAATTAATTGATAATTAAAGTATAAATAGTTAATTATCCAACTTAATAATAAAATAAATATATTTATAAATTTTTATATTAACTTTTTAATTTTAAAATTAATTATTTTACAGTCTTAAAAAAATAAGAGTTAATATTAAATAATTATATAATTAAAATGTTTCAATTTATTAATCTATTTTAGATGGTTATATAATATCTTTTATATTATTATGGGTAGCAAATATTTAAATATTTTTGTCATTTTAATTATAATTCATTTATTCATATTATAATACTTAAACTGATAATGCAAAAAAATAATTAATAATTCATTAATTTTAAAAAATAATAATTAATTTAATCATTAAGAGATACAAATCAAACAATAAAATAACTTATGTTTTATGTAATAGAAATAGTAACACCTAACTGCAACACAATTTTTTTAATATTTTACTCTCATACTCATATAAGATAAGTAATTGATTTTCCATTGTTAGAAAAAACTCAGCCAATAATTTCAAACTCCATGAACTCGAAAACATTCTAGCAAACTTTTCTTCCTCCTCTCTATGATATTCAATTTAATATGTAATGTTGCAAAGTGAACTGAAATTTTAAAAATATATATTTTAAATTATTAATTTGTAATAATTTTTACTTATAAAATTATACTTTTAATTAAAATAAATATAATAATATCCATTAGATTTAATTAATATAATAATATTAATTAAATTTTAATTTTTAAAATTATTTTCATAAAATTAAATAAAATAAGAGAAAGGTCTCGATAGCTATGCATTTTAATTTTGGACAGCAAATTAAAGTGCTATAATATCACATTAAATTTCGAAATTTTTACCCATTTTAATATATTAGTTTTAACTATATAATATACACTTAAAAATGATGGAAAACAACATATTAATTAGGAATATTAACATATTAATTATAGATATTAATATGTTATACTCACTGAGTTTCGAGGACAACCTTTTTTTTATTTAAAAATAATATAGCAGGGTTCTTTATTGCCAAAAGAATAAATAAAATTACACTCTCAATCAGGGGAAAAATATATATATATATATATAAAAGAATATGAATGGGTAACATCTCCATTTAAAAAAAAATCAGTTGATGCGCGGCTTTGATCTCCATTCTGTACTTCCCCTCACAATCTCCACTCCACTGTCTTGCAATCGAAGCAAGTGTAATGCCAGCAAAGACTGACTCGCCTGAGAAGGTCCACCTGTACAATCTGAAACAGCTGGAACCGACGTGGAGCAGAAACAAGCATTCTCCTCGTCCACGCTGGTGAGTGACTGGAGCACATTTGTCTGCCCACATTCTCTTCTGAATTCCAAAGTAATGTTTGCCAGCTCACGATTCTCTAAAACACAGACTGGCACACTCTGTAAATTGCATTGCACAAATAAATTTATCAGAATGGCTTTTAAATACCCAATGAATTCAATCTTTTACAACAAATTTTCAGGGCTGTAATTACCTCTAAAATCCAGCCCACATACTTGACGTTGTTCACATGACAATTTGTGTCCAAGTCTTTCCATTTTGGCTGCATATGAATTCAATTTTCATCATATGTCCAAGCAGATACCCAAGATTCTATAGAAATTCAAAACAACTGTACAATTTATTACAACTTACTGTTAAATCAGAAACAACATATTGTGCAGAACCTTCAGCAAGTTTCTCCATCTTTTTAGTGTCAGTATGTACAATCGCTGATCTCTCTAAATAGTATGGGCATATCTCATTTTTTACTGCTTCTGAGAATTTGACGAGTTTCCTGGTCTCTTTGTTCATCATAACCCAGGTGCTGTGAAATAAACAGTGAATTATATCAGACTTTGCATATGTATTTCAACATGACATACGGTCAAATGTAGGTATACCCAATTCAAATATACAATTTCTTAAAATATTTGAGATAATTAAAAAAAAAAAATTGTCTCTAAAAATAAGGTACAAGTTAATAAATATAATTTATTCCATTTTTCTTTTGAATAGGGAAAAAAGATAAAATATAAAAGTTAAGTTGTTAAGATTTTTCGCCCATAATAGATAAAATATGAAGTTGAAATCTTTTCCCTGACAAGTCATAACGGCTAAATACAACAGTAAGTAAAATATATTAAAATTGCTACCTTCAGTTTATCACAGAGGTTATTTGAAATTTATACCTGGTAGCTCGTGCGAGTGTGCAGCCAGTTTTACAGTCTCGAACAAGCCAATCCCGTCTCATACCATTTTTCCCAGATGAAGCTATCCATGTATCAATTTCCACAACATCGCCCCTGCAAATAAATTGTCCTACAAGGTGTTACTGTGGCCCGCCCTTATCCTTCAAAAAAAAATGGGCACTTATGGCAAAACCAAAATAAATAAATACATATATACACATACCAAGAAGGATAACGATCAACTTGAACTTGCATGCGGGTAACCACCCAGATGAGATTTAAACGAGCCATCTCATGAGTAGATCCAAATCCATCCCTACATACTCCTCCTACATATGCATGGTTCACTGCACTTTCCTGCAAAATATTATACATATATAAAGGTATCAGACCATTTTATTTTTTCAAACATTTGCAGATAATGTTATTTTTAGGTTTATAGTAGAACCAAATACAATGCCATGGTTTTTTATCAGCTCTGCCCTGATGTTTCCCTAAAAGACCATTCTTTTTCAAATGTCCACATATAATGGTATGAATATGTTTATATAAATTTCAAATCTAATCCCAAGCTCCTTACCAGCTCTGCGCTAAGGTTTCCTTAAACAGAGCACTTTCTTTTTTCAAAGATTTGCATATAAATGTTGTTAATGGATTATAGAAAGTTCACCTTTATTTTTGACGAGCTCTGCCCAACTCAAATTCACCCGTTTTCCTTACGAGCTTTTTCCTAGAAGACCCAAGTTCACTCATATTCCTTACAAGCTCTATCCTAAAAGACCCAAGTTCACTCATATTCCTTACAAGCTCTATCCTAAAAGACCCAAGTTCACTCATATTCCTTACAAACTCTATTCCTAGAAGACCTTTGTTCACCCCATATTCCTTCCTTTCTTTTTTACAAATATCTGCATATAAATATTATTGATAATAAATCTATAGAAAACCCAAGTCCACTCTATATTCCTTACAAGCTCTACCCTGAAAAGACCCATGTTCACCACATATTCTTTACCAGCTCTGCCTTAAAGTTTCCCTAAACAGAGCACTTTTTTCTTTCAAAGATTTGCAAATAAATGTTGTTAATAGGACTATAGAAAGTCCACCCTTATTCTTTAAGAGCTCAGCCCAACCCAAGTTCAAGTTCACCTATATTCCTTTCGAGCTCTACCTTAGAAGACTTAAGTTTACCCATATTCCTTACAAGCTCTACCCATAGAAGACTCTTGTTCACTCTATATTCCTTCCTTTCCTTTTTACAAATATCTACATATAAATATTTTTGATAATAAGTCTATAGAAAACCCAAGTCCACTCTATATTCCTTGTGAGCTCTACCCTGAAAAACCCAAGTTCACCACATATTACTTACCAGCTCTGCCTTAAGGTTTCCCTAAACAAAGCACTTTCTTTTTTTAAAGATTTGCGAGCTCTGCCATATTCTGATTAATATGACTCTAGAAAGTCCACCCTTATTTTTTACGGGTTCTACCCAACCCAAATTCACCTATATTCCTTAAGAGCTCTACTCTAGAAAACTCAAGTTCACCCATATTCATTATGACCTCTATCTAAAAGACCCTTGTTCACCCCATATTCCTTCTTTCTTTTTTACAAACATCTACATATTATTGATGATAAATCTATAAAAAATCCAAGTCCACTTTATACTCCTTATGAACTCTACCCTGAAAAGACCCAAATTCAACACATGTTCCTTACCAGCTCTGCCCAAATGTTCCCTAAACCTTTAAGGGGAACTGAACTAGAGGATGTGGTTGGGGTTGGGCAATCAATAGAGAATGTGGGGTTGGTTATTCCCTAGAACAAGCAATGGGAAATGATGAGTTTCAGGCCACAAGTCCATATTCCATCCCTATGGCCTCTTGGGTACTTTGTAGTAGCCACTGATAAGTGTCAAGAGTTATGGCCATACATAGACGGATAGACCTAAGCTCACCCAGATACAACTTTTGCTAAAGATTAATCCAACATTTACCAGGTTTCAAAGAGAAAAGGTAGAGAATCACATTACAAAGATTACTGGAGTATAAATTAATAATGACTTGTTACCTGAAAAAGATTGAGAATAGTCTCAATTGAGCCCCTCATGTCTGCTCCCACCTCATAAGATCTGATAGCAAAACTCTCTCTATAAACCATACGCCCTTCAACAAGTCTCCCAAACCTGTTGGATGCATCTTCTGAAAGACCGGCAACATCCTTCAAAGCAGTCCCATTAGCCCATGATGTTTCAAGCACCTCTTTACCCTTGGGTTTACTGTAGCCATTGACTAATTTAGGGGCTTCTTGAACATTGGCAACCACTTTCAGCATATTCTGATGCTTTGTAAACCTAAATACCAGAGCCTTTCCATAATTTTTAGAAGGCAACTTGTGAATGCATCTGGGTGTAGCAGAACTAGATCCTGAATACACTTTCCTGAAAGCACCTGTCTCCATCACACTGCCAAATTTGTAAACACAGAATCAGATTTATGAACACACAAACTCAGAATTAACAAATCCAGAGGAAACGAACAAAGAGAGATTGTGGATTTCACTATCATAAACCAAGAATTTATAAAAAATATAAGGTCGACTACCTAAGGCTGGCTATCTAACTAATTGGGCACATCCAGTCAATGTGCATTTCTTTCACACAAAAAACTGTGAGCGCTCCAAACTCACTCAATCCCAATTCCACAAGCAAACCTTCACAGATGGGTGAATCCTTACTCTTATATTCAGTTGTGCTCAATCCCACCAACTATCCAACAAACACAATATTAATATTTGAATGCAAATGAGGTGGATTCGAGTGAGGGAAAAAGGGCGTGATGGATTTTTGTAAGCTTAGATGGCACCTGTGTGGGCTTTACAGGTAGATGTTTGATGTTAGTAGTTAGGAACTTTAGGTGTATGGCCCTAACAACTCAGTTCTACATGTAATAATGGTCAAACCTTGCCTGCCACACCCATAATACTAATGTCGCGCTGTCAAAGTCAACTTTGTTATTTGTCCGCGTTACTTCCCTTCGAGAAAACACGAGTGTTTTTTTCTTTTTAAATACTACATCCACATGTTGTCCTCTCGATGTTGCGTTGTGTTTTATAAGAAACTGGGTTTTACATTAAAATGCAATGCATCTACCCATAAATACGTTTAAAAATTAGCAACTTCCAAAAACTTGTTCTATTAGGATTTTATGTCACTTTTGTTTTATTGTAATTTCTTTCTTTCTTTTTTTAATATGTTATATTATGTTTATAGGAATTTTGCAATTAATTGTATATTTATTGTGTATTGTTTATTATTTTTTAGATGAATTTTTTATAGATAATGGTTCTCATTTATTTTGTTGTAATTATTATTGTAGAAAGTGAGAAGGGTGGCATCAAAATGAGTCAAGAAATTTGTCCTTAAATTTTACGACGAGTTATAACTTCTCTCTCTCTCTTTCAATTTATTGTTTGCTTACAGCGTGATGTTGTTGATAATGTATGTAAGTGGTATGAAAATGATTATGTTATAGCTTACAATGTTGATCGCATCCCCTCTGAGGAGTCCCTCAATGCATAGTTTTGCCACTAGTAGCAAACCTTGGGTGTCTATGTCACTGGCATTCGAAACCTTACCAAAGGGTTCTTTCTTTTATTCTTTAAGGAGTTGTTCCAAGTCCAAGCTCTTCTCACTAAGTCGAGTTATTGGTTCATGAGGAACACTCTTATGATTTTGTCCCCATGGACCCATACATTTAATTTTTTTGACCGAGCATCCCTTTGGTTGTCGGTCTGGATTGAACTCCCTCACCTCCCACTTCTTCTATGGGCCTTTCTTAAGGAAATTGCTAAGCCCATAGCATGTGTTTTGTGTCACGAGCAAAACAAGTTTTACTCTCTACACCCCAACAAGCGTGTATGCATCGAGGTTGACTTGATTAAGGATTTGAAAGAATCCATCGACATTCAAGTCACCTCAAATCATTGGGCACAAAAATTGATATTCTTCAATCTACCCAATACTTGTTTTTGTTGTCAGTGTCCTAACCATCAGTTAAAGATTGTCCCCTCATGGCTCTATTGAGAAAAGGCCTTCTGATAAGCCCAAGGTGGTAGAGAATAATAACAACTAGATGACAGTGACTCACAAAAAGTATTCTGCTAATAACAAAAGTTCTTAACTTGTCATAACACCTTCTACACCCGAACCCTCTTCTAAGGTGCACACGGACAATCCTCCCCTGAGCCTCGTGTTCCAATGCCCTCTCAGAGTCAAGTTTCACAAGTTATTCAACCACATATGAATTCATCTCCTGTTGGGACATCCGCTATAAGCGATCCTACCTCTAGGTAGTCACGTGATGCACCTCATGGTGGTGATAAATCTCCCCAATAGGATAATGGGGCTAAACATCGTTCCATCTCGCTTGAGAATTTTGTGTTACCAAACCAACAAACTCTTTTGGGAAATAGTTTTGTGGCTCTTGAAGATATTAAAGATGATCAAGGGGGACTCCTCATGGATGATACTCCCTAATGAATGTTTTTTCTTGGAATGTTTGAGGTCTCATATAATCCTCTCACAAATTCTTTATGTCAAATGCTTGTCAATAGTTGGGTGCTCTAGATTTTGTTTGCCTACAAAAAATTAAAGTTTAAGGGTTTATTCTGAAAACTTCTCTGAAACATATTTGGTCTGACACAACTCGCTTCTCCAATTTGCATGAGGAGGGTCGTAGTGGTGTTAATATCTTGGTTACCCCTCAATTCTTACCTCAAGGGAAGATCTATCACATTGGGCTATTTAGCTTCTCCTTAATATTAATGGTCATTCATTAGGGGTCCACCATATTTACACCCAAATAATGACCTGGTGGAACAATTTTATGGTGATATTTGGCTGACAGTCTATCCCTCGTTGATCCATAAACTCTACACTGATTTTCATGTGCAAAAATGTTTACAATGGATACTTTTGTCAAACACTCATTTCCCTTATACTCAAAGGAATTATAACAAGTTTGACCTTTTAAATGTGTTTATCTCAAAACTTGAAGTGCTCAATTCTCTGTGAAATTATTTTATTTATCTAGTTATGCATTCAATAGTGATTAATAAACATGATTAATCAAAATTCAGAAAAAAATGCACAATCAAATGTACTCATGATAATCGAAGTGATAATGGAGTTCAGCCGCTGCTCGGGCTACATCTCCAAGTCCGCTTAGAACATGAACCGTTCCATTTCCATGAATTGACATGGCCAAAATCTTACAATTTTCAAAGGGACACTCTAAGATTGCAAAACTCAACAACATACCTTCAAAAAGTCCCAGTATCCATAGACAAACTTTCCACCTTTCTGTCATGAAAGCAATCTCACGTTCCTAAAGTTATCCACCAAAATTATCCTTAAAGGCTTTAAAAAGTGGCTCAAATGAAATCAAATCAAGAAAATCCACATATGGATGGAACTGTCTCAGAGTTTAGAACAACTCTCTAGTTTACTCCAAAGTCTGAAAATCTCTCTAAATCCTTCAAAACTTAAGATATATGCAGACTAGTCTCTATATTGGCCATTACACAATCTACAAAGCTTCACTTTGAGGCATTAAAAAGTGCATCAAATGACCTTAAATCTAGACACTCAGTATATGGCTAGAATCATCTCGAGCTCTGGGTCTCAACTCTTAGCTCTTGAGCTCTGCTCTTGGCTCTTTGGCTCTATCTCTCAGCTCTTCGACTCTGGATCTCGACTCTGGCTCTTGGATCTTGTTCTAAATTTTTTTTGAATGAATTTAAATGCACCTCTGACCCCTTTATATACTTATTACGGGTCCACTTTTTTCAATTGGGATGATTATCCACAATCTATTTTAATAAATTTTATAATTATCCCATACCCGATTTTTATGGGATTTTAAATTATCCATTACATTTAAAAATATGGGGTGATAATCATTCCTTAATTTATGATGGTTTATGTTTATCCCCTTTTACTAAGGTGGAATTTACAAATATTAATGACTTGGGTTGAGCTATATTACCATGTCACTTTATTGCCACGTCATCGAGTTTGACCATAACTTTGATTGGTCATAACTTGCATATACGAACTCCATTTTTAAAACCTTAAAATGTAATGGAAAGCTCTCAACACGCTGTACTCCACGTAACTAGATTCAAAATGTTACATGATGGTCAATTTTTTTAGTTGACTAGCTCTAACTACCTGTTGACGTATTTTGACCATAACTTTGACCAGCTATACAAGGAGCATACGAGCTCTGTTTCTAAAATTCTACATACCGTCAGAAAGCTCTTGATGGGATATTAGTAATAGTGTAGGCTTCAATCTGATCTGGGACCTTCTCTGAATTGACCTCCAAATCAATCCTCTCCACTAAGAGCTTTTGGTCCACCAAAAGCTGGTACCTAACTGAAATGCTAGTCAATTTTGAAGATACTCCAATGGGTCTTATTAGTCTACTCAGGTTCCACAATTGCACCTACAATTCTTAGAACAACTCACTGATCACACCTTTCATAATATCTCTGCTAATGCACGACCATCAATAGCCTCTACACAGAACTAGGGTTCAAAATCTGATGACTTTCTCTGTTGCACAACTTCACAAGAGCCTCTACACAGATAAGCTTGTTGATCTTTTATGCTACATAGCTTCAACAAGCCTCTACATAGAAGTCTAGTGATCTCCTCTGCTACATGGCTACAAAAATCCTCTACATAGATATGAGAAACTGAATCTCCTTGAGAATGCTACATGGTTCTCTACAATACATCAAAGTACAAAACCCAAATCATAGCATATAGACAAATATGATTCATAACTCAATTTGTAAAGCCCTAAGACATGATTTAAACTAAATCTTTCAACTACCAATAAAGATCACAACATCTATCAATTGTCTAGCCACTATCACATCCTGAAGCGGTGAACAACCAAACACTGCAACAATCACCAATGCAATTGCAAAACAAGTTTGTTAATGTAAACAAAATGCATTAATTATTGTGACCATGTCGTAATACACTACCTAGACATGAGTCTTAATATGTTAAACAACTACAGAAACAAGTAGTGTATAGTGTCTAACATTACAAACATTACCCAATAGGGTCTTACAAATGCATCCAATCACACACATACCAAAAATAGATGCATCTAAAATAGAAATTAAGTATGAAGTTGAACACAATCAAATTCCATCAACCTATGCAACTACTATCAAATCTCCCAAGTTGATCAATGAGTTAAATTCCTTAACAATTCAACAAGAAACTCATAAAGCTAAAACTAGAGATTCCAAAAATAGAGCTTTCCAAAACATAAGTGTGAAAATTAAAAACTTCGCATGATGAACCCATCTCGAAGTGTTCTCACAATAGTAACTCCAAAATGTATATATCAAAGCGTGGGTATATGTCCTTTATCAACATACAACAAGGATCCCAAAATTGCTTTGTAATATAAATGCATTATCAATCCACTAATCATGACAACATAAAATTAAGAAATTGTTTATTAACCATCTTTATCAGATTATTCTATTTAGGGTGTTTAATTTTCTTAGTGGATTTATTGACATTTGCATGGGTTGATTGAATAAAAACTTCATTAATTACCTTATCAATAGGTTTATAAACTATCTTCTTCTTACCATTGCCAAGATGGTGGGATGGTTGAAGTTTCCAACAGTTCTCAACTCGATGGCCACTCACGTGACAATGAGTGTAAACATACCTCTTCTTAGGTGAGGTAACCTATTTACCATTTATCACTTTCCCAGTAGGAGAATGGTCTTTAGCACCTGCACGCTACTTCAGTAAAGCTTGTTTTTTCCAATAATATGTGGCACAATGGTTATTCAATCTGCAAAATGTACAAGAAAAAGAATGCAACATCTTCTAAATATCAAAACCAAATTTCTTAAATGGCAGAAGCGAATCAGAAGTCCTAGAATTCACATTTTTATTATTTCTTTTTCTAGTGTAAGAATGAAGAGGTGCAATCTTGATACCTCTTTTACCTAATTTCTTACACCGTTCATCATTCCTTTGCAGTGAGGAATTATGCTCTGCTAGTGACCTCGGATCTTGATTGTCAAAATCTTGTCCTCTTTTAGTAATGTAGGAACTCTCTCCAATATCCACTTTATCACTAGTGTAACCCAGTCTTGCATGGCAAGATCTATGCTCTACATGTATTGGGTTAGCAATACTTGGCCATTCTTACCAAGGCCCCTTCCATCATATCCCATTTTCAATAATAGTTTTGATCCAATGCCCTTAGTGTGTTTTTCAAAACTACCAAAAGCAACATCTGAAATATCTGAAACTGAAGGGAAGGAATTACTTGATGAACAACTTACTATGCAATCATCTATCATTATACCTACGTTTGAAGTAGAAGGCATATGCTTTAATCCTTTTCCATTATGAATTTATGCCAAGAGCTCATCCTTGGTTTGCAATTCAGATTTCAAATGGACAATCTCCTCATCCAAAGAGTAAAAATGAGCTCTCAGGAAAGCATTCTCTTCTTAGATCTATCAATTAATTGCTTCATGCTCATCAAGCCTCTCTCTTTTCAAGGCTTTACACATGGCTTCATGTTTCCTACAAACAACCTAATCTCACAAAATGCACACTGCAAATGGAATATTAATAAGGCCAAAAGTCTACAATACTACTAGAAACCAAACTGAACACAACTGATGTCAAGCCCAACACACTAACTGCTCTGATACCAAACTTGATCCATAAACTCTACACTGATTTATGTGTGCAAAAAAAAGTCTACAATAGATACTTTTGTCAAACAATCGTTTCCCTGATATTCTCAAAGGAATTATAACAAGTTTGACCTTTTAAATGTGTTTATCTCAAAACTCAAAGTTCTTAATTCTCTGTTAAGTTATAATATTTAGTTATTTATGCATTCAACAATGATTAATAAATATGATTAATCAAAATATAGAAAAAAATGCACAATCAAAAGTACTCATGACAACTGAATTGATAACAGAGTTCACATGCTGCTCAGACTACGTCTCCGGTTTTACTTAGAACATGAATTGTTCCATTTTCATGAATTGTAAGTACATGGCCAAAAGCTTATAATTTCCAAATGGACACTCTAAGATTACAAAACGCAACAATAGACCTTTGAAAAGTCCTGGTATCCATGAATGAACTTCCACCTTCCTGTCGTGAAAGCAATCTCGCGTTCCTAAAATTATCCACCAAAAGTCTCCTTAAAGGCTTTAAAAATTGGCTCAAACAAATTCAAATCAAGAAAATACACATATATATGGCACCGTCTCAGAGTTTAGAACAACTCTCTAGTTTACTGCAAAGTCTGAAAATCTCTATAAGTTCTTCAAAACTTAGGATATATGAAGATTGGTCTCTATATTGGTCATTACACAATATGCAAAGCTTCACTTTGAGGCATTAAAAAGTGCATCAAATGACCTTAAATATAGACACTCAATATATGGTTAGAATCGTCTCTAGCTCTGGATCTTGGCTCTCAACTCTCGGCTCTTCGGCTCTGACTCTTGGCTCTTCAGCTCTAACTCTCGGAGCTTGCTCTGAAACTTTTTTGAATAAATTGAAATGCACCTATGACCCCTTTATAAACTTGTTATAGGTCTATTTTTTTCGATTGGGATGATTATCCACAATCTATTTTAATAAATTTTATAATTATCCCATACCTAATTTTTATGGGATTTTAAATTATCCATTACATTTAAAAATATGGGGTGATAATTATTACCCAATTTAAGATATTTTATGTTTATCCCCCTTTACTAAGGTGGAATTATAAATATTAATGACTTGGGTTGAGCCATATTGCCATGTCATCAGGTTTGACCATAAGTTTGACTAATCATAACTTGCACATATGAATTCTATTTTTTAAACCATAATTTGTGCCAAAAATCTCTCAACGATCTCTACACCATGGAATTAGATTCAAAACGTTACATGATGGTCAATTTTTCTAGTTGACTAGCTTTGACTCCCTGTTGACCTATTTTGATCAAAACTTTGACCAGCTATATAAGGAACATACGAGCTCCATTTTTGAAGTTCCACATATCATCAAAAAGCTCTTGATGGGATCTTCATAATGGTGTAGGCTTCAATTTGATTTAGGACCTTTTCTGAATTGACCTCTAGATCACTCACCACTTGGATCATTTGTCAAGACTTTAATATGATTGAGAGTCCTAAAGACAAGGTGGGTGCCCTCCTGATGTGATGGTGCATGGGAAAATGTGAGACATGGTTTTATTTTAAAAACTAGTGGGGTCTTGTGGACCCTCTCCTTTGGTGACGGCCATTAACTACCATTCCTTAGTTTATGTGGTCATCACATCGATGCCAATAGGGTCCTCAAGAGATTGGACCACTTTATGCTTTCAACACAACATGTCTTCTATTTTCCTCTTATTAATGGGCAACTTATCTTCATGCATTATGATTTTGTTATATTAGACCATAATTCCATAACTTGCAGAGTGGAATGGAGTGACAATCACTTCAAAGTGCCACGCAATTAGTTTTTTCTAAACACCTCCCTCCTTTGCCATGAGGGCACAATCCATATCATTTCTATAGTTTGGAATCTTATGCCACATCCACCTTACACTGCTAGTTAGATTGAGTGGTGGAATGAGGCCATTATCTGCACCAACTCCTTTATTTACCACTATGATAAGTAGATGGTGAATTAAGAAGTAGACAAATGGTGTTGTGCTCGAATAATACCAAAGAATCTCCTTGAGCACAATCCATTTGACTCATAATTACAAAATTTTGTAGCCTCTCTCAAACACCAAAATAGAGTTGCAGACTATATAAATCCAATTCTCACCACTCTCATGTTTAAATTGTAATCAGAATGATTTTTTGCAAATAATACAAATTAATTATAGAATTCACTGAACATCCCAATTTTGTTTACATACATCACATGTATGTATGAGATGCATCAAAAAGTCCCTAATTGAGGCATTACCCTATACACAATCATTATCTTCTTCTAATCTATCTTAGATCAAATTGTGACTTAACAAATTGACATTCTCAATCACTGAAATTCTCTGATGTGTCTACACACATCACATGCATGTGCTAATTCATGTCAAGGCATCCCTAATTGAGGTGTTACCCTGTACACAATTGTCTCCTTCCTCTAATTCATCTCTGGCCAAATTACAACCTAGCAAATTGACGTTTTCGACCAATAATACATGGCAACTAGTCAAATTTATGAAAATTGTAAAAAGACTAATCAGGATTGCTTAACCAAATAAATTAAATAAAATGATTAAGTGAAAAATCTATGTTAAATTAATGAATATCTAATTTCTAAAAGTAAAATTTCAACAAATATCAATAAATATGATGTCATCAGCCTCAAAGTCAAAAAATAGAAATATCAACATAAAGAGATCAATATCAAGAATGTTGATCCATGTTTCTTAAATATAACCTCTATCCTAACACATAAATGCATTCAACATCCCAACCCTATCCCAAGATTAACCACACATGGGTTGGAGTCAATTGAAAAACAATAAATACCTAGTCTATGACTATTTTCTATTAAACGTTTATGTGCAAAGAAATTATTATCAAATTATTGTTAGAAAGCTTCATCATTCTTCAACCAAATTGATCAAAATCCATTGGTGGATAATGTGAGATGTCGTCAACATGGACAATGCATTGATAAAGACTCTTAGTTCATAGACCGAGCTCATGCCTTTATTTCACAATTGCTAGATGGAGCCCACAAGGAATTTAAAAGTCATTTTTTTCTTCTTTTTTTTATTGAGTTCTTTATCTAGTAATTAAGCTCACCTTGGGGAATAAGCCTAGAATGCTAGTTCATGCATTCATTCTTGGATTTTATTCACTAACATTTAGACTAACACCATTTGTAATCTTATTCTACATTTGTCACACCCGATGGGACCTCCGCAAAACACAAATTTCTTCTAATTGTTTCTCATCATCTTCTTCTATCAATTTTTGTTGTTAATTTTTTCTAAATTGGTTAAAATTTGAAAAAAAACCACTCACTGACTTTGACTATGAAACTGTAAAAATATCCATTGATACTTGCAAATTTGGAGGCAAAAACTACAAAATCATTGAAAAAATGGTGAAATCATTCATGTTTTGGCACTCGGCTATAGAACTACAAATTTGAAGCACTTATTAGTGAACTCATATGGGTAAATCGTGAAAATGTTCCCCAGGTTTCCTTATTTTTTTAGTTTTTTATAGAATTGCAAATTTGAAAGTATTAAATACGAAATCACAACTAGTATTTGTGAAATTGTTTGTTTATTTTTTGTGTTCCTCTTATAAGTTTTGAAAATTATGAAATCAATCAACTGAGTAACAAAATCAGTATACAAAATGTCACATCTTGATTTATTACTAAGTTGATTTACCTAATTATATGTGGATTTTTATGGTTGTTAAATTGATTAGTTACTTATTAACTAAACTATAAGTCATATGATGTTATGGGACAATTGTGTGTTACTTTTATTTCATGATTTCATTACTATGTGTTGGGTTTATTGTAAATTTTGTACATTATGATTATGTGAATTATTGTTACAACATTGTTTTATGATATATATCATGAGTATTGGGCTAACTACCTTCTTGTCATGAGTTGGATGCAAGAGAGTTCATCCCTTAGAGCATGACAGAGGGTGATCCGAGCAATATTTTAGGTGATAATTCAGGTGACGGTTCTACCCCAATTGGTGGTAGAAATTCTGGGGGCCATAACTTTTTACACCATAACTGTCGTCTGAATTGTCACCTAAAATATTGCTCGGATCAGAGGGAGAGTATAATCAAAGAGGGTAACGTAGATGGAGATGTTGAGGGACAATAGTGGAACTATTGAAACCCATGCACACACTACATTAGATAATACATGTTATATGTATTGTGTGGATTATTAGAGTTAGTACATTTTTAATGTTATTTGCTTTAGATATTAGATTTTGTGTGTTAGTGAATGTTAGTTCAGTTATTACTTATATCTAGAAAAAATTGTGTGTGATTACATTGTAGATATTTTGTGTAGACTTAGTACATAATGTTGTAGTATGACTCTATTATGTTATTGCACTCATGTTTGTTTATGATTATGGGAACACAAATTTATGTGGATAATATCTAGTTAATATTATATATAAACTAACAAAAATGTCTTTGTAGTGTTTTAAAACATTAACTTGTTATCATTGTTGTTTGAGAATATCAATATACAATTTAAGGTAAGAAGATAACAAAATACGTCGATAGTTATATAAAATAGTAATAATGTGACAATTATGCTACTATAATACCATTATGATTAGGATACTAATTATCTGATTTACATTTTGGATAAAAGGATATCATTGACTTTATTGTTATTTACAATATTATTTAAAATCCATGATATTGTTTGTCTTTACAAAACTATTGCAAAGATTTAACTATAACCTAATACTATCCTAGGATCTAACCTAGTCTTGTTAACATGCATAGACTACGTTAATATTGAAATAATAGATATCAATGTTAATAATGTTTAAAGTGGACTTTTAGAGTGATATATTTGGACATGTAACATAGTAGTGATCATGCAGGGTTTTGAAATTAATAAAATAATAACTACGTAATTAAGGGAGCTTTGAGGAAAAAAATTAGGGATTTTTTGGTATGGTTAATGAAAGTTAACTATGAGATTAATTGATGTTGAAAAATAATAAGGATTATGCAAGGATTGTGAGATGGGAGTTGACAAAGGCATGCAAATTTTGAATGGTAAGATATGGGTGAGTAAAATAACTATAAGAGGTGAGTTGAGAGGGGAATGTGGCACGATGAAGAGGAGAAGGAAAGTGCAGAACAAGGAGGAGAAGGAATACTAGTTCATTTTGTTTCATATTGGAAGTGATTTAAAGGTTGCCGAAGTAATTATTTTTATTTTATAAAATAATTATATATGGTTTGGATTCCTAGGGTTTAGAAAATGTATTGAATTTTGTATAAGATATAGGCTTAACCTTGTGGATGGTTCGACCATCCAAAAAACTAAGCCATATAACCACTAAAACCTTAAGAGTGTAAACTAGACTGATATGGGTGTTAAATCATTAGGGTAAATTAAAATTAGTTACTTGACAATACAAAGCCCTAGCTCAAGATGGAACCCTGGGCGGATGATATTACCATATACATACATAGAATGAGTTTTTGGAACTCCAAATGTATATACGTATGTGTAATACACTCACAATAAATATATTTATATATTCATATAGAGGGAATCAACCTATTGAGTATATATATGTTTGTATAAAGATAACATATAGGTCATGAGTATTTGTAATAGATAAATCTAAGTCAAAATGAATATGGATGTGTTAAAGGGAATTTTGTACTCTGTCGATTCATTACTTTTATATATGGAATGTGTGTTTTGATTCAATTGGAATCAACGAATATATGCATATACATATATGGACTATGTATCTTTTAATCATTATGAAACAATATATGTATGTATGTGTGTGTGTGTGTGTGTGTGTGTGTGTGTGTGTGTGTGTGTATACACATATAGTATTTCAATTGATAAGATACAATCAATATATATAAATATACATATTTGCTATTTTAAAAAGAATCCATATGCCCATAATCGACACACACACACACACATATATATGTGTGTGTGTGTGTATGTATCATGTTTGACTTATATGTGTGTGTGTGTGTGTGTGTGTGTGTGTGTGTGTGTGTGTGTGTGTGTGTGTGTGTGTGTGTGTGTGTGTGTGTGTATCATGTTTGACTTAAACACGCAATCATATACATATATATACCCTGTTTTAAACACAATCATATCCCATAATCCATTCAAATTTATATTCACAGTTTGGTGTATGTATCTATACTCAATCCCTATAGTATACAATATTTCAATTGATAAGATACAATCGACATATATATATATATATATATATATATATATATATATATATATATATATATATATATATATATATATATATATATATATATATATATCATGTTTGACTTAAACACGCAGTCATATACATATATATACCCTGTTTTAAACACAATCATATCCTATAATCCATTCGAATTTATATTCACAGTTTGGTGTATATATGTATACTCAATCCCTATAGTATACAATATTTCAATTGACAAGATACAATCGACATACATATATATATATATATATATATATATATATATATATATATATATATATATATATATGTCGACTATGTGCATATGGAGTCTTTTTAAAATAACGAATATGTATATTTATATATGTTGATTGTATCTTATCAATTGAAATATTGTATACTATAGGGATTGAGTATATATACATACACTAAACTGTGAATATAAATTCGAACGGATTATAGAATATGATTGTGTTTAAAATAGGGTATATATATGTATATGACTACGTGTTTAAGTCAAACATGATATATATATATATATATATATATATATATATATATATATATGTCGACTATGTGCATATGGAGTCTTTTTAAAATAACGAATATGTATATTTATATATGTTGATTGTATCTTATCAATTGAAATATTGTATACTATAGGGATTGAGTATATATACATACACTAAACTGTGAATATAAATTCGAACGGATTATAGAATACGATTGTGTTTAAAATAGGGTATATATATGTATATGACTGCGTGTTTAAGTCAAACATGATATATATATATATATATATATATATATATATATATATCATGTTTCACTTAAACACACAGTCATATACATATATAAACCCTATTTTAAACATAATATATATACCCTATATATATGTGGATATATCATTTACACAAAATTAAGAGTTATTAGTTATTGTATATACGTTTGAACTTTAGTTTTATGTCTAAAACACTTGAACACATACCTAAACAAAATGTGCATATATGATATAAACTGTGAGTATGAACAAAGATACATGGACTGTGTGTTATTTGACAATAAAAGAGGGGAGAAATAGTTATATAATATATTTGACTTCTAAGCAATGAAATTATAAAGTCAGATGAGCCAAACCTGGAGGAAATATTTGTGATCATTTAGATTTATTAGAAAACATACACAACAATATTAAGGCTTGTTGATTGCATATCTGATATAGTTTGATCTTTTGATACACAGTCAAAGGACTTAAATTGGGGAAACACTAGGAAAATGATTTAGTAATGAATTTGAGCCTAAATTGAAATTATATCTCTTATGTTAAAATAAGTGAAATAAAGGTTATGGAATAGTTGAGACCCTCTTTAGTTCTTGAAGCTTTTCTCATGAAACGTTATTGGTTGGTTGAAATCTTAAAGTTTTAAAAGAATAATGAAAAACATTGTTAATGGGTTAAAATAGTAATTGTGTATTTAATCATATATATTATGGGGTATATATTATGCACGATGCATAAATATATGAAATATACCTATATGAGAACTTAAGTTCATATGTACATGGCTTATATTTATACAATAGGATGTGTGCCTATAATTATAGATTATGACAAATAAATTAAGTCACAAAATCCTGACCATTAAAGGAACTAAAATTATATGCATAAGGCCTGCTTAAATCATATTAAGTTTCGTAAATGAAAGAATGTGTGTTTGTTTATGAGTTATTGATCTTTTGATTATTTATGAATGTTGTTTGTAAGTTAGTAATATGAAAAATATACTATGATAGTGTTAGTTTTAAAGCCATTGAATTTACTCAAAGATTTTGGAAATGTAGTCTAAGTATATATTTTATCCATTTGGTAATTAAACTTACTTGTTATGTTATCTATTATTGTGTAGAATAATATAGTAGAGATTCATTCATACGTTTGATGGACTAAATGTATGAATTGTGATTATTCATGTATTTAGCATGTTTGTACCTGCTAGTAGAAATAATGGATATTAATTTATTGGTTATATGAATATTAACCAAATCTCACATTATTGGTACTAACTAAGTAGTGAGACAGACTTCCCTAGCTTACTTAGCATCACTAATACCATATGAAGTTAATTTGATCAAATGGTGTGTATGAATTTGACTGATCCTAGATATCAATAGATATTTAAAAACTTTGGCCAAAGTAATATTTAGATATACATTGTCATTTCATATGTATGATTTACATATTTTTGAGAAATCATGTTAGAATGTATTTTATTTATGATACACATCATGTATTTCACATGGGTGCTAGCATGTCTCTTTGGATTCCTGCACCGTCACTAACTACCCATCCATAAAGGGAGGGCCATTCCCTGTTTGGAAGATTGTGTGAGGGATCGGTGGTCCATGGTTGGTGTGTAAAATCACTCGAATGATGCTCTGCCTCCACACTACAGTACTTATTTGAGACTACATGATATTATTAGAGATACTAGAGTTTGAGTGACTCGTGCTTTATGGATCATTGTATCTATTATTGTAACTATGTTGAAATATAATGTCAATTAGAAATGTAATTGATTACCTACTATACATTGACAGTAGTGGTTGTATTATTATCCCTGTCGTAGCTAGATTTTATGTAATTACTTCCTTATTCAATAATGCTTTGTTACATGGGATGTTAGTGATCAGTAAATATTAAATGTTACATGTTTACTTTATGTTTAACATACTTAATTAGTATGATTATATCACTAATTATACTCTTTTGGTGTGATCTAATGAAAGAATATATATATATATATATATTATTCTAATATATATATATATTATTCTAATATATATATATAATTTTATTCTAGCAAATTTTAGTGGGGATGTTACATTGTGGTATCAGAGTTCTGGCTCGAACTCTGGTACTTAATGAGTCTTCTAATATCTTCGCATTCTTTTGTTATTAAAAAGAAGAATGGTGCAAGAAAAAGCATTTGGAGAGAATCTTTCAAATGTCAATGACAATAACCTTCTATTTGATTTTAACCAATTTGTCACTGAGCAAGTATTGGCGTAGAGTCTGTAAGCTTGATTCAGGAGTAATTTCATTGTTGGAGATGATATTCTATTTTGTGCACATATTTGTTGAGTGCACAATAATAAATAGACACTCTTATTTTATTGTTATTCATGCAACAATATTTTGTTTCATGAAACAACCTACCTTGCCTATTTAATAGGCATTCCCATGTATTTTTGACATGGTCGATTTTGGAGACCCACACGGATGATTGTGAATACAATTCAAAGACTATTGTGTAAATTCTTTATTATTTATTCTCTACAATGTTTCAAATATTGTGGTAATGGTTTTCAGGAGAGATCCTGTTGGTTATGAGTTCTTTATGAACTCCAATATGGTATCAGAGCGGACTCCCTCAACCATTACCCAACTATTATTTGACACCTTGAGGATTTGATCTAAGTTTTTTTATTATGCCATACAAGACCATACAAATGTGTGAAATCTCTTTTTATAGGTCGTATATCAGCCTTGCATTGGGGTTTGACTAGGTATTTTTTGCTTTGTTTCTTGATTTCTTTGAGCTCAACTTTCTAAGTTTTTACAGGGGTTTGGTCAAGGAATATCTATAGCTCACACAGTCGTATGCATTATTGGCTTATTGACAACGTTCACCTTGAATTTCTTGTCTTGATTTGGCTTTGACCATGACAATTTTTTTCTTCTGATCTACCTTGGCTAGGCACCATGGCATTTTTTAAGGTGGCTATAAAACCTTTTTGAAAAAATTTTAGGGGTTAGATTAGATCTGTAACTTGATAGGGATATGTTAATCCCAATCGGGACTCCCTCATTCCCTTGTTTGGCATAAAATCAGATCTATTTTTCCTTCTTGAGCTACCTAGCTTGGCTTCATTGGGGTATTTTTTAATGGATTAGCGAGAGAAGTTAATATGAGGCAATCAGGTTTAGAGGTGACCCTATATGTGATAAAGAATAAATCATCGTATGGCAACTACACCGATAAGGATTTGCCATGACTATGTTCCTCCTTGTAACTACTCAGCTTCTGATCTACATCTAAGCTTCTACAACCAGACTAAAGGACTTCTAATATATGATTTAGATGGAAAAGCCACCAAATCATTATTACAAGAAAGTCTTGCTCTTTTATTGAAGTTGTTGACGTTTGTGTCATTTCTTCTTAGTAAAGTTAAGGTGATATATTTATAAGCATGATCAAAACTAATTGTGACTTAATCATTTTTGGTTTGAACAAGGATCGTGCCACACCCTATCATTCTACCACCATCAAACAATGCCCAGTTTTTATGTGCCATCCTCATCATGTAAACTTTTGACTAGCAAATCAATTATCGAGTTTTAGTGAGTTTCAAAGCTTCTCTTCGGTCCACATTTGCCTCACCACTGCCATCCTTAAGCTAACCTATTTTTGCTCGATCGATGACATGTTTTTTCTTGATTTTTGGTTCATGCATTAAATAGATCTTTGCATGGCTCATGATCGACTTGTAGCCTTAAGTGACAAGCAACCAAAGGTAATCGGTGATTTTTTTCACATGGATAGATATTTAAAACTATACTTATCCATTTTTATTTTTGAAAGTACAGTTAGACCGATTGGAATTTTTGGCTTTGTGAAATCACTTCCCCTTGAGTTGAGATCCAAGGGTCAAACCCCTCTACACCTTAATGTGTCAGTTTTTAACTCAAAATTATTTTTCAAGAATTTTAAAAATAGGGGTTTATTTATTTAAGGAAGGAATATTTTATATGGTGGGGCTTATTATTAAGTGGTGCAATTAATTTGTGGGGGTATTATTTCTATGTGGTGGAAAAATATTTTTGGAGGTCATTTTTTAAGCCACTTTTTGTGTTGGGATATCACTCTTTCATTCTCTTGTGTCAAAGAATGGAGGGTGAGGTCTGGTCAGATGGAGGCCAGACCCCCTCATAGATAAAATAAACTTGTTCTCATTCCTCCTTACCTTTATTTTTTGAAGGTCATTATTATTGTAATTGTACCCTCTTAGCCCACATTAATATCTTTGTCATCACACTTTGCACACCAATAAATGCATTTTTGATGGAGTTTGATGTCTCATTTTTCAATATACATTATATTTTTGTGCCACTTTTGTACTCATGGATGCATTTTAGTAGAGTTCAATGTCATACATTCTTGAGCATGATTTTTTGTTGCACATTGCTCCCTTGTTTTAGGATCAACTCTCTTGTTCTTGATGGTATCTTCTACATATTGATCACATTCTAGGTTTTATGCATCATCTAGTTTTTTTTGTTGTATGAGATCCTTATTTGTGGTTACACTAAGAGTCATGAAGTCTTTTTCTTCATATTTGTATATTCCATGTTGAGCACTTACTCTTCATTTGTTGACTATCCCATCACCACCAGGGCCATTTTATTGAGAGATATTTGTTCTATATCTTTGACATTTTTTTGATAGTTGATAGTCTCCTTCAGATTTAGTGTAGAGCTTGATCTTCTTCTAAAGAGTAGCTATTCTAGTGAATAAAGTGTTAGCATGTTAGTGTTCGAGTAGTGGATTCAGTCCACTCATACAGACCTTTTTTGTGTCACTCCACCCAGTCAGTAGTATGGGGGGTATGGTGCTTTTTTGATTGTCATGTTCCTTGCTAACCCTTGGTACACTACATTTTCTAGCAGTAGATAAAATTTAGTTGGTGAATCATTTTACTCTATCAACACCTATGACAGTCTCTTTTCATAAGAGCTATTTCAGTAAATTCTAGTGTTAGTTGTTTTTTCATGATCGAGCAATAGATCCAGACCACTCGTGCACATTTGAGTTCTATTTGAAACTTTTGAGTCCATCGAGTGCATTTATATTTGATGGAATTTATTCCATATAGTGCACCTCTTCAACATTATATTTGAGTATTGAGCCATTTTCTCTCTTGGGACACCTTACAACATATATTTTTTGCTCTCTTGACTTTAGTTGTTGTTACTAGTTTTTGGGCACCTTGCAGTGATATATTTCATCCTTGGTGACTCTTTTTCTCAGTGTTTTTGAGATCACTATTTTTAAAAAAAT
This sequence comes from Torreya grandis, assembly GCA_037957365.1. Classification (NCBI taxonomy): domain Eukaryota; kingdom Viridiplantae; phylum Streptophyta; class Pinopsida; order Cupressales; family Taxaceae; genus Torreya; species Torreya grandis. Next base: position 767,701 of record JARHVA010000213.1, read on the forward strand.
TAGCCTTGTACATAGTACTAGTTCTTATTTGACTTGGTGGTTAAAATGATTCATCATCCATGTAGTCTGGTAAGATGGATTGGTTACCATAGGAACACTTTATATTTCACTATGATTTTGTATATGAGTACCTAATCAGGCCTAGTTTCTAGGACCCATTTAGTCTCTTTGATTTCTCTTTTTTCACTCCCTATTATACGCTTAAGGGAGGGTGTTGGAGTAAACCATGTAAGCTTTATTTGGGAGTCATTTTATTATTAGAGATGTTATTCTATTTTGTGCATGTATTTATTGAGTACACAATAATAAATAGACACTCCTATTTTATGGTTATTCATGTAACAATATTTTGTTGCATGAAACAACCTACTTTGCCTATTTAATAAGCACTCCCATGTATTTTTGACTTGGTCAATTTTGGAAACCCACACAGATGATTGTGAATATAATCTAGAGACTATTGTGAATATAATCTAGAGACTATTGTGAAAATTATTTATTATTTATTCTCTACAATGTCTCAAATGTTATGGTAATGGTTTGTAGGAGAGATCGTATTGATTATGAGTTCTTTATGAACTTCAATAGAAAGTAATAAAATTAGATCAGATTCTTATAGCCATGAATGAGACTAGGGACATAATTATAGCCCTGGAATAAGAAATTCATGGACATGAGAAGGAAGCTCATCAGGGTGAGCCTGAAGAACATCTTGCTGAGCAAGAAATCCCACAAAAGCATAGACACAGAGAAGTGCCTCAAGATGTGAGAGCACATGTAGTTGTAGAATTGGCTAGAGATATGAAAATGGTGAATCCATCTAAGTTTGATGAAATCATTATGGGAGATAGAGTTGAAGCATGGTTGACTAAAATGGAGAAGTATTTAAATATTTATTACTACTTTGAGGTCATCAAAGCCATTTGGGGAGGATATCAGTTGGCAAAATGTTGTAGTTAAGTGGTGGGCCAAAAAAAAGTTAGAAATGAATCTTAACTTAACCACCACTACTTGGGAGCAATTTGTGACACTATTAAAATTATGGTGACTTCCACGGTGATATTTTGACCAAAATTTTACATATTTTTAGAATCTGAAGCAAAGAGACTTATCGATGAATGAGTATTAGGAATAATTCACCAAACTTATAAAATATAGACCTTAGTATCAGGCAGATGAGAGGTTCAAAATTAGGAAGTTCATCATGAGATTAAAACCCTAGATTGTTGGAGAGGTGGACATTCATGGACCATCTACCATGGACTAAATATTTGAGAAAACATTCAAACATGAGAAAAAGTTGAAATCTCTTACTTAGGTCAGAGACAAGTTTAAAAGTTTTAAGCCAACTTTAAAAAATAAGAACTGGAAGTAGAGGAGTGGAGACTCCAAGAGTTAGGTCAAGAGCCAAAATACCAGATTTTATAATGGTTTAGGTAGCAAGAAATTGGGTAATGGTTCTAAAGGTGGTTTTAAGGGAAACCAATAGTTTAACAGGAAGGGACCACCAAGAGGTTGTTTTATTTGTGGAGGTGATCATTTTACACATAAGTGTACCCAAGATAAGTTAAGGAATAAAGGTTTTTCCCCTCAACAAAGAACTTTTCAACAATGTAGTCATGTGGTAGTTGATAATTGATAAGCCAAATTTCAAACTTCACGCATAGAACTATCAAGTATTTTTTTTGAACATCTAGTTTCCATTTTGATAGATATATGGGTTGAAAAATGTTTTATAGATCTTATAATTATAAATAAGTTGTTTATAAAATATGGAATAATGGCAAATGCATGGTTGGTACAATATGAGAGTGATTCTAAAGTCAAAGTTGACAAGTGTTTAGTTGAAGAAGAGATTAGGTTACCTAAATTCACAATAGTAGTGGATCTCTATATAGCACCATTAGGGTCATATGATGTGATCTTAGGATTCAATTGGTTTGTGAATCATAAGGCCAAGGTTGACTGCTATCTCAAGAAGGTTTAGTGTCTAGATGATTTTGAAAATCAAACACTAATTCAAGGTGATAAAAGGGAGTTAAGGCTTATGCATATTTCTACAATGCAACTCAGAAAGGCCTAAGGAAAAGGATGTCAAGCATTTATCATCAATATAAATGAAATGGAGGAAACTAAAGAATAATCAATTGAAGATTATCCTTTCCTTAAAAAATTTCATGATGTGTTTCCTAAGGGATTTATAGGATTGTATCCTAAATGGAAGTTTGGTTTCTCTATTGATATCAAACTAGGATTAGAACCTTAGTCTAAGGAACCATATAGAATGACAACTATTGAATTGGTTGAATTGAAGGTACAACTCTAGGAATTATTATCCAAAGGGTTGATTAGACCAAGTATGTTACCATGGGGTGCACCAGTTATCTTCATCAATAATAAGGATGGCACTTTTTGACTTTGCTTTGATTATAAAATGTTGAATAAAGTGACTATCAAAAATAACTATTCGCTACCTCAAATAAATGATCTTTTTGATAAGATGCAAAGAACAACAGTATTTTCTAAGATTGATCTTATAGTTGGATATCATCAGTTAAGGATAAAAAATGAAGATATTTCAAAGATAACATTTAGATCTTGATATGGGCACTATGAGTTTACAATGTTACCATTTGGGTTAATGAATGCACCTAAAACATTCATGAATCTCATGAATAGTGTGTTCATAGATTATCTAAATCATTTGTTTTGGTCTTTTTAGATGACATTTTTATATATTCAAAGGATGAAGATCATCTTCAAAATCTAGAACTAGTTTTGTAATGTCTACGAAAGCACAAGTTGTATGAAAAATTATCCAAGTGTGCATTTTTCCAAAAGAAAGCATAATATCTTGGACATATTGTCTCAAAAGATGAAATTTTAGTTGATCCAGCTCAAATAATATCCATTATAGAGTGGTCGGCACCAAGGAATGTCCATGAGGTAAGGAGTTTCATGGGATTAATGGGCTATTATAGGAAATTAATTTCAATTTTTTTCAAGATAACTAATTTGATTACCTCTCTAGAGTGTAAGAATCAAAGTTTTATCTGGTTAGATAAGTGTGAAGTAGATTTTTAAGAGTTGATAAGAAGGCTTACTTCAACACTAGTGTTAAGAGTTCATGATCCCAATGGTCAATTTTCAATGATCACAGATGTATCTAAAGATGGACTAAGAGGAGTCCATATGTAGAATGGTGCAGTGGCAACTTATGAGTCAAGGAAGATGAATCCTTATGAGGTGAATTATGCCCCTCATGACTTTGAACTTACAACAATTGTTCATGCTTTACAAGTTTGGAGACATTATTTATTGGTAAAACCATTTGAGTTCAAGATTGATAACTTGGGACTCAAATACATATTCACCCAATCAAATTTAAATGCTCATCAGATACACTGGTTAAAATTTTTATTTGACTATGACTTTGATATCAACTACATCAAAGGAAAGGAAAATATAGTAGTTGATGCCTTAAGTTGTAGAAGGTACATAGTAGTTATGGCTACTATCAAGAGTAATTTCAGGGATTGAGTGATCAAATTATCACAAGGAGATGAATTCTATGATCAAGTTAGGAAAGCTTTGTTTGAGAATGTTTAGGATCTTAGGTATAAAGGATACAACTTAGAGAGTGATGGTCTTCTGTAGCACAACTAAAGGATGTATGCTATTAATCGAGATAATTTAAGGAGAATAGTGCTAAAATAACTACATAATGCTTCGTATTCAAAACATCTATGAGAAATTAAGCTCATGGCAGAGCTTAGACCACTTTATTTTTGGAAGGGAATCAAGAAAGATGCAATGGACTTTGTGTCACATTGTTTGTAATGTTAGTGAGTGAACATTGAACATGTGTACCTAGATGGATTGTAATATCCACATGACATACTGTAATGGAAATGGTAGGTGATTAGTATGGAATTTGTCCAAGGGTTACCATTATCACAGAAGAGGCACAACATGATCTTGGTTTTAGCTGATAAACTAACCAAGGTATCACATTTTATACCAGGCAATTTGATAGATGATGCACTAATTCTTGCAAAGAGATTCATAAAGGAAGTGTATCAGTTGCATGTATTTCGATAGAAGATCATTTTGGATCATGATCTGATAATGACTTCTAGATTTTGGTTAACTCTAAATTCATCTTTGGGTACACAACTAAACTTTAGTATTGCATATCACCCAGAGTCTAAAAATCAAATAGAGTGAGTTAATCAGGTTTTATATGATCATATTTGTATGCAATGCATGGATCAATAATAAAAGTAAGAAGAATACGTTCCATTAGTTGATTTTGTATATAGTAACTCATACCAATCTGCTTTAAAAATAACATTGTTTGAAGAACTTTATGAAAGAAGGTATAAGACACCAATCAGTTGAGACAAGTTGGAAGATAGGATAGTCTTTGGACCTAAGATGCTTTTAAAAATGGAAGATAAATTTAAAACAATAAAGCATAGATTCATCAAAACCAATGATAGACAAAAGAGATATGTTGATCTGAAGAGAATAACTAGGTAGTTTTCAGTAGGCGATAAAATATTCTTGTGGGTTAAGCCATAAAATAGATTGATTAAATTCAAGAAGTCAACAAAACTTTCACCAAGATATGTGGGACCCTTCAAAGTTTTATAAGTGGTCAATCTTGTAATGTATAAGCTTGCATTACTACTAGCCCTAGCTTTATTACATAATGTCTTCCATGTATCTTATCTTAAAAAATATATCACTGATCCTTCACATGTATTGTATTGAAATGATTTATAGGTTCTGAATCTCAGGGTAGTCATTTTAAAACCAATCAGAGTAATTATCACTTGTAAACTTTATTTGCATAATAGATAAGTGTCACAGTGTAAGGTCTTATGAGACCAATACTCTAAGAATAGTGCTACTTGGGAGGACTATGATGAGTTCTACAGGGTATTCCTACATTTTTTTGCTTGATTTGATGCTTCATGCTATCTATTTTTTTGAAATACAATTTGTTATTCAAAACTATTATTTGAATAAGTGTCATCGGGATGATGGGGGAAAGATTTAATAGCCCAATTCACTAAGCTGATTTAACTAATTATTTATGGATTATTATGATTGTTAAATTGATTAGTTATTTTTTATCTAAACTATAAGTCATATATTGTTATTGGATAATTATATGTTACTTTGATTTCATGATTTCATTGCTATGAGTTGGTTGTATTATGAAATATGCACATTATGATTATGTTAATTATTATTACAACATTTTTTTATGATATATATCATGATGTATCAAGCTAACTTCCTTCTTGTCATGATTTGGATGCAGGGGAGTTCATCCATCAGAGCATGAAGGAGGGAGAGCATCATTGGAGATGATGATGTAGATGGAGATATTGAGGGATGAAAGAAGAACTTCTAACACCAATGCATACACCACATTAGATAATACATGTTATATGCATTGTGTGTATTATTAGAGTTAGTATGTTTTTAATGTTATTTGCTTTAGATATTAGATTTTACATGTTAGTGATTGTTAGTTCAGTTAGTACTTATCTCTGGAATAAATTGTGTGTGTGATTACATTATAGATATTTTACATAGACTTAGTACATAATGTTACAGTATGACTATATTATGTTACTATACTCATATTTTTTTATGATTATAGAAACGTAAATCTATGTGGATAATGTCTAGTTACTATTATATATAGACTAACATAAATGTCTTTGTAGTGATTTAAAACATTAGCTTGTTATCATTGATATTTGGAAATATCAATATACAACTTAAGGTATGAAGATAACAAAATATGTTGATAGTTTATATAAAATAGTAATAATGTGACAATTATTTTACTATAATACCATTGATTAGGATATAATTATCTGATTTACATTTTGGATAAAATGGTATCATCAAATTTATCATTAATTACAATATTATTTAAAAGCCATGATATTGTTTATCTTTACAAAAATATTGCAAAGATTTCACTATAAACTAGGACTATCCTATGATCTAACCTAGTCTTGTTAACATGCATAGACTACATTAATATTGAAATAATAGATATCATTGTTAATAATGTTTAAAGTGGACATTTAGAGTGATATACTTGGGCATGTAATGTAGTATTGATCATGTAAGATTTTGAAATTACTAAAATAATAATTAATTAATTAATTAAGGGAGATTCAAGGTAAAAAATTAGGGATTTTCTGGTATGGTTAATAGAAGTTAACTATGAGATTAATTGAGGTTGAAAAATAATGAGGATTATGCATGGACTGTGAGCTGGGAGTTGATAGAGGCATGCAAATTTTGAATGGTAAGAGATGGGCAATTAAAATAATTATAAGAGGCGATTTGAGAGAGGAATATGGCATGATGAAGAGGAGATGAAAAGTACAAAGCAAGGAGGAAAAGGAATATTGGTTCATTATATTTTAGATTGGAAGCGATTTAAAGGTTGGTGAAATAATTATTTTCATTTTTTAAAAGAATTATGTATGGTTTGGATTCCTAGGGTTTAGAAAATGTATTGAATTTTGTATAAGATACATGCTTAGCCCTGTGGATGGATCAACCATCCACAAAACTAGCCAAATAACCACTAAAACCCTAAGACTACAAACTAGACTGATCTGGGTGTTAAGTCATTAGGGTAAATTTAAATTATTTGCTTGCCAATACAAAGCCCTAGATCAAGATAGAACCCTGGGCAGATAATATTGCCATATACATACATAAATTAAGTTTTTATAACTTTAGATGTATATACATATGTGTAATATACTAAAAATAAATATATTTATATATATTGATATACTCATATAAAGATAACATATAGGTCATGAGTATTTGAAATAGATAAATCTAAGTGAAAATGATTATGGATGGGTTAAAGGGAATTTTGTATTCTGTCAATTTATTAGGTTTATATATATTGACTGTCATTTGATTAGATTGGATACATATATGGAATGTGTGTGTTTTGAGTCAATTGGAATCAATGAATATATGCATATACATATATGGACTATGTATGTTTTAATCATTGTGAAATAATGAATATATATACATACATACACACACACACACACACACACACACACACATACATACCCACACATACATACATACATATATATATATATATGTTGAATGTGTGCATATGGAGTCTTTTTAAAATAGAAAAAATATATATTTATATATGTTGACTATATATTATCAATTGAAATATAGTCTACCATAGGGGCTGAGTATATATACACACACACCAAACTGTGAATATAAATTGGAATGGATTAAAGAATATGATTATGTTTAAAATAGGGTATATACACACACACACACACACATATACATATATGTGTGTGTGTGTGTGTGTGTGTGTGTGTGTGTGTGTGTGTGTATGTATATATATATATATATATGTATGTATGTATATATGTATATGTATATGTATATGTATATATATGTATACATATATATACATATATATATGTATACATATACATACATACATACATACACACACACACACATATGTATACATATATATATGTATGTATGTGTATATATATATATGTATATGTATATATATTTATGTATATATGTATACACACACACACACACACACACACACACACACACACACACACACACACACACACACACACACACACACACACACACATGACTGTGTGTTTAAATCAAACAAGATATATATAAATATGGATGGTGGATTTATCAATCACATAAAATTAAGAGTTATTGTATATATGTTTGATCTTTAGTTTTATGTCTAAAACACTTGTTGGGCCCCTAATTTGACTAAGTTTGGATCCATACCAACTCAACATACATCTCGGTGCAAGGAAATCATTTGGCATGATTATTGTTTTTGTATCTTTTGCACCAACTAAAGGAATCAATGATATTCCAGTTGGTGGGTGGTTAACTAATGCCTGGGTTTTTAGGGCATCTTCAAGAGTGGCTATATGTGGCGATCACAGCACAAAGGACACAAGGTGATAGATTTTTTAGAATGATCAACAAAGGCTCTAACTTAGAACTCAGTGTGTTCTCTCCACCCTAACAAGGAGATGCTCCCATGTGCTATAAAACTGATCTCAAGCCAGTGAACAAGATGACGTGAATTTAGGTATCAAATCTCTATAGAATTGGTTCTATAGAAATAAAATTACCCCATTAAACCCACCATTTATATTAAGAGTAGGTGGATGCCGTTGAAGCTCCAAATTATAGTGCCCAAGCTTGCTTATGATCCTCTAGGCCGTTAAGTAGTTTAGCTAAGCCTATACTCTATTTTTAATAACTATGGACTTTATTCTGTAACTAAGATTTTATGAATGACAAGTAATGTTTATGGTAGACATGATGTTATATAGTTTATGGGTCTTTACATTATTGTTTAAATTATGAATATAATGTTGTGCATTCACTCCAATTCTATTGGGAATGTTGTTTACAAGCTTTTGGTTTATGTCGTTAAAGGCATCACTGTGTAAAAAATGACATCAATATACTCTATGAAATAGCCTAAGTAAATAGATCCCATGCACCTGTGTTCCTACCTTTGATAGATGCATGAGATCAAAATGAGCCCTTAAGTTAAAGCATCCCCTTGACCCATCTAACACCTATACATTGCTAGAATTAACTTGATAAAGATGTGCACCCTTATGACCAAAACTAAGTCCCCAAATAGGATTATGCTTATAGACCATTAAACTTAGCCCATAAATGACCTGTGCTATTGAACCACCAAAAGCCTTCTCTCAAATGATCTAGTCTTATATGTGATGTGTTATACCATGGAATAACTAGCCCAACATGAACCCTGATTCTTTCTATGTTACACTTTGATTGAACTCACAAGGCTTGCACCCTATGTGAATTAGTACCATCATATAAGAGTGATAAATGTTGAGTGTTATGAGAACATATTATGGTTGCACCTAGTTGTAATGAGTCTAGAACTGACTTGGACAACTAGATAAGTGCTTGATTCCATATTTAATAAATTGACCCCATTTTATACAAAATTTTGGTTCCATTACCAAGATCGTGTTGAATTTTATTGTTACAATGGTGAGACATAATAATACTCTAACTCTCCCTCAAGAACATCGATCACTAGTTGTAATAGTTGAAAGATAACTTTGCACTGAAGCATCTATTTTGTAAAGGAAAAAATCCAAGGAAGTAGGCTCAAAATAACCTATATGATGCTCTATATGAGGTCTTCTTCTATGAACTACCTAAGCATGTGTACCAATGGTTGGATTCCTATACAACCCATAGAAGATGAAGTAATGGACAGTGCCTTGAGTGGATGAAAAAGCACTTAAAGAGACTTAAGACTCTAGATGCCACTTGGACAAGAGTAGTAGAAAAATAGTGGCAAGGAGCACTAAATAGTTGCATTCTTGATTTTATTGTTTCCACATACTCCTACCTGAAGAAGCAGATTATCAATTTCTACATGAACCCAGAGGCACATTTTTAAAATATTTTAGCATAGAACTCAAGAAATTAATGGTGGATTATGGATTTGAAACTATGAGAATGGAAGAATAAAGTCCTTTCACATATGAGTAACATAACGGGGAAGAAGGGGATGAGTAGATTGACACTTGAGAGCTTAGGAGACAAACTTATAGTAAGAGAAGGTGCAGGTTGATAGAAGATCTAGAACCTGGAAGTGCTGAGAGAACCTATAGTGAGTAGGAATGGCATGGGAAAGGATCTCTTGAAATGTATTAGCACTCAGAGGAGAGAAATATTAAAGTCATAGATCGAGCTCAATAGTTAATGGGTGTAGAATGCGCTAGGTTCCTTTAGAATTTGATAATTAAAGATGTACCAGATGTGTTTACACCCTTTGAACCTATAGTGTAAGCTCATGCACTGGATCTCACATGAGAAGAAATAAGAGGTGATAATTGACCCTATTATCAACATAGAATTTTACCATTTTGTAGACTTGGAGTATAATTTTGTGATTGAACGAGTTGTTCCTTACTAGGAATGAGCAAGGTATAAATTTTCTAGGCATTGGCATTGGAGAAGAAAAAGTAGGCCATGAAGGAAGCTAGCATGAATCAAGAATATATTGAGAGAGTCAAGATTGAATAAAAGGTGACCAAGGAAAATAAGGCCATGGAAGAGAAGGCTAAAAAAGAGAATAAAAATGAGGTTCTCATAAGTGCGAAACCAACTGAGAAAGAAAAAAAGAAGGCACCTAGTGCCCACCCTAATGAAGAAGATCAAGTTGAAAAATAGGTGTGCCTAAGTATTGAAGGAGCACTTGAAGAAAATGGAGGTGATGTTAGTACCTTAAAAAAATAGTAAATAGAGAGAACTAAGGAACCCTAGCAGAAACAAGAGGAAGGTGAAGATGGCACCAAGGGGACACACTTGGAGGTAAGCACTGACAAACCCCAAGAAGAAGAAGCAAACAAAGGGGATAATTCCAAATAAGAACCCTTACATGAATAGGAAGAAGACACCTCTGAGTAAAACACCAAATAAAGTGGTAGCAATAATGAAGAGGAAGAAGAACAAACAAAGTTGGCCATCGTAGAAGTTGAAGGCATGGAATTGAGCCTCAAAGAAAAGGTGCAAAAGGGGTGGACAAAAGAATATTTTTATATGTTTGAATACATGTCCCCCAAATCTACCACAAATAGGATATTCAAATAACTTTCATTTGTGTTCAACAACTACATAGATAAGCCTCACTTTGAGGCACCACAAAAGGCCATATTAGGTGCAGATAAACCTAAAGAAGGGCATGACTCCCTTATCATAAATCCTCATAACATAAAACTAGTTATGTCAGTAAAAGCAATCATCTAGATGGCCATTGAATTCATGCAAAAAAACATCATCAATGATGTTAGGGCAAATAAATGGAAGAATATCACCAAATGGGCTGAATAAGACATGCAGGACATGAAGTTCAAGCTACAATAACTATGCAAGCACATAGAGATAGATGAACCATCCCTTTTGGTTGGTATTGATACATAGAACCTCTTGGAGGTTGACAAAGTATGCATTCTAGTGAAGTAGATGCTCCCAAGGTTGAAAGTAGAGCCAATGCAGTAAGAACAAGAAGATCAATGCACCATGTTGTAGAAAGAGATATTTTCCAAGCTTGAAGAGGTAGAGGACCTCTTCATAAAGCTACAAGAAGGTGTAGATGTAGTTGACACCATCTTCATGAAATTTTCCAATCAATCATCAATCATAGACATGTACCTCAAGTAGGCAAAGGGGGAGAAGGAAAAATTGATGGTGCAAGTGTACTCTATGAGCAGGGTAGATCATACACAAATAATGGGCAAGGTCAATGTAATGAGCACATAAAGAAAGGACCAAGAGTAGAACTTGGAATCACTCTTTTGTACCCTTCAAATGAAGGCATATGAACAAGGAGCAATCATTGATAGAGGAGTGACAAAGGCAAAAGAAAATCTTGTAGCCTTTAAAAAAGAGCTGGAGAAGATATATGTGCTCGCACTTAACATTGCATCCATAGAGATAGATAGTGCCACTAAGGAAATCAAGCTTGCTATCAAGGGCTTTGAGGAATTCAACACCAAAATTAAGGAGAGTGCACCCATGTTTTTCATGCCAAAGGCTTTGGCAGCCTAGTCTAAGGGCTGACTAGCAATTTTGTATGGGGTAATGTTGAGCCCCTAATTCAACTAAGTTTGGATCCATGCCAACTCGACAGACATATCAACATGAGGCAATCACTTAGCATGATTATTATTTTGGTATCTTTTACACCAGTTAGAGGAATCAATGCACATCTTGTGCTAGTTGGTAGATGGTTAACTGGCACCTAGGTTTTCAGGACATCTTTAAGAGTGGCTATATATGGCAACCACAACATGAAGGATGAAAGGTGATGGAACTAGAAAATTTGATAAAGGCTCCAGCTTAGATCTCGACATGCACTCTCCACCTTGGTAAGGAGATGATCTTTTGTGCTATAAAACTAAGATCGATCTAATGAGAAAGATGACATGAATTTAGGTAGTGAAGCTCTATAGAATTAGTTCTATAGAAATGGAATGACACCATTAAACCCACCATTTGTATTAATAATAGTAGGATGCCATTAAAGCTCCAAATTGTAATGCCCAAGCTCACCTATGAGTGTTTGGGTCATTAAGTATTTAGCTAAGCATAGACTTTGTTTTTAAGAATTGTGGACTCTATTATGTGACTAAGATTTTATAAATGACAAGGAATGATTATGGTAGACATGATGTTGTATGGTTTATGCATCTTTACATTGTTGTTTAAATTATGAATATAATGTTGTGCATTCACTCCAGTTATGTTGGGAATGTTATTTGTAAGCTTTTGGTTTATGTCATTAATGGCATATCTATGTAAAATATGACATTAACATACTCTATGAAATATCCCAAGTAAATAGATCCCATACACCTGTGTTCTTACCTTTGATAGATGCGTGAGCTCAGAATGAGCCCTCAAGTTAAAGCATCCCCTTGACCCATCTAGTGCCTATACATCACTAGACTTAACTTGATAAAGGCATGTGAACTTATGACCATAACTAAGTCCCCAAATAGGCTTGTGCCCATATACCATTAGACTTAGCCCAAAAATGACTTGTGCCATTGAATCCACCAAAAGATTTCTCTCAAATGACCTAGTCTTATATGTGATGCATTACACCATGGCACAACTATCCCAATGTGGTCCTCAGTTCTTTCTCTACTACACTTCGAGGGAGTGTATAAGGCTTACACCCTATGTGAATTGATGTCAGTGTAAAAGAGTGATAAATATTGAGTGCTATGGGAACATACCATAGTTACACCTAATTGTAATGAGTCTAGAATTGACTTGGACAACTAGATAAGTGATTGATTCTATATTTTATGAATTGACACCCTTTTGTACAATAAAATTTGAACACATACCTAAAAAAATGGTGCATATTTGATATAAACTATGATTATGAACAAAGATACATGGATTATGTGTTATTTGACAATCAAAGAAGGGAGAAATAATTGTATAATATATTCAAATTCCAAGCAATGAACTTATAAAGTCAGATGAGCCAAGCCTGGAGTAGATATTTGTGAGCATTTAGCTTTATTAGAAAACATACACAACAATATTAAGGCTTGTTGATTTTATATCTGATATAGTTTGATCTTTCAATACATAGTGAAAGGACTTAAATTGGGGAAAAGTTGGGAAAATTATTTAGTAATGAATGTGAGCCTAAATTGAAATTATATCTCTTATGTTAAAATAAGTGAAATAAAGGTTATGGAATAGTTGAGACCCTCTGTGGTTTTTGAAGCCTTTCTCCTGAAAATTTATTAGTTGGTTGAAATCTTAAAGTTTTAAAATAATAATGAAAAACACTATTAATGGGTCATAACAGTAATTGTGTATTTAATCATATATATTATGGGGATATATTATGCATAATGCATAAATATATGAAATATACCTATATGAAAACTTAGGTTCTCATATATGTATATAGCTTATATTTATACAATAGGATGTGTGCCTATAATTATAAATTATGACTAATAAATTAAGTCATGAAATCTTGACCATTGAGGAGCTATATTTATATGCACAAGGCCTCCTTAAATAATATTGAGTTTCATAAATGAAATAATGTGTGTTTGTTTATGAGATATTGATCTTTTGATTATATATGACTATTGTTTGTAAATGAGTAGTATGAACAATATACTATGACATTGTTAGTTGTAAAATAATTAAATTTACTTGAAGATTTTAGAAATGTAGTCCAAGTATATATTTTACCTATTTGGTAATTAAACTTACTTGTTATGTTATTTATTATTATGTAGAATAATATAGTAGAGATTCATTCATATGTTTGACAGAATAAATGTATGTATTATGATTATTCTTATATTTAGAATGTTTATACTTGCTAGTAGGAATAATCAGTATGAATCGATTGGTTATATGAATATTAACCAAATATTGCATTGTTGGTACTAAGTAGTGAGATAAACTTCACTTGCTTATTTAGCATCACCAATGTCAGATGAACGTAATCCGATCAAGTGGTGTGTATGAATTTGACTGATCCTAGAGATTAATAGATATTTAAAAAATTTAGTAAAATTAATGTTTAGATAGACATTGTCATTTCATATGTATGATTTACATGTTTGTGAGATATCATGTTATAAAATATTTTATTTATGGTACACATCATGTATTATATATCTTATAACACACTGGTACTAACATGTCTCTTTAGATTCCTGTACCATCACTATCTACCCATTCATAAATGGAGGGTCATTCCCTATTTGAAAGATTGTGCAGGGGATCAATGGTCTATGGTTGGTGTGAAAAATTTATCGTATGATGATCTCCCTCCCCACTATAATACTTATTGGAGACTACACTTGATATTATTAGAGATACTGGAGTTTGAGTGACTCATGTTCCATAGAGCATTGTATCTATGTTGAGACATAATGCTAGTTGGAAATGTAATTGATTACTTACTATACATTGACAATATTGGTTGTATTATTTTATTATTCATGGCTATATTTTATGTAATTACTTCCTTATGCAGTTATGTTTTGTTACATGGAATGCTGGTGATCAACAATTATTAAATATTACATGTTTGCTTTATGTTTAACATACTTATTATGCTTAGATCACTAATTAGATTCTTGTAGTGTAATCTAATTAAATAATACATGGAATATAAAAATTAAAAAAATATTATGTTATTACAGTAAATCCTAGTCAGGATGTTACACAGAACTATGGAATCATTCCTTCTAGAATCATGAAATTGACACAAAAAGTTGCAAAATCAGCCAATAATATAGAGAAGTAATTTTGACACTTCCTACAAATTTTTGACCAATTTGTGAAATTTCACAATTGAACTATGAAATCATTCAACTAAGTAACCAAATCATATGATATAATAACAAAATTGGCAAGAAAAGTTGTGAAATTAATGCAGATCTGTAAAATCATTGTTGTAAGTCTTTGTGTTTTTTTAATTTTTTTCATGATTTATATTGACTTAAAAAATCATAGTTTTCCTTAACTGTGCAACTTTGAAATCATTATAGAGAGCAAAATTCTCATTTTTTTCAAGATAACTTTGTAGGTTGCCTTTCCCCTTTTGATCCAATCAAAATTTTAATGAGTTCTTGTAGGTTTTCTTAAGCGAGGAGAAACAAATTTGTATCCCAAAAAGTATGCATCAAATTTTATTTTATGTTTTAAAATACATTCACATTTCAAAATTGGTGCTTTTAAAATCTTGTTCATTTCAACATTATTTCATTTTATGCATAGTTTTGTGCTTCTTGCTTGAGTAGTTTTTATCTTGGTAAAATTGCATGTATCCTCTCCTCTTTCCTAGGGTGACTTAGAAATGTGATTTTTCCTAGTTTGCTTGCTTGTGATTCAAAGCCAAATAAAATCATGTATGCTCTCTCTTTATTCCTAAGAACTTGGATGACTAAAAAATGACCATTTCTTCCTTTAATTTTTATTTGACTTAGCGAGTGGGAGTTCATAACCTCCTCACAAGTCTATTAGGGGTGCATTGACTTGGGATTTCATCTTTCAAAATCGTATCAATCCCAATTATCCAATTGGGTATACAAATTGATATTTTAATTTGATTGGATAGTGGTTGAGAAGTTAACCTAATGAGTCAAATAGATCCCCAGATCATGCACGTTCTAGACATCACACTTCACTAATCAATCAATAGATTAATTGGTTGCAAAAGAGATAAGACACTTTCATAAAAATCTAGATGGTTTTTCATCCAATTGACTAATATTTTATTACACGTAAGTATTCTTTGATACTTATGGACCATTTAGAAAGCCAACTCAAAAAATTTAGACTAAGAGACCCCATTTGCCATGGATTATCTTACCAATGTTGAGTTGTTTTGTCACTCTAAGTTTCATTCCACATAAAAGTCCTTGAGATATAGAGGGGATATAAACACTCTACCTTCATGGGCTTTTAGTTATTGGATTCACACTTAATTACTCTCAATAACTACTATATCGATAAAATTGGGTGGATACGATGTAAACCTTGTGTCAGTTATTAAGATAAGAGTTTGTACTACATGTGCTTTTTTAGATAAAAAATATTTCACACAAACAAATAAGTCTAAGTTCCTCTCAAAACAAATTGAAATCCACTTTCAAGTTTTGATCTAAGGACAATGAATTTATGCTTCAATCTTGCCTATCACTTGGGCTTGAGTGGGTTATTATTTGTGTTTAGATTGTGTTACTTGAATTAGCTTTCAATTTAATTTAAGAGATTTACCTAAGTGCAGGTTCAAGTTCCCATGCTTTACACATTATCACCTTTTTACATGTTAAGGTGTTATGTTGTTCACATTACCATTCGATACTTATCCATTTATCGTAATGTTATGTTAGATTTAATTTTTAAGGGACTTATGGAATGTAAACCCTAGGTTGTTGAAGGGATGGAACAATAAATCAAGAGAGAAATATACAACAAATCCAACCACTTATTTATATAATAATTGACTTAATTGACTATTCTAAAAATAGTAATGAATCATAAAAGTATGTACTTAGTTGTAAATTGATTAAGACATATGATCTGGGGGTTGAAAATTGGTGTAGAAGCTGATATGAGTATCATAAATAGGATCCAAGTGTCAAAAAGCCTCCTAGATAGTAGCATGATACATTGGATAGTAGGGCATAGTGTTACTATCCACTTGGGGCATGTTAGTGTCAGTGTGTAAAAAATTATGTGATCTTCTGGGTACACCTCTAGTTGAATCTGATCTACCTATGCTTATGTGGACAAGCTCTGATTCACTATTTGTGAACTATTTTTGACTAATTTTTTAATAAATCCTAGACTTCTATTTTATTAGTGTATTTTAAGAGCAAAATTAGAAAATGTGTGATGTTAGCTAGGTAGGTTTGGCGTATTTAACACCTCATTATG
The DNA here is from genome assembly GCA_037957365.1 of Torreya grandis. Classification (NCBI taxonomy): domain Eukaryota; kingdom Viridiplantae; phylum Streptophyta; class Pinopsida; order Cupressales; family Taxaceae; genus Torreya; species Torreya grandis. Next base: position 784,789 of record JARHVA010000213.1, read on the forward strand.
TTGAGAGTTGACTACATACCAGTACCTTGAGAGGGGATCAAGCTTGATGTATTTATCTTACCTAGGTGGTTGGTGTAAGTGAAATTGAATGTTAATATGAGTGTATACTTGAGTGCTTTGAGTGAGGCCTAAGATTAAAAATCTATGTAATCTAAGCTTAGGATGACTATAGATAGTTGTATGCATAAGTAGGGAATAATAAGGATCAATGACCTTGATTTTGCACAACTTATTCTGAGCTTGTTTGTTTGTATTGCATTTGATTTCCATCTAGTGGGTAAAGGGATACAAGTCATGTATTTATAATAGACAAGTGCTTATGAAGAGTGTGAGATAGGTCTAGGCCAACCCTAGGTGTCTTAGGAATTGAAAATATATTCATTGGAGTTGAAATTAGGTAAGGGACACTAGCATGGTCCCTTGGTCACCAACACAATGTGCTATTATCTAAAGGGGTGAACTAGTGTTGAGGTGGTAAAACATGGGGTATTAGGGGCATGGATCCCTAGGGGAATGTCTAGGACTGATTTTGGGATGTCTAAGAATGTGTAGTACCTATATGAAATTTGGATAAGGGTCAAAAGACCTAAGATAGGTCTAGGGTTAAGCTAGGGATGGGTGGTCTCAAGTGACACTCATTATACTCAGATGACATTTTATATGATAACATTACTCTCTTTATTATATAAATGCAATAAATTAAAATTACTAAGATAAAGGAAAAAGAAGCGTACCTAGACTTATCTATGAAGTGAAGCCCATGAAGCTAGATTTACATTTGTGAAGCATGTTCCATTGCATATCTTGTAAATGAAACATGAATGAATCGATCCTTAATTAAAATATATCAAAATCAAAGACAAAATTGAGTAAAGAGATAAAAGAGAGAGAAAAGGAATGAATACACCTCATTGGGTATGTGAACCAATGCAAAAACTTGGTGACATCTTGTGTGTGTAACTAGTGATCAAATTGATGAATAGCTTGGAGTGAACTGATGGATTTCTTAATCCTCATGTGTGGGTGGATAAAAAACTCAATCAAGTTTTGACTCCATCATTTCCCACCCCTAGTTGGTGGATCGTATACTGTGAATATCTTGGATTGGATCGATGGTTTGTCAAATCCTCTCATGTAGGTGGTTCAAGAACTCAAGTAGGCTATGACTCCATCATTGCCTATCCATGTGAAGTAGATGCATTTATGACTGAAACTTAAAATGTGTGATGTCATGAAGCTATATAGGATGGTTCTGAGGCCAATCAAAAAATATAAAATGTAAAACATCCAAGGGGCCTCTTGGGCACTCAAGAATGTAGCTCAGGGACTATGTATAAATGCCAACCACTACAGATAGAATGAGACATCAATCTAGTGCATAACTAAAACATATGGAGTCTAGTTTATATGATGTAAAGAATGACATGGAGTTTTCCATTCCTTCTAATCAACTGGTGCATAAGTGAGCATATGAAAACAATGTGTCACACACATGCCCCCAATATAATATCTATGCATATGGATTCTAGATTGAGTTATAGCAATTTGCATTTGAGCATATTTGAAACTTAAATGATATTAATCATGTCATGCATGGTGCCCCCAATTTGAGTAACCTAGTATGATTTTGTGAAAAATTGAGATAAATTGATCAAATATGATAACCTAAACTATAACTATTATGTTCTTCTATCAAATTTGGGTTTTCCTATTTCTATGGCTACTAGAATATAACATGATCTCTTGGACAGTAGTGCATCACACTAGTTTTTTTGTGTTATTTTTATACCAAACTAACTCTGATCTCTATCTAATTATTTTTCACTGTGTTTTCCTAATTTTGAGTTCTATAATATGTGTCTATGTGTTGAAAACTATATATGAGTGCACTCAAATGACCTGATCTCTATGATAAACCCCTATGAATTCCCACTCTTTTAAGAGGAATTGTTGAACATTTGCAATAACTATCCTCAAAATAATAACTATGAAACATGTGTGTTAGCCTAAGCATATATGATATATATTTAATAAACCAATATAATGTGTATACATGACATCAAAATGTAATATAATATGAGCATAAGTTGGTAATGTATGGTGTATTTTATTTCTATCATTCATAAAGTTGTCAAGATAGATATAAATTTTTAATCATGTGTATGAATAGTAATTATGAGTAATAGTCCATGTAAACTACCTAGGGTAATGGGGCATGATGTCCATAAATGCACCCAAGGAGGAAGGGGAGATTCATGAAGTCCCTCATTGCATATAAAACTGAATGTGAGATAAAAATCAAGAGACAAGTGTCATGGCCATGACACACACAGAAAGCATACATACAACACACATAAGACACATAAAGTAGGCCAAAGGGACACAATACAAGGGACATGGGCACATGTCACTAAATCTGAGAAATAAATACATATAAAGACATGTTCACATGTCCACGTATGTAAACAACAAGCAAGGTTGGCTTAGAGACACGTGAAAGGATGTGTTCAAATGTCTATATACATAATCAAGAAGGCACACACAAGGACATGGTCACATGTCCAAAGAATGCATACCATGAAGGGAAGTGGATTAGAGCCAATGAACAATGGTATATTAAAATGCCCTCAAATATATGTAGAAACAAAGAGACATAAACAAATCTAAACTAGGAAAGCTATAAATGAAAGTATGCATGAACATGTGGTATGAATTTATCTAAGAGCAAAGATGTACATAAACTAAGTCTATAGTATAATTGTCAGCAAAAAATATGAGTAGTATAGAATGATATAACATGGAAAATCATAATTTATGTATAGGATGCCCCCAATGGGTGAATGTATCAATGTTAAATCAGTGTATTTGTGTATATTCCCCCATTGGGTAGATAGTAGCAAATCTAGATCAATGTGTTGGACTTGAGTCCTGTAAGAATCTACAAGCACTAGACACGAACAAGTGAAGCATGTATGTATGATAAAACTGACTACACTAACATAACTAGCATATGTAGTACTTGTAAAATAGAAGGAATGTAAGCATGAGAATGCATACAATATAAAATTTTGAAAATTTTAAGCCATATTTGAATGTTTTTGTATTTTGAACATATTATATTGTTTTTATATTTTATGGATATAATATATGTACAAGTAATCATGAAAATGAATATATACAAGGATCAAGGTAAGAGAAGTTATAGACAAGTAGAGAGAAAATTACTACCTGATGAGTCTCACAAGAGACTTGCAATCAATGTGTTATGTCATGAGGTATGTGGGATCCAAGAGTCAGATGTACTAAGCGATTTTTGGCTAAAACTACCTATGGAATAGGGCTCTGAATCTGTGAAGCTGATTAATCTGGCCTATGAACTGTGGGGTTCTTGGGAACCCACATGGTAGAAGGAGCTGTAACTGTAGTGGATGTTCTATGTTGTAACATTGATCTCTATGGTAGTGGTGGAGAGGTAGGCCCTATAGAATCCATAACATGTCTCTAACGCAAGGGTCTATCTAATATATCTCTATGTGGGAGAGTATATGTACATGGTAATCCCATAAGATTAGACCTCACCTATTGGTGGTTCAACTGATATCGAATGTGTGCTAATAGACTTTGTGTGCTGAACAAGAACTGGTGTCTATTGTAAAGGATACTCATATGGAAATCCCTCAACTGTAACCACCTAATTAACACATATATATTTGAGACATTTATGTATGGTATATATGATAGCCCAAAGTTTTTGTATACAAGGCTTATCTAATAACATATCAAATATGTCTTCACTAGGTATGACTATAAATCTAGTGGCCATGTGTGTCGGCCCAACTTATAATGGAAGTACTTTCTCCTTGATGGAGTTTTGAATATGACCACTGAAACCATGAATAATTGTATCTATTTGATAAATGTCCTACTATGAATAACCCACATGTTTTAGAAGTGTAATAACACACATATTAACACTTGACTTGTTGTCAACCATGTCACTCTAAATGGGATGATGATCAATGTAATCTTGTATAAAGAGTACCTTGTACAAAGAGTACATATAAACCTATGTCATCATCTACTATCTCCTATTTTGATAAAATGATGAGAGGTCTAGTTGGTATTATAGTATGATACACACCAATGATATTATGCATAAGGTGTGTATCCACTATATGTGTATGATAAGATGTTGGTAGTGGCTATTATTGATATGTATAGTGAACACATGAAGTGCCCACCATCTCACTAATTGTATTTTTTGGACATAGATTTGAAATATTTTCAATTCTTTTTCTTCCATTGGTCATGATCTAGGTAACTCTATGGGAGTGTCCACATAAATGATATGAGCATCTATCAAATCATGTATCTTATGTTGTAAGTTGATGCACCTATTTGTAGTATGGCCTGGTGCCTTGTGATAGTTGTAAAATGTAATGGAATCATAGTTCTTTGGAAGAGGTCTAGTCATATCAACCTCTTTGATGGGAGGGAGATATATGACATTACATTTCAAGATCTATTATAGAACCCATGTTGGTGATTGAGTAAGAGTCGTAAAAGGTCTCCTTGGAGGAGATAATAAAACCATGGGAGGAGGTGGCTTTGAAACTACATTAACTATTGTTTTTGAATCATTATTATTCTCATTGGGTTTTACCTTGTGTGGAGGCTTATTAGAACTCTTAGTAGTTTAATTTGATATAGTTGTGTACTTTAGTTTGCCTATGGAGAGAAGTTTGACTTCTCATTATTTCACTATATGGCAAAGATCTATGAATGATGGAAACTTCTTGACTAGGATAACTTCATGTAATGTTGCTAACAAAATTTACTTGAATATGTCTTGGAGTTCTCTATTTTCCATGGGGATAGTCATCTTTTATAATATATTTTTATATCACAAGACATATTTAGCTTATGGCTCATTAAATTTTTGTTTGAGTTGTGTAACTTGAGCATAGGCAACCTTATCACTGATGTTGACTAAAAAGTGTACCAAAAACATGTTTGCCAGTGGATTAAATGATGTGTTGTATTGATTAGAAATATTATATAACCATTTTAATGCATAGTCCTTTAAAATATGAGGGAACAACTTAGTATGGAGCTAATAATTGGACATATTGTCTAAGCATGCTACATGAAAGGCTCGTAGATGATGCTCTGGGTCACCCTTACCATCATATAAAGTAAGTTTAGGTGTCACAAATCTTGAGGTAAAATTAGTTAATGATATATATTGTGCTAAAGGTGTATGCTATAGACACCTAAATCTGGCCACCAATTACCTCCAATTAGGCTTTTGACCAATTTCCTCCAAAGTGCATAATTTGGCCTAGAAATACTAAAGCACATTAAATGAGTTGAAATTGACATATTCAAGTGCCAATTTTGGTTACGGTATCACTAAATAGGGCAATGTAATTTATGGGATAACTAACTTTGATCATATCATTTCAAGTCAAAATGCTAATTTTGCACTTGGGTGCTCTAGATTGCTCTTTTCTATCAAAATTCTTGTATGAGATGCGTGTATTTGTTATTTGGTGTTGGCAATATTCTAAATGGGATAACGGATCCAAAGCATCTAACATTGACTTTCAATTCCAATCCAGTCAAATTTTGGACCAATAACAAGGCATTTTGATCAATTTGATTAATTTGTGCACAAAGTGCTTAATCATGATTAAGAGATAATTAATCCAAATCAAGGCCTAATTAATAATTCCATGGAAACTTGTTGAATTTTTTTTTAGAAATGAATATTGAATATCTGCATCATCAGGTGACCTCATTTCTTGGGAAGATATCCCTAAGCCATAAATACCACAAATATCAAGATTATGGGTCTCTCATTACTCTTTATTACCTCCTATGCCTCATTAATATCCCTTCTTTCAATGTCATGATGAAGATAATTACGGATTTTAATTATATAATTCAATTAATCCATAACTACACATCTCAATCTTGAGATGGATGGTCATGGTTGATTCTAGTTATTATTGAAAATCTATAAATAGAGAGGCCATAAACATCATTTTTAAGCTTAATTTATGCAAAGTTATAATGCAGGATTGATTCTAAAAGCTTCATGCAAACTAGTGTTACCATGCTAAATTGATTCCAAGCCGAGCCAAGCCAAAGCCAAAGGTGCCAAGGAGAGATGGAGGTAGCCAAGCTTACATTGATGAGGACTTCATGAGCACAAACTGAGAAATCTAATTAAATAATACTCTTGGATCATCAAGGAAGGTAAGGAACGTATGTTTTCTTGCATTTTAGTTGTGTTTTGTTCATTTGTCTTTCTTCACTAAGCTCACCCTAGTAACTAGGCATGAAGATGTTAGTTTAGTGTGTTTTTTATTTGATTTTATTCACTGACACAATACTAATATCCTCTTCTTAGTAAAATTCCTATTTCATATAATGGCATGCCCGGTGGGATGATCTTCATGAGAGTGCAATCCACAAACTTTTTTGTGTTTCATAGTTTTGATTTTTTTTTGTTATTTTTGTGTTGAGTAAAAACTACCAATAAATAAGTCATAAATTTTTATTTAATTAATATTTTTGTCTAATTTTTTTAATTAATTTATCTAAATATGTCATGGCTATTCTCAAAAAATTATACAAAAAAAATATTTATATTTTAGAAGTTATAGCTGTTTTAGTGACTATCACTTTCTATTTTTTATTTTTCTGGTTAAAACGGTTAGAACATAGTTTATAAAAAAAAATTATTGAATTTTTGGACTTGAATTTTTTTAAATATGTTATAACTGGAGTTATTGACAACCTATAAAATTTATGTAGTAAACCGATCTATATTTTAAAAGTTATGTTAAAAATACTAACTGTAGGTTTTTATATTTTATGTGCAGGATTTTATGTGTTGTGTTATTTATTATTTTTAGCCTTCTAATTTGTTATTTGTAGGTGTTCATATATTTAATATTTTTTTTAACATTGTCTAACCTAACACATTTTCTTTTGGGGTGATACCTTAAGGGTAGACAGGTAATCGATAGACTTCGAATTTGTTAAAACATGTTTTAGACCATCTTTTGCATGCTTTTAAAATGAATTAGGAATCTTGTTTTTGGTGCTTAATAAAAAATTAAGGTGATTAAGTGAATGTTTTGATAATTTAGGATTTCAAAGTTACAACTTAAGACCAAGGGGTCAAAAGAACACCACTGCATATTTCATTTGGGGTTTTAAAATTGAACACACTTGTCAATTCTTGTTTTCAATAGTTGTTTAATTAAAACTTGTTTAGCAAAGAGAAGGTTTGTGCATGTATGCTCTTCCATTTTCCCCTTTTACAGAACCCTTGGAATCAAAATCACCATCCTTATTACAAAAATCCTAGTTTAAGGCATAAAAAAATGTCGTCTAAAGCACTCCCCAAAAACTCGCAAAAGTATTGTGTGACCTTGAAAATGACCCTAAAGTCTTTCTATTTCATGTTTTCTTTAATTTTATGAAAACTTGGCTTGTGAGGGGGACTTCATCACCTCCTAAAATTTTTTTAGGGAAGCTTTGACCTGAGGTTTCACCTCTTGGCATTGAATTCATTTGGCTCCTAATTGGAGTTACACACAGGATGTAGTAGCACTTTGGACATCGCACTACACTAAGAAAACAACAGGATGTAGTGGTTGCAAAAAGGACTAGACATTTTTGTAGCAAGTCAAGTGATATGGACCCAAAATTCATTCTTTTATTTTTCATTGTTTGGCATGAAATTCATTGTGTAATTGATTCTCTTAGAACATTCAAAACTTGTAGATCTTAGACAAATCCCCACCTACCGTGAAAGTATTATTGGTGCAAGGTGCACCTTAAGGTCCATGTCACAGTACTATCATTTGAGATAAGGGGGGTGTAAAAACTCTACTATATAATGTGCATTTACTTTTGGATGTACACTTAAAATCCTCTTAAATGAAGTATATTGATAGATTCCAACAATACCAAGCAACTTTATCAGTTTAGGACCTAAGAGTAATTAATTAGTTGGGTTTTGTCTTAGATTAAAGTCTTGTTTGGAGTCAAAACCTGGTGTAAACAAATTATACAAACCAAAACATATGGTCCTCATTTTGCTTTGAACAAAGAGGCGTTATGCTACCCATGTGAAATCATCAATTTGCCTTGTTTAAAGTTCATCAAAACTTGGAGTCATATCATCCACTTTGGTGCAGTTATGCTGCCCAAGTGAGTCTAGACCTTTGCCAAATTTGTTTAAGTCCTTCATTTACATTCTATATTCAAACTTTCACCTTTATAAGTTTATAGGGCTGATATGTTAAGTGGGTTCACCATTTGCAATAAACTTGAAAGAACTTAGGTTTAATTTCCAATTTGGGTTGAAGGCCGTTTAAGACTCATGATCGTTATCACCACTTGATATACTTAAGTCATTTCATGATAAACACTTCCAATTTGAGTCTAATGACCACAACATTTTGAGTCAAAAAAGGTAGTGTTATGTTGTCAAATTTATGATAAATTATCTTTGACTTAGAGATTTTTTGAAACAAGCATTTTGTAACATCTTTTGGGTAGTATAGCACTATTACGCTGCGCAAAACATTTTAGATATTATTTCATAGGCCCTCTTGTATAGAGTTCAAATTTTTTCCTACATTTTCAAACCAATTCGAGTATACTTTTGTGAACCTTTGTTCATCATAGTTACGTCATTCACTTTTGTCTAGTTTATTAGTCAAAAGAACCAAGTTTTATACCATTATTTATGAGAAAATAAACTATCTCTAAAGTGCCTTTTGTTTCATACCTTGTACCTATTTGATCGAGTCCATGTCCAAGAATCAACTACCTAATGTTTGTTAAAAGTGTTTCAAATCTGTTAGATTAAAAATTTCATCTATTTTTGAAGTCTAGCTTTTGACATCATTTGGCCAAGAGTCCTAGCGTATGCCTTGTTTGAGACTAGTTTTTGATGCCATGTTTGGACAAAAGACCTAGCATCTTTTAATTTTATATATTAGACTAATTTGAAACACTTTGACCTTAGCATTTGGCATTTTTATTTTTGGTTCATTTACTTAATCTTTTTGTGTAAGACATGTAACGTTAGACACTTAATGTTCGATTGTGTTATCACAAATCTTTGCATAAACCTTTTGATCCTTTTGACAAATGTAGACCAAGTTTGAACATCATCTATTTTAGACATTATCTTTTTAGATTTTGAAGAATTCTTTGAAATTTTATCATAAAGTATTGATTATGGATTCCAACATGTATTCTTACACTCATAGTGGAGTGGACTCATGTACAATTCGAGGATTAGTAATGTGGTTACACAAGAAGAAATGGTGCAATACCCCTACGTAGATAATATTCCTTATGAGATAGAATCTTATCCCTCTTATAATACTCAATTAGGGGAACAAATCCAAGATTCATTAGCTAATTATTTGGTTAATATACCACCTTATTTAGAACAAGACCAAGAACAAACCACACAATACCTAGCGATAATACCCACAACGATGAACCAGTTCTTCAACAGTCATATTCTAATAACACAACTTCCACGTATGATGCAATTTTGTTTGAGCATCATTTATTGGAGAATAAAGATGGGATTTTGGTTAGATCCATAAAGGTAGGGGCCAAGTTTTTACTAGACTTCCCTCATGAGAATTCACCAAGCCTAGTAAGAATGCCCCACAATATTATTTACAATCAATAGGCTTCTTTTATCAATCCTTTGGATCTAGTCCAAACAACATATTAGGACCCTAATATGCCTGACATAGTTAAAAACATCATGGAAGACCACTTTAATCAAATAAAGACATCATATCAAACCTACCTAAATCTAGCACACAATTTTAATCAAATGAACATGGTGAACAAAAAATCTTATTGACTTAATTTCTTCAATAGGAGTTTTGATAGAGTTAAATGGTCAAGAGAATTAGAGTTTAGACCCATTCATACAAAACACTTCAGTAGACAAATTGTTGCATAAGTCAGTTATTGAATAAGTGTCTTCTGCTTCTACATAGAAAAGTGAACCAAATATAGTGGACAATGTGAAAACAACATCCAATCCTAATTAAAGTGGTACTAACACATAAATAACTAGTCAACAACATGTGCCCATAGTTAATACCATGAGTGGATCATCATACCAAGGAATAGGAGCCTCTGTACCCCAACTCTCACCACCTATTTCCCAACCTCAACCCACTGCTTCCTCAAGTGTGTAACCTACAAGATTAGGTAGTCAACCAGCAACCAATGTCATGCCTCAACAATAGAATATAATAAATCTTACTCATCTTCAATAAGTGATGAGTAGTATTCCACAACATCAGGTGTAATCTAGAGTACCAATGCAGATAAGGTTGAATGTATTACCACCTCAATAAGGGGAAACTAATGTTCCACCTCACCAAGTAATAACAAACATACCTCTTCAGCCTCAGACTAGTATACCAATCCAAAAAAAAATAATGACTAGTCAACAATGTGTAAATATTGGTCAGTGATAGATACCAAATCTTCAACCTATTTTCACTTCCCCATAGGGATTCATGCAACAAGGAGGCTCTCATGTTTCTCAAGTACCTACTAGACAAACATTGGTTCAAAATGTGCCATAAGTTTAGAGATAGGGTCTTGGTCCACAAGTTCCCACTCATCAACAAGGTTTGATTAGTTAGTAGTATGTTCCTTTTCAACCACATTAGGAATAGTATAGTTATATCCCTCCATCCCAACCATAAAATCCTCCAAGTTAAACCTTCATAGCCAACCCAAACCAGAATATCGTACAACCAAATATGCAATTCTAAGTACATCATAATCCATGTATGCATATTTTTGGTCCATTTCCCAATCAAATCAATATACCTCAATAGATATCTCCATCATACCCTATTCAAAGTGTCTCACTTTCTCAACTATCTACCTAAACCAATATTCTCCCTTAAACCAATGTTCCTTCCAGTTTCCTATCCCAAGAATTACAACAGATGAAGGATGCAATTGCTACCATTTAGGCTAAGAAACAGGCTAAAAATTTTAAGTTGGATGATGTGTGTTCTTATCCATTCAACATGGAATACTTGCAGATACCATTTCCTCCAAGATACAAACCACTAAAATTTGAGAAATACAAAGAAAAAGGTGACCTTAAGGTCCATTTAACTGAGTTTTTTGTCGCATGTCAACTGGTGGCATATAGTGACATATACCTTTTATTGTTGTTTCCAAGGAGCTTGGTTGGACAAGCCTTGGAGTGGTTTTTAAAGTTACCCAAGAATTCAGTAGTAGATTTTGATGATCTTTCTGATAAGTTTGTGTAGCACTTTTCCTCTAATCTTGACCATGAGATTTCATTGGTTGACTTAACACAAGTAAAGAAAAAAGTTGGTGAGAGTTTTGCAAGTTATCTATAGTGATGGAGAGCCCTTGCAAGCTATTTCACCCATAGTTTACTAGATAAATAATTATCCATTATGTTTACTAAAAATTTGCATAGTGAGATAGCTTATCATTGAGAACTACAATGTGCACATACTTTCAAGGAGATCATTGATAAAGGTTTGTTGATCGAGTGAGTTCTCATCAATAAAAGATTCATAAATATTAATTCCACTAATTAGAATCAAGGTACCAATCGTGGAAATGGCAAAAATCAACATCCCATTCAAGCACAAGCATCACAACTAGTACAAGCCAATAACCAAGAAAGACTGAAGCAATTCAATTGCAATAGGAATGTTGTGGGAAATGGAGTAACTAAATAATGTCATGTCCAAATAGTGAAAACATCATCTTCACCACCTTTTTAGCTTACTTTTACTCAACAACTTCAACCAATGTTGCAATCACAACAACCAATACTTGTGCAATAAATACAATAGCCTTTACCATTACAAACCCCTCCTCCAAGGAGAATTGTGCCTATGCATCATGTCTATAGTGACCTAGAAAAGCCTATTGAATCTATATTTCACAAACTTGTCATCACTAATCTGATTAGTTGGCCTATACCTAAGCATTATCCACAAGGCATTTCATATCTTGATTGGTAACATGAAAACAAATTCTATGAATATCATCAGGTTAATGGGCATAATCTATGAAGATGTGTTCAAATCAAGCATTTAATTGAGAATATGTTGGAGAATAGGGAGATAACATTGGATAATGGTGCTTCCACTTCCAATCAAACTCTTGGGATTTATCAAAACCCCTTTTCCTGACATAATAATTAGTAACAACATCAACTAGTGCAACAATAAAATCAATAGTATCAAAATCAAAGGTCAAACCAATAAAACTAGAAAAATCATTAAAATCAATAGCAGAACCCACAATGATAGAATAATAGACAAAACCAAGGTCAAAATGGTAATAACCAACAAACTTACCATGCAGTTGCACATGACTACAATAGGGTTGTAGGTCATATTGTAGGGGGTAGCATTAACACCATCTCTATTAATCCTAGACCAAGATTTAATCAATTTAGACCATTGCTAAACAACAACACTCAGTAAAATTACATGGATAATCCTTATTTGACCTAGGACTGCATATAAGCAAGCTGAAAAACTTAGACTTTCACTTTTAGACCTTATATTGACAACTCATCCTTGCCATGTGACCACATACAAGTGCATCGGTAATCGAGATTTGTCTTATCTGGCCCCACACCATTCCCAAAATTTACTAGTGATCATGGTTCAGTATCTAATCCTAATTATACAATCACAACTCAGAGGTTGAAGATTAATATCCCAGGCCCACAACCATCTACCACTTTACCTGTTATCCAACCAACTACTCAGCCTCAAAATAAACTATTCAAAACTGACCAAGACAAGAAATTTGATATTATGGAACAATTACAGAAGACACTAGTACAAATTTCTATTTTAGATTTTATATGAATGTTATTAATCCATAATAACATCTTGAATTAGTTTTTAACCCAATCCACTATTGCTAGTGACATATCCCCTGATAAATTTCAAGCTTTGGTTGGACACCTAGTTCTAGCCCAATAAGTCACATTCAACCAAAGCAATATGTCTTCCCTTGGCCCGCTCCATAATAACCCATTATACATAGAAGTTTATATAAAATTACATAAAGTGAAATGTGTCCTTATGACAATAGATCAGGCCTCAACATAGTGTCTCTAAATCTCATCAAGATTTTTGGGTACATAATGGCAGATCTCCAACCATAAATGATAACCATCAAAGCCTATAATAGTCAGGAAAGAGAATCACAAAGCACCATTAGTTTATCAGTTATCATTGGGCCTTTGACCCATGATACACTTTTCCATGTGTTTGATCTTGAGTTATCATACAATATGCTTTTAGGTAGGCCTTGGTTACATGAGATTCATGTAGTCTCGTCAACATTGCACCAATGTATCAATTTTTCCCACTTAGGGATGGAAGTGAATATTCCAAGAGATTTACACCCATATTAACACTACAAACATCTTGAGGCCAAATTTCAAAGCTACAATTATCAGTATGGCATGAATACAAGTTCCAAGCAGGATAAAGGAAAGGTCATACTTATTGATCCTTCACCAGATAATTGCATATATCATAATACCTTGGATTCCATTTCCCACATGTTGCTTCCTAAAGCTTCTAATCATTTCACTATTTTAGATAATGGACCAAGAGAGTATGTGACCCATGATACATTTCATATTTCTAATCTTCCTCAAAATCCAAAAACCTTTAGGTGACCTAAAGTCACCCCACATATGCATTGGTAATGAAAGAACAAAGATAAGGGCCCTGTCACATTTGTACCAACATCTAGCCTAGAACCTAGCCCTCTTGAAGGGGAAGAATCATGGTTATACAATGATAACCAAGTTGATTATTATAAAAGTGCAAAGTATCCTATTATCAATAGGATCATGGAACATCACAATTATGAAAGAAGAGACCTCAGATCAAATCAGTAAGGAACCATCGAGCCAATTTCCATGACTAAGTATGAAAGACCTTATGGACTTGGATTTAAACTACCTAGGGGTGACCCCATATATATTATTAAAATTCCATCACCAACGCCTAGTGAGGATGATGCCGATAGTGAAGCAGAGTCCAATCACAGCCTCATTTTTGATGACCTAGCTGAAACTAACCTATTTGATACCAATGCCATTTGTACCCTTACCCCAATCATTCATCACAACCCATTACCATTATGTTATCCCCAACTGATAGATTGGGACCAAAAAGAATCCACTTTGTTGATTGATGAGTTTCAAAATGATGAGGCATTCTATGACTTTTAGGCCTTAGAAACAATGTTCCATTGAGATATCACAAATCAAGACTCTCAATCACATTAGATCTTGAAGCCTATTTTAGAGAACAGGTGAACATCCTTAGCCAAAAACAAATAAGTAAAACATTGAGGTTCTAGAGTGAAAACCTTTTTGAGGCACTTTCTAACTAGGGAAAAAGTAAAGATAAAGGCTAGTCTAGTGGTGAAAACCTGTTTCAGGCACCGTTAGATGGGGGTGTTCATTCTTCTTAGAATTTAGACCAGGATATCAACAATAATGAACTTGCCTATGGATCTGAGTTTAGTTTTGTGCAATAATAAGTATTTGATCAAATTCTTAAATAATTTCTAACTATTTTTATCACATGGCCAGATCTCCCATTAGGGGACTCATATTCATCATTCCTAGGAGACGTTGAAGAGCAAGTCCTAATAGAGGACCCTGATATAGTCCAATAGTTCAAGTCTTTTCCTACTATCCTAGAAGATGGTTCAACCCTTGTAGTCAAAGATATAATAGAGGTAAACATCAAGACTCCATTAGACCTAAAATGGATGAAATTAGGTGTGTCCCTAACTAAGGATGAACATGAAGTATTTACATCTCTGTTGAGAGAATTTGTAGATATCCTTGCATGAGCTTATTTTGACATGCTAGGTTTGGATCCCACCTTGGTTTTGCACCACCTTATGGTCAATCCTGATGCCAAAATAGTGAAAAAAAAGTTTTATAAGATGCATCCTCGCATTACTATCTTGGTTAAAAAAGAGTTGGAAAAACTCTTAGAAGTAAGATGTATCTGGTCCATTGACTACTCAGAATAGATATCTAATGTTATACCTGTTAGCAAAAAGCTTGAAGGAATCAAAATCTATACTAATTTTTGAGACATAAACAAAGCTTGTCCTAAATATGAATTTACATTGCCTAATATTGACATGATCATCGACTCCATGGTAGGTCATGCAATGTTTTCACTCATTGATGGATTTTCAGGATACAATCAGATCAGAATAGCACCAGAAGACCAACATAAAACAACATTCACCACTCCATGGGGAACATTTTGTTATCAAGTAATGCCATTTGGTCTTAAGAATGATAGAGCTACATATCAAAGGGCCATGAATATCATATTCCATGATATGATGTATGATATTGTTGAAGACTATGTCGATGACATATTAAAAAAATCCAAAACCAGGCTAACCATCCAACAATACTATGTAAGATATTTAAAAGATTGCAGGAGTATAAAGTCAGACTCAATCCAAATAAATGTGTGTTTGGAGTAACCTTACTAAATTTAATTGGCTTCATTATGTCTCATAGGGGCATTGAAGTCAATCTGACTAAAGTCTATGTTATAATCAAGATGCCACCACCAACCAATTTGAAGCAACTCCACAGTTTCTAGGGCAAGATCTAGTCAATCTGATGCTTCATCTCTCAGTTAGCAGACAAGTGTCATCAATTTACACATCTTCTAAAGAAAGGAGTTACATTTCACTGGGATGACTACTGCCAAACAACTTTTCAACAACTTAAGGACTATATAGTTAATCCCCCTATTTTGTTAGCTCCTTGCCAAGAAGGTCATTTTTGTTGTATTTATTAGCTATCAAAAATGTCTTGGGGGCACTTTTGGCTCAACATGATAACAATGGAAAAGAGAATTTATTATACTACTTAAGCCATACCTTGGTCACATATGAACATAACTATGCACCTATTGAAAAAGCTTGTCTAGCCATGGTCTTCATAGCTAAAAAACTACGCAATTACATGTTGAACAATAAGACCGTGGTCATTTAAAAATTATATCCACTCAAGTATCTACTATCTAAAATATATTTACAAGGTAGAATGGCCAAATGGATCATGTTTCTTAGTGAGTTTGACAGAGTATGTCAATCAGAAGGCAATTAATGGATAGGTCCTTGTAGATCGACTTGTTGAAGCACCTCTTGTAGACACAAAGCCACTCATATTTCATTTCCCTAATGAATCCATAATGATCGTCATTGACAACCTCTTCAAGAGTAGCACTGAAATCTAGATTTTGATGGTTCATTTACTGAACATGGATCACGGGTAGGTCTTTTATTTATTACACCATAAGGGGATCTAGTCCCTAAATCATTTAGAACCAGTTTTCCTTGTACAAAAAACATATCCAAGTATGAAGAACTTATCATAGGAAATTAATAGGTATTATAATGGAATATATTTCATCTTAAGGTTTATGGTGATTCTCAATTAATCATCAATCAAGTCACGGACCATTTTTAGACCAAAAATGACAAGTTGGTTCTGTATAAGGCTATGGTCGATACCCTAAAATAAAAAATTGAAAATATCCAATTTAAGCATATACCAAGGACTAGTAATAGAACTACAAATACCATGGCTACTATCAGCTCTCTGATTCAACAAACAAAAAAATCTAGAGAATATCAGTTCTTTATTGAGAATTTGTTCATACCGGCTCATGAACCTTTAACCATTGCAATGATTTGTGATATTATTGGTCCTAATTTTATCTATTACTTAGACCTTTAAAACTACCTTCATGACCAATTTATACCACCTAACCTATCTCAAAAAAAAACCAAAGTTGTTATTCATCATTCCACTCATTATACTCTACTTGGATCCACCCTTTACCATCAAAATTTTGATGGAACTCTACTTCATTATTTAACTTCGGTAGAGTCTACACTAGCATTAAAAGAAGTTCATGAAGGAGTATGTGGATCTCATTCTAACATGGTAGTCCTGTCCAAAAATCTCTTACATACTGGTTATTATTAGCCCATGATGAACACAGATGCAGCTGCATATGAAAACAAGTGTGACAAATGTCAATAGCATGCTAATCTGATTCATGCCCCCACCCGAACTCTAAAACGGATGTTGACACCATGGCCATTTGATACATGGAGACTTGACCTCACTGATAAAATCAACCCCACTTCATCTGATGGCCATAGACATATCCTTACCATCATCGAGTATTTCACTAAGTAGGTTGAGGCTATACCCCTCACTTACATGATTGGAAAGCAAATTTCAAAATTCATCTTCAACCATCTCATTTGCCACTATGATATCCCTTATGACATTATATCTGATAATATAAGATCATTCAAGAATAAGGATGTAGACTAGCTATATAGCGAATATAACATCACACAAAAAATTTCTATAGCATATTACCCTCAAAGTAATGGCCATGCTAAAGCATTGAACAAAACCATTATTAATATTCTCAAAAATATTGTTCATGATGCTAGTCATGATTGCACATCTAGATATTCCCTGCCCTTTAGGCATATCGTACCAATCATCGTAATCCTACAGGAGCCACTCCATACTCACTTGTTTATGGTATTAAATCCATCCTTCCCATTGAGATCAAATTGCCTTCACTATGCATATCTTTCAAACATGTCTTAGATGATCATGACTATCGAGTAGCTCACCTACAAGAGCTAGACCTACTTGATGAAAAATGCATAGTTTCACTCAATAATCTTTAGGTATATCAAAACTGACTCAAAGGCCACTACAATCGATGTGTTAAATATAGAAAATTTGAACTTGGTGATCCTTTTCTTTAAAAAAACCAAAAGAATACCATGGTTGAGAAGAAGCATAAAGGTAAATTCAAACCAAATTAGATAGGGCCTTTCATCATTACTGTAGATTATGAATCAGGAGAATACAGGCTTACCACCCCAAATAGAGATGAACTTCCTAAGCTAATAAATATTATTCACCTCAAGTGGTACTATGTTTGAGCACTAAGGTGTATTATCTATAAGGATTGTTTCAGTGGTGCCATTTTATAAATATTATTCTTTGTACAAATATCATTCTTATTCATCCTCTTAGTCTTATCCATTTTACCATTTTGTTCTATCAACCAAACGTGTTGTAAAGCCTAGCCCGTTTGACCTAGTTTTTTCCATTCATTATATATTTTTAGCACCAAGGAATCTGATCAATTTCATCATTTATTTCAAGTACTTCAAATAGAGATCATATTTTGGAGCAATATAACATAAGTTTTAGCAATTTCATCATTTGTTTGTTATTCTTTTCTTATCACCAGTCTTGCTACTAACTATAACCACCTTTGGGCAAATTAGTACCATTGATCTATGATGTTGTGTCTTAGTTATAACTGCCTATGGGAAAACTAGGATCAACATTTTTTTTATTAAGTCTTGATGTACCAACTTGCCACTTCCTATGCCATACTATGTCTTTTTACCACCTATGCCTATTTTGTTTGAATTGAATACTACACTAGTCGAATTCCTCCACTGTAGGGAAAAACTACAATGACTTTAGGTCTTACTCTAGGACTATGTAGGCAACACTTGATACTTGTTGAGGTTAGCTCAGTCACCCTTTCCACCATGCTTTCATCATTTTATGAGCAACCTATGTTTGAATGCTCTCACCATTTTACAAGCAACTTAAGTTTGAATGCTCTCACCATTTTATGAGATTGAACCATTTAGTGTCTCATCATTATTGATTGAGTTGAGATACTTCAAAAAATTCCAAAAACATTTGTAAAATCATTAGAAAAAACCAACAATATTGACCATTTCTTTGCCTTAAGGATTCTGGGAACCCTTACTAAGTTGCAAGCAAACCACTTGTCACTTAGTTTCCCCATGATTTTTGGCCCTTTCTCTCATGCACTTTCCATTTTTCAAGACCATTCCTCTTCTTCTATCACATCCATTCTATTTTTTTCATCATTTATCACATTCTTCCCATTCCTTGGGAGAACTACATTTGGCCTAAAGTTTTTATTGGATATTACATCTATGGAACTATGTAGGTAGTGTCTACTTGCCTAGTACATATGGAGATAGCTCGACCACCCCCTTTTTTTCTTCTATTCCCTCATTTTGTTTATTTTTTAAGTTGTCTCTTAGGGGCAATGTTCATATGGTTTCTATTGAGTGTTTCTTTGTTGTTTTGTTTATGTGCCTGTTTGTTTGCTTTCAACACTGTTTCCTTGATTCAATTTATGTGTGTTCATTGGTTGATTCCTTGCCCACACTTACACTTGAATCTATCCATATTCATATGCTTACCTTGTCATCATGGTTTCTATCATTGGTGCATTATTTTCTATGGAGTATTGGATTACAAGAGTCAGTATTTATGCATATTTTAGCCAAATCCTCATGATGTTATACCATGATGATTATTGACACATGGTACAACAAAACTTAGCTTCATGAAGTCTATTCAATAATGGTGGTATCAGCATCTCTTCAGCAATGACATCTCGATTCAATCCCAATCATATCCCAAATAGAGTAATTAACCATGAAAGAATTTTAACCTTTATTAGTTCGAATGAGCATCTCCCTACTAATAGGTTGTTCCAATTCATCATTACCCCATATGTTAAGTTATCATCATCCTTGGCCAAGTTTATGATGTTTTCCATAATCGAGGTCTAATGATTATAATCACCTATGGGCAAATCATTGTACACCGTCCCACCTACATTTCTCAATGATTATAACTACCTTTGGGAAAATCTTTATGCTCTCACCATTTTAATTTTTTTCCCATACAAGGGCACATTGTTATCTTGTTTATCTTTCATAACTAGGGCAGCTCCATCTTCTCAATGATTATAACCACCTTTGGGAAAATCATTGTGTTATCATACCATGTTGCCACTATCAGGGTACAATTCTTATAATCACCTTTGGGAAAACCATTTTACGCCATCCCATTTGCATTCTCAGTGATTTTGAATAATTTTTCAAAATCATTATGTTTTCACCCCATCCTCTTTCTTTTCTTTGGTCCCCTCATTTCACTTTTTATCGAGGGACTGTTTGCTAACTTATGCAAACCATTCCCTTGAGGGGGCAAACCATCATACAATTAGTTTATCATCATTGTAGTTGTAGGCATACAAGACCTTTTCATTATTTGAGAAGATGTTACTATTCTTATAGCTTGAAATGCCTTCCCAAATAGGGGAAAACTATATACACCTAAATATGGCCACCAATGACCTCCAACCAAGATTTTAACCAATTTACACCAAAGTGCACAATTTGGTCTAGAAACACTAAATCACATTAAATGGGTTGAAATGGACATATTCAAGTGCCAATTTTGGCTAGGGTATCACTAAATGGGGCAATGTAATTTATGGGCCAGCTAACTTTGATCAGATCATTTTGATTCAAAATGCCAATTTTGCATCTGGATGCTCGAGATTGCTCTTTTCTATCAAATTTATTATATGAGATGCATGTATTTGTTATTTGGTGTTGGAAACATACTAAATGGGATAAAATATCCAATACATCTGACTTTGACTTCCAATTTTAATCTAGTTAAATTTTGGACCAATAATAAGGCATTATAATCAATTTGAGTAATTTATGCACAAAGTGCTTGATCATACTTAAGAGATAATTAATCCAAATCAAGGCCTAATTAATAATTCCATGTAAACTTATTGAAAACTTTTTTTTAGAAATGAATATTGAATATATGCATCATTAGGTGACCTCATTTCTTGGGAAGACATCCCTAGGCCATAAATGCCACAAATATCAGGATTATGGGTCTCCCATGCCTCTTTATTACCTCCCATATCTCATTATTGTCCCTTATTTCAAAGTCATGATGAAGATAATTATGGATTTTAATTACATAATGTTCCTTCTTCACTAAGCTCACCCTAGTAACTAGGCATGAAGATGTTAGTTTAGTGTTTTTTTAATTTGATTTCATTCGCTAACACAATACTAATCTCCTCTTCTTATTCAAATTCCTAGTTCACATATGTAGAATAACATGAGAATCCAAAGCATGTGTTAGCCTAGTAGCACCTTGTTTAATATTTAATTGGCCTACAGATCATGAATCTCATGCATAAGGGATTGTTCATCTGGAGAAGAGGAATTCATACTAGCCATATGATGTGTTGCCATTGTTGATGGTTATCATATTAGAGCAGGTTATTATAGAATATGAGTTGTCCCATAATAGGTGTAACAATATTAACATCTCTGGGGGGTAGAAGATTGACCATTATTAGATTTATGAAGCTCTCCTTGAATAATATGGATAAGGTCATCTTGCATATTAGGATGTTGAGAAACTAAATCTTGCAAATGTCTCTTATTAGTCTCACCAAATCATTTATTGAATTCTACCATCATAAGTTGGAAGGTAGGAAAACAAAAAGTTATATATTTTGATCCTTTTAAGAAATTAAATCTATGAAATATTGTAAAAATATAATAATGAATCAAATTTGAGATTTTGAAATTAATTACTAAGCATAGAAAATAAAAGGATACAAACCCTAAGAGCATATATGTCTAGGGTTTTGAGTAGTATTTGAAGTAAGTTGAGTTCACCAAATGATTTAAATTTTAAGGAATTTATGGAATGTAAACCTTAGGTTTTTAAAGGGATAAAATACTAAATTAGGGGAGAAATATGCAATGAATATAACCATTGATTTGTATAAAAATTGACCTAATTGATTATTTAAAACATAGAAATGAATCACACAGGTATGTACTTAGCTATAAATTGACTAAGATAGATGATCTAGGGGATGAAAATGGTGTAGAAGTTGATCTGAGTGTCACAAGTAGGATCTAGGTGTCATAAACCCTCATGGATAGTAGTGTGGTACCCTAGATAGTAACATATTGTGCTAGTGTCCACTTAGGGCATGATAGTATCCTTGTGCAAAATATTGTGTAATATTCTAGGTGTACCTCTAGTTGAGTTTGATTTTCCTGTGATTATGTGGATGAGCCCTAATTCATTATTTATGCACTATTTTTGACTGATTTATGAGAAAACTATAGACTTCCATGTTGTTAGGGTATTTTAAAATCACAATTCGAAAAAGTGTGATGTTAGCTGGGTAGGCTATACATCCTCAACACCCCACTATGTTGAGAGTTTCCTACATACCAATACTTCTAAAGTGGATCAAGCCCAATGCAGATCTCTTGCCTAAGTACTTGGTGTAAGTGCAAGTGAGTTCTACTATAAGTGCTGGCTTAGGTGCTTTGAGTGAGGCTTGAGACCATAAATTTATGTAATTTGAGCTTAGGATAGCTATAAATGGATATATGCAGAAGTAGGGAAAAATAGGGATCAATGACCTTGATTTTACATAACTCATTATGAACTTGTTTGTTTGTATTACATTTTATTTTCATCTAGTGGATAAAGGGTTAAAAGTCATGTATTTATATCAATCTAGTGTTTGTGTGGAGTGTGAAATAGGTCTAGGCTAACCTTTGGTGTCTTAGGAATTTAAAATATATATGTTTGGGTTGAAATTAGGTAATGGACACTAGCATGGTCCTTGCATAGTGCGCTAGTGTCCAAAGGGGCACACTAGTGTTCAGGTGGTAGAACTTAGGGTACTAGGGGCTTAGATCCCTAGGGAAAGGTTTGGGACTAATTTTGGGATGTCTAGGGATGTGTAATACCCACAAAAAATCTAGATAAGGGTTGAAAGAGGCCCTAAAATAGGTTTAGGGCTAAGCTAGGGATGGGTGGTCTCAAGTGAAACTCATTACACTCAAGTGACATTTTATATGACTAAAATGTCTATAATTTGAAATAATACCCTTTGTCTCACTTTTTGCCATTATGTTGCCCATTTCATTTTCAATTTTGGAATTAGGTTTTTATTGTGTTGGCCTACACCCTAAGTTCTTGGACCATTCAACTTTATTCTCCATTGTGTTTTGTTATGCTACCTATTTTATTCTAAATTTAGACTTAGGTTTTCTTGTGTTAGCCTATGCCCTAAGTTCCTAGACCATCCAACCTTATTATGGATTGATGATCAAGACTAGCCATTGTCTCATTGTCTTTTTGTATGTTACAAACACATTTAGGACATAGGTTTTATTGTGTTAGCCTATACCCTAAGTTCCAAGATTGTTCTACCTTCTTCTAAATTTTCTATTTTGACTAATCAAGGTCAAGTATTCCAAAGACTTCATTTCTTCTTGTAATTTTATGACATTACATTATCCAAATATCTTCTAATTGTGAACATCACTTGTAATGCTTCCAAGGACCATTTGATGGTGTTTCCAACTTCCAAAATGAACTAAGAGTACATTTGTAACACTTGTCAAAAACTAAGTACCATTCCAACCATGCAAAAGTACATTAGTAGTGGGGTCTCTTATGGCTCTAGTTATGAGGAAGAAAACTTTTACAATGGAGATGAACATTTATTTATGTTTGAATATATCCCTCCCATTATGGGATCAAACTAAGGTCAATACATTAACAATTAACCGTTTGAAGACCAAGATGAGGCTCTCTTAAAACTAATAGAATCCAAAGCTAGGCTCCCACTAAGTTTTTTGAGAGAACAATTACATACCCTTGTTTGAAAATAGAAGCAACAATATGAACCAATTATTAACCAATAATAATCTTGTATTCAAGTGCCAAAACCAACCATTGCCTTTTAATAAAAGGAAAGGTCCACTAGTGTATCCTTCCTAAATTGGTCATATTATTACATCCACCATATAAGAAATTAGTCAATGTTATGTAGATCAAATTGTCATTGACTTAAAAACTTATTTGGCTATGACATCATTTAATAATTCTATATTTGTAAAGTAAACTCAGTTACCTAAATAACCACAATAATACCGAGCTAATCTTACACTTGAGGTAGATCTTTTAGTTCCCCCTAAACAAGTTATGTCAATGAATGATTCACACCAAGTTCCACTTGATATGCATGACACATTCTAACGATCATAAAACCATTGCCAAGGTGAAACATTTATCTAATACTTTGCATTAAGTGGTAGATCACTCCCAATAATAAGTTTCCAATAATCCACCACCCTAACAGGCAATGGGTAATTCAAAAAACATGGAACCAACTTCTTCTTATTCGTAGTGATAACAAGTTCCTCTTGAAAACTAACAATGGTTATTCCTTATTATGAAGCAACACCATGTTCCCCAAAAATAATAAATTACTTATAACTCACAATATTAGATTCCTCAAAATCAACATCAAATACCTAAGGATCAACAATGAAATCCTCTAAACCAATACCATCATACTTATTCTTATGTTAGGCATATAACTTAGGTCATAGGGTGCACATTCCCAATATGACCACTCAAGGAAGATCCATTCCTATCTATGTCAATCCTAACCAAACCTATCAATCCACAAGTAACCAATAGAACTATATCCTTCCACCATAAATTGATCTAAATATCCAAGACTTGAACACAATGAGTGAGTTAGTCTCAAGGATTCAAACATGTAACCAAACAAATAAATATAAGTTTAATGAGATATGCCCTTGTTTGTTTAATCTCAACTTTTTTTAGGTCCCCCTCCCCCCTCATTTTGAGGTGTTGAAATTCAATAAATACAAATGAAAAAGTGACCTAAAGGAACATGTACAATCCTTATTTATAGCTTGTCAGGAAGTAGCCTACAATAGTGTATATTTTCTTCACTTTTTTCCATGTAGCTTGGGTGGACAAGCCTTAGAGTGGCTTCAAATTACCAAAGGGCCTAATAACTAATTTCAATGACTTGTTCGAGAAATTTTTTATTAACTTCTCTTATAACATAAATCATGAGTTAACAATGGTATATTTATGTAATCCAAAATATAGAGGAGGTGAAAGCTCCAAAACATACTTACAATGGTGGAGATCAATAACTAATCACTTCCAACACAATCTATTAGACAGACAGTTAGTAGATGTATTTGCATAAAACCTATATATTAAAGTTGCACACAATTTGAGACTTCATTATGCAAATAAGTTTGAGGAAATCATTGACAAGGGGGTATAGATTAAAAAGACACTCATTAACAAGGTTATAGTCAAAATCAGTTCCCAGGTTCAATCATCAAAGCATACCTCAACACATGTTCAAGTAACTATCATTGAAAAACCTAGGGTTTTAACAAGAACAAGAACATGGTGGGTAACAATTTTATATAATCATAACATGTGCAAACAATGTAAGCACCACCTGCTCAAAGTGTACATAAAATCCACCACTCACTCTATAAAGAAATCTTCCATGTAGAGGATATTACAAAAATTGATTGTTCACCAACTTAAGGGAGCCCATTGATTCAGTATTCCAAAAATTTGTTGTTGCCAACATGATTATTTAGACTGTGTTGAAACCCTTTCCTAAGGATCAACCCAAACTAGTTTCGTATCATGATAATGAATACTTTGAATATCATCATATTATGGTCTATGCAATTTATATATTTGTGCAACTAAGGCACATTATTGAAGACTTGATAGAAAATGGACAAATTGAACTAGATAAGAGAAATCCTAACACCAATCAGGATATGGGTATCTACAAGGATCCCTTTCCAAAGCATAATAATCAATAATGGGGGAAAAATTAAAACTAAGGCCAAGGACATAATCAACATTAGGCATGAGGCCCTAATATTAATCAAGGTCAAAATAAGAACAATAATTGTAATTAAGATCATGACACCTAAACCAATCAAGCTGAGGACCATACCATGCCATATGATTACAACAATATCATAGGATGTATTACTAATAATCACATCACTACCATTAAAATCGAGTCCCATGTATCATCCAACATTATCCAAAATTTTGGTCCCTCTATTTTAAGATCACCACCCCCTTCTTTAGGTAATTTTTCACTAAGTTTTATCCCTTTGCTTACATCTCAGTTTCCATGGGTTACCATTCTTGGACCTCCTCATCATTCCTCTAATTACAATAACTCCCTCCTGACTCAAAGTTGCATAGTCATAACTAAATGGATAAAAGTTATCCTCCATGGCCTTTTGCCTTCTTCCAACATTGATTCTGAGCTAAACCCTATACCTTCCAAAACCAATTATATATAAAACCCTATATCGACTAAGGCCAAACCTTCTCACCCCATTGTTGAAAAACCATACAATATGAGTGAAAAACTAAGCAAAACATCTATGCATATTTTTATTTTGAATCTCTTACATATGTTTGAAGTTCACAAGAACATATTGAATGATTTCCTTCAATAATCCATTGTGCCTTTCATTCTTTCTCTTCACACACCATGCTTAATTTATAGAAATTTCTTCTCTTTTCATAGTCTCATCAACTTTATACTTTATCTTTCTTTCTCCACTAATTAACTTTGATCAAATTTGTAATACCTCCACTTTTCCCATTAAATATAAAAATTCTAGTGTACTCTGCTTACCCCTATTGATGCTTTATTTGGTACACCTCATAAATCATTGATACCAAGGTATAGGAACTGAAAATGTATACACCACCCCCTGTAGCCCCTATACAACAACACCCTCTCACTGAAGGTATAGCCTATAAAATTTAGATTCTAGAAATGATGGCCTTCTACTAAAAAGACACTATAGATCTTGACAGATGTCTCCCTTATAAAACTTGGTTCATAGTGATAACTATGACCACTTCATTCCTACAGCGCAATTTTACTACCTCATAATGGATGCCTAAAAAATTTATTGGCATCTTCTAAGGAAAAAACCTCATTTACATACGCTCCATTATTTTAGTTCCTTCCTCTTATTTTTCACTTCTCTTTATCAACCTTTCTCATTATAAAGTTATTACTCCCAATGCATAAGGTATTATTCCATTACCAAAATAAATTGACCTCTGGTCTTCTCATGCTATGTAGGCACCTCAGTTACATGGGTTGCCTAAGACCTACTCAACCATCATCAAGTCTCCCATCCTTCATCAGTCAACCTTGTCTTCTACCCAATCTGAGTAATTAGTCAAATCTTTGAGTTACAATGACACTCATCTATATTTAATTCAAGACCTATTGTTCTCCCATGCATGCATCCTTTGGGATAAGTTGAAAGCTTACAGCTCACCTTGTCACTCTTTTGTTACAGTTTGTTCCCATTTGGGGCATGTTGAAAACTATGAAACCATCATCTTTTGATTCCCTATATATGTATTTACTAGGGGCATCCTCATTATCACTCATGTCGTAGCTCATTAATTAACAACATTATAATTAATAAACTAATGTTTTTCACATCCAACCCATCTATTTCATCCATTTAACATCATGTCTCTTTTTCATCACATCATTCTTCCCATTTTGGGAAAACTACATTGGCCTCAGGTCTCTTTAGACTATATAGGTAGTGCTTGCTCACCCGTGACAACTCGGCTATAATAACTAATTCTTCCCCTTTATCTCCTCATTACTCAATCTCTTATTTTTCTTATTCATTTACTTTATTTCATTTCTACTTGATAAATGATTTAAACTACACCCACCATCTTATTTTGGGATCACAAATTTCCTTGGCATGTGTCCTTACTTGGGATACATCAAATTCTTGTGTCCTCATTTATCCTATCATTATCTTGTCTTTGGTTGAATCTCTCCCTTGTATGCATCCTTGTTTGGAATACATAGAATACTTATAGCCAATTCATCTTAGTTAAGAATGTAATTCTCCTTGGCATGTGTCCTTGCCTAGGGATACTAAATCTTGGGGCCTTTTGTATTATCAACATCCTATTATGATTGGTTTCTATGTAGGACATCTCGACATCCATGACACCATCATATATTCTCCCTATGCATATGTATTTTCCTAGGGCATCATTATTTTGTAGTTCAATTTTATTATCAATTTCATATTTGATCCCACATCTTTGAGATATTCACCCATTTTGACCCTCCGTTCTTTCAAGTGGCCATCTGTGTCATCCCTTACAACTTGTCCCCTCGAGGGGGCATCAAGTGTCCACTCATATCACTAACATCCATGACCTTATTTATTCTTTAAAAAACCATTACTTCTTCCTGTTGTAATTCCATTTCAAAGAGGGCAAAATGTATACACCTAAATTTGCTCACCTTCTTGACATCATTAATTTTGCTTATTATCTAATATCTTCCTTCATTGTTCATTTGGTAACATGCCCTCTTTCACCCTCAAAATTAATTAATTCATTACTCTCCGTTAGTCACATAATTATCCCACTTGTCTAATATATCAAGTTTTCTAATATTTAATTCCCTAATACTCACCCCACTTTCTAATATCTAGATTTCTCCTATGTGGAATATCTCATAATGGCTAAATTTGAAAACATAATCTACTAAAGGAAAGCCTAGAGATTTATAATCTTTATAACTTTCCTTCCCTCTTGAAATCTCAGATGAATGGAGGTAATCTCACATTGTCTAATTCAAAATTTGGATTGAATTAAATTAAACCATTGACCTTCCCTCTCCTATTGATATAAATCCATGGTTACCCCAAGCAAAGAGACATATAGAAATCAAACAATATTATGTTGTTCAAATCCTTCCATCTATACTTATAATCAAGAAGCCAAAACCATCATCAGTTGTTCAACTATCCAATGTTACCTTAGTTTTGAGTCCATTACGGGCAATCCAATTATCCACATTCTGTCAAAATTATCTTTAAGCATCGTCATGTCTATGGGAAACAAATTTGGGGTTGAGATGATGAGATGATGGTAAGAATCTTATATTGAAATTTTATTTGTTCCTGATTTATATTCCTTGCTCAATCTTAAGGTATGTGTGGATTTGGAATGGTTGCATGTAATTTCCTTTGTCAAATTGCATTTTATTTCCCTTCCACTTTTATGCATATACACAAGTATACTTATTTACATGGTATTTTTAATTATAAAAATGAAATAATGTATTATTAATGTTATAAACATTATAAATTATTATAAGATTGATTCTGGTTTATATTTTACTTTGAAATTAAACTATTGGACTAAAAAGATGAGCTTTGACTTGTCTTGCTTAATACATACTTAGATATATTTGCATTTGTACTTGTGAATGAAATAAAGATGTGGATTTAGTTATTGTATTTAGCCATTTAATATGAAGGTTTGCTTTGACTTCCATGAATAAATGTAAAAATGAATTATGAGGGTATCATCAATATAATAGTGTTATACATTTCATGGATACACCCCTATTTAAGAAATAAACTTATTAAATGATCTCCATGTCGATCTCACTTATAGAGGAGGAAAAACATGCCATGAAATTACAAACTTTGCATATAAGATCATCGAGGGTTGGGGGGAGGGTTGGGGTTAAGAGTTTGGGGTTTGAATGTACTAGGGAGGATAAACACGAACTTTTTGATGGAATGACAGGTCTATGCACTAAGTATTAATGGCTTATTTCTTAGTTTAGGGAAACTAGTTGGTGATAACAAGTATGAGCTAAGTCAAATTGAGTTTAAAATATAGAATGAAAAGATACTTATAGAATGTAAGCATGCCTTGATCTAATAATATAACATACATACAAGACTCTGGATTTACTACACAAGTTGGGTTGTTTGACGCAAATTATTAGTCTAATTGATCTTCCTATTACTAAACATTATAATAATCATTATCAATGTCTATATCACAATAATGATTATTGGGATGGGATGGGGGTGGATTCAATAAGAGTAAAAGTAGTAACAACCCTATTAAAGGAATTGAAAGAGTAATAAGGCTTTTTCCAAAGGACATTTTCAGTTTTTAGGAGTTTATTAAATTGATATATGATATACTTGACCATAAATTGACTAAGTTACAATGTGATAGAATTTTTATTATTTTAACAAAATCATGCTTAACCCAATATTTATAAATGAAAATTTGAAACTACAATATTGTTCACCCTTTAGAATGATGAAATAATACAAAAGAAAACTTTGTTAGTATAAAATTAGTATACATGTTTCAAGTAAGTCTATGTAAACACCTAAAAAATAATATACATAAGTGGATTACGCACTTCAAAAATAATATCTCTTAACATCTTTTACATAAATTCATCAAAAATATATACTAATTTATGTGAACTCAATCATAATTTTTTAAAATATAGATAAATTTAAGTTTTCTATTTTCTTCAAATTTTTTACTCTTTAAAAAATTGCTTTCAAGTTGCTTTTATACATTTTTATTAAATAGTATGCACGATTTTTTTTATTTTATTTTAATGTTAATGAAAATTTATCAAAGTTTTGAATTTTTAATTATCTAAAATATAGATTTTCAATGTGTTTTAATGTTAATTTATTTTACAATTTTATGTAAAATGGATTTTAATATTAACATTAATATTTTCCTATTTTAATTAGATTAAATAATATATAAAAGAAATAATCTAATCAATTTTAAATGTATAAATAAGTTAAATATACAGGGTTTTAGCTTATTTGGTTTGTGGGAGTGATTTGGTGACATTTTACATGTGGGATTTCTTTAGTGGACTTTAATGGCTTATATTATTGTCTCAGCAAAAATATTTAATGAAACATTTAACAAAAATGAGAGGTAGTTTTCCACTAAATGGAACTTTTTTTCAAGTTAGTGAGTTATTTTACACATTTAAATAAGGGATAAATAAAACCAATTTTCATAAAACTAGAAAATATGTAATTCATATTATACTATTTTTCATTACATCTTTGACGGTTACAAGCTTGAATCTAAAAACTCTAAAATTAACATGTATATTTTTTTTGTGAGTGCCTTAACAGGGAGGATTCACATGGAATCATTGAAATACATAGAATGTTGACATCTCAACCCATATTTTAGAAATAAACATATAGCATATTACAATGATGAGTAAGAACACATCTAAATCAGTGAGTTCCTTTGCCTAAGCAACCACAAGTAAGGAGCATCCACACCATCAAAGTCACCCAAGGCACAACCTTGGCCTTAACTGCTTGACTCTTTGTATCAGGTACCTAAAGAGATTTGTACCTTGGTAGATAGATATAAGCAATCATCATCCTCACCAGTCAGACTACAACCCTTTCGATAATGTGTGTAATTTTAAAATCAATATACCACCATCCACATTGACTCATTGCCCTTTCTTCCCATGTTGTTCACATATTCAATAAGAGGAGACACGTGGAGCTTTTAGCTTAACCCACACATCTTGCCAGAGTAGCATAATGGAGCCATGAATAATGTTGATCCCCATTTTCTTTTCTTTTTGCATTCAATCTTAATGAAGATGGTTTTGTCCTTACACATTGGTGCACTATGAACAAACACTCAGACTAGAATCATTCTTTTCTTAAATTCATCTTGTGGATGACCTTTATTTGAAATCAATTCGAGGTTTTGTGCATTATCTTAAGGTAAAATGTAGATATTTAGTTTTATTTCTTACATTTTTTGTTGCTCTATTGCTAGCCATCTCATGTGACCTGCACTGGTTAGATATCCATTGACTCCTTAGTTGTCTTAACCAAACATATCATTATTTACAAACCTTAGGGAGATTTACTCCAAAAAAAAGCTTATGGGTGTTATGTTTTTAAGGCTAAGGAACATTTATCCACTTTTCATTCTACATCTACAAGTATTTAGACCAATTCATAGTCTTAGTCATTACAAGTTTTTAGGCCAAGTTGATATATTTGTTTGGTTAGACAAAGTAGTAATTAAGTAGGTAGTGTGTTATAAGCCTTACATGTTTCCTTGAGAATATTTGAGCTTGTGGGTCTTTAGGATTTTGAAGGTGAAAGTACAATTTAGCCACATTTTATGTTAATGAAGCTTCTTCAGCTCCTATAATTGCACTGGATTTCAAGTTAGTGTGAGAATTGTTAATATTAATTACAGACCATTTGATTTATTTGTGTGATGTTTGTTTTTGGAGAGGATGTATTGGAGGGTCGAATCTTTTTCCACTAAGTGTTATTTAATTTAAAATGTCATGGATTTTGTCATTAATGATATGAGAATTAGAATTAGGAAAATTTTAAATTATAGTAATTACCTTACAAATTATATTATGTGCTTTGAATGTTTAGCCATGATTTTAAGCCAGATAGATCCACCAATGTCCTCTTCCCTAGCCATGAGTCTCAAAAGGGTGGATACATAGGACAAAGACTATTTTTGAGATATATGGATTGATCACAATAGATTTCAAAGTGTGTAAATGTTCCTTTCGATGTTGCTTTTAATTTTACCCTATAACAGGGACAAAACTTAATAAGGCATATAGTCTATTGAAAATAAAAATGTTACCTCTTAGATTATTTTAAATTGTGATTGTATTTATACAATGAAGATGTCAA
Organism: Torreya grandis; assembly: GCA_037957365.1. Lineage (NCBI taxonomy): Eukaryota > Viridiplantae > Streptophyta > Pinopsida > Cupressales > Taxaceae > Torreya > Torreya grandis. The sequence continues at coordinate 817,339 of JARHVA010000213.1, forward strand.
TCATTTAAGTTTTTCATCTACCTTCCCTTATATTGTGTGGTTAGTTAGGCCATGATAAAAAAATTATGACTTCCATGATCATAGGATAACATTGAAAAATGTTGTCACATGCATTTAATGGTGTTTCAAGGAGGTTTTGTTAATTAGTGTTGAAGTCTCAACTTCATTTGGCTAAAAGTGTCGATGATGTAAAATTTATCCATGAAATCACCCATCTCTACCCCTAGCACTTCTCAGTCAATTTTGTGGCCACTAATAGAATCCAAGATGGTTATATAGAACATGGTAGGGATATGCAGCCAAAAACTATAGTTATACTTTTGTGAAATATTTATGGTTTTCCCATGATTTTATTGGATGTAGTTCAAATAATTTAATCACTATTTAACACAAAAATAAAAAAATAACAAAAAAATTCTTTGACATTGCAAAACTATTAATTTTTGTGGCAATATCACTTTTTGATTGGGTGGAATGGTTTTTGAGACAAAGTAATTTCCTACAATAATAACTATAGTACCATACCTTATGACATGTACTAACAATTGTGGGTACAAGTACTCTTGGCATAGTTTCATTTTCCATTGGTAATTTTTGATTTGGGTCTATAAATGCTACTTTTTTCCACATAATGGACAATAGAAACATTAGCATCTTTTATCACATAGGGTAAGTATCATTAATTTTTGGTCTACCCATTATTTTAACCTCTAAATATCATATAATATAGGGCCTTAAAGAAAACTTTATGGCCTTATCACAGATTGGGATGAACACAATTACATATATATAACAAATGTCATTTATGTAATAGAGTGTTCTCTTCACGAAGGCCTTGTTGATTACAATTACAATTTAAGTTATAAATCTAAGATTTATAAGAATATGTATTTTTTGTATATTTTTTTGGTATTTTTGGGCATTGTACAAGAATATTTGTGGGAAAAAGAAAACATCAGTATTAAAATTGGGACTTGATTACTCTCAATTCACCATTGGTTCAATCTCTCCAAGTGCTTCAATAAGAGGGCACAATTCTCCATCATTGATGACTGGTTACAAATAAGTTTGGTTTCATTTCCATGCAAGTATACTCCTTCCTTACTCTCTTTTAAAGTTTTCAAATTTTAAGTTCAACTTTTACAAAATTTCAAGCTTGACAAATGACTACTTCATGTGTTGTTGTAGGATTTGCTAAATTTGAGTGTCCTACATAATTGAAGTCACTACTCAAAGATGAAGTCTACATACAAAATCAAGGTCAATTTTTTCTCCTTTAATCTAACAATTTCAATTTTTTTGGTAGACACATAAATTTGGTCACAAATACTTGACAATGTTAATTCTTGACAAATTATAAACCATGTGACTTGCACTCAAATACATGATTCTTATGCCTTTTATCTATATGCAAGTTTGACCCTTTATTTATCGCTATCATTATACAAAAATTTAAATGTGAAATACTCAAGCTACTAGAATTCACCCTTAGATTTTCCATTGCTACAAATAGTTATCTCTGATCCTTCTTGACAAGTTTGTTCCAGGTATACAGGAGCACATTATGCTCCTATCCACTTAGGTCAGCCATGGCCTGCACCAAATAATGACTAGTTTTTAAAATTCAAATTATTCTTTTGGGTCTTCTTGCACATTTCTTAAGGTTAACTAAGTAAACTTTTAAAAGGTTTGCCTAGAAATACATATCAAGAGTCATTCATTAACCCCATTTAGCATTCACTATTATCAGTATTACACATTGAGCATATCTACCCTATCATTTATAACTTTGAGATCACTCACAATAAACAACTTTAAGCCAAGTCAAGAGCATTCCAAAACAAGTCAAGAGCTATCATTGTCAAGTATCAGCAATTTTCTAACTGCATGTAGTAAAATGATTAGTTTGCACATTAACTCTATGTGGAAGAGCTATGTGGGCTTGATTTCCCTCCTTGAAGTACATGAGTAATGATCAATCATAAATGGGGTGATTTAAACAACTTAGCCCATTACACTCTCCTCTTTTTTGTAGGGTTTTAAGCTATCAAAGTGACTTTTGGGTTTTAAAGATAAGAGAATCAAAACAATGATATTTTTATTGTAGATTCAATGTGTTATATCTCAAGTTATTTAGTAGATGTAGGCATAGAAAGCACATCGATAAGTTTTTTTATCATAGCCAACAAATACAAGTCCACAATCAATGAAATCGAACACACTTTGTTGACATCTATTTACAATAGTCGTGTCTAAGAATATTGTCTACTTTTATCTTTGATCTATCATTTCCCTATTAATCATTTTCCATATTCAATTGGGACAAGTATATAATCAACAGACTCAAATGCACAAAGCCATAATCCACTTACATCGAACCCATCCAAGAGTAGTTTTTGATTTTGTTCCCAATCCTTAACTTTCATGGTGACTTATTTTATTATTTTTCATTGTTTTATATTTGGAACAATCAACATGAATCTTTATGTAAGTTATCTCTGCATAGTGTTTTTCAAAAATAATAATTTTCCATATTTAGTAATTTTTAAAATCAAAATTATTGATTATTGTACATCTTTAGCATTATGATATTCTCTAGTTTTACATCTATAATTACACAAAATTTTATGTGTTTTATGAAAAATAGGGTAAAATAAGTGATTAATAGTAGTAACAATCAAATAAGATAATTTGTGTATTTATTATTGTAATGATTAAAGGTATGATTGTAATACTTTGTATCCATGTTTGTAATATGAATGAATTTGGTATACATTTTCCATTGACCAATTTTGTCAGCATGCTTTGTTGCAATCTATGATTTCAAAATCCATTTGTTATAAGTCATTAGATCTATGACCCAATGGACCTAAATGGGCCATCATAATTAAACAATAAAGATCCTTTATGTTTTACATGATTACGTGACTATGTCGCTATTCAAAGTTGATAAACTTGAGTCATCATTATGACTAAGTGTATTTTGAGTGATATTGATGAGTAATGCTTATGTTTAATATCAAAATAAATAAGTAATCCTATTGGACCTTATTGATGTTAAATAGTAAGCATATTAGGTTAATAATATTTACAAGGAAATTCTTTTTGAATAAGGTTATGGGAGAGAAAAGTGATAAAACATAAAACACAAAAGCTAAATTGTTGAGGTATTTATTGATCTCTCTATTGTGTGCTTTTAACACAAACCACTTGTACCTTTCATGACTCTATGATAACAAATCTTAGCCAAGCCCTATAGTTAAATAGCCAATGTGGATATTAATTATTGTGACTCGTATAATATAAATTCTAAAAGACAAATTAAAACTTAAAATTTAAAATTTTCAAGTGTGAATAATAAATTAAAGATTATAAATTATAATGACTTTCAAAGGGAAATGCATATAATTAATAGGATTAGTATGAATTCAAAGTTTTTATTAGTCCTTGCCAAGGCAGGGAACTATATGAATTACTTTTCAATTAATTAATTTTTATTTAACCAATCAACCTTATATATATATATATATATATATATATATATTATCAATCTTAAAGTTTAGCCAAAAAAATTTGGAATATTCTTTAGATGTTATTTAGGAATATTCTTTCGATTACATCATGAACAATTATTAACCTTTCAACACATACAAAATATTAAATCAAACATTATATGTGTCCCTTCACTAAAAACTCTATCCTCCACTTTTTTTAATTTTTATTATCTTGACATCATCATCTGAATGAAATCAATCAAATAAATTAATGGGGGATGACATTACCTATGAACTATTTTCCATGTCCCAATCTGTTAATGATGATGTTAAATTGTCAAATAAAGCCATGGTCATTATTAACTGAATGCAAATCAGAGTTAGAGGAGTGAAAACATTAATGATGTGCACTCATTCAGCTACACATTTAATTTTTTATTCTCACATTGAATGCTTGATAGCTACCATTTGTAAAAATACTTTATCTTTGACTTCATTTACCATGTACAATTAACCACAACATCAAAAAGATATCCATATCAGAAATCAACTACCATGAAATAATTACCATGATCACTAATATAGTTAGTGGTTACTATGATGAGTAAGATAGTTGGTGGCTAAATATTATTAATATAAATGAAAAAAGAATGAAAGAATCCATACCATCAGTAATAAAATCAAAATATGATGCTACTGGTACCATGTTAAGGCTTTTATTCTTTATCAATGGTAACCTGCACATTGCCAAAAAAAACTATAGAGGAGTGTCAATGTGTAAAATGGGTTGAATAAGAAGACAAAGGGGGATTTTCTTAGTGTAGATATATATGCAGCTTCCCAATGATACTCAATGAATGATACAACTTCCTTTACTACCCATGTAAAAACATAATCTGGTCATTTGGTGAGAGTATTGAAAACATTAGGAAAGCCTTGAATTTTAAGGAATAACTAGAAATAAAAGGTAAACTTTCTCTTCAGACTATCCTATGACTTGTCACGTGCCTTTAATTCCTATAAGTGCTCATACACAGTGGTGGCATTTAGCTCTGTAGAAGCATACATTGCACTAGTAAAAATATAGCATCCTAATAATGATTGAAAAATATTTAATGCACTTTTAGATGATAGACAAAATATTCAACTTTCTCATAAACTTTCTAAAAAATACACTTCTATAATACAACACAAATGATTATGATATATATATATATATATATATATATATATATATATATATATATATATATATATATATATATATATATAAATTGTTTTTACTATCTATAGTTCTTGTCTTTGTTAAATATTTCATACCTCAAGCTTATGGTCGCTTACGCATTGCTTGCATCCTGCCATCCCTCAAGTTTAAAACTAAAAAGAAAAGGGTCACTACAAAGTCAATGTTTTTAGGTTTCAAACCTTTAACCTATTGGATTCCCCTTTATTATGAAAAAGGAACTCACGTGAATAATGTGATCAAGACCAAAATAAACTCTACTTTAAAGTGGGTCATTCATGATCTACTTCTTCTAAGAACCTTTGCAGAGATTCTTCCTCTACTAGAACAAAAATTAGATTTAGTGGCAATGTTAAGAAGTGGGAATTGTAAGATGAGTGAATGGTTCCTCCCATGGGAAAGTGCAATTGAAAGACAGTAGCAAAAAATCCAAATGCCAAGCAGATGGAAAAACCTACCATAAATGTAGAATAGGCTATCATAGACACCTCCACCTATCTATTCATCTGGAAAATAGTTGGGATGCCATGTTGGGCCTTATCTATGAGGTTGTTAAGTTTAATTATTGTATATTCTTAGAATATTAATTAAATAAATACTATATATATACTCTAATATACTATATTTTAATATATATAATGATTAATATATATATTAATGGTAATAGGATTATATATATATATATATATATATATATATATATATATATATATATATATATATATATATATATATATATATATATATATATATATATATATATATATATTATTAAGCTCTATTATATATTATATAATATTATACTATATAATATATATTATGGGTAAATTCACAAAGTTGGGGGACAAAAAGGGGCCTACCCAAGGACATGATTTTTCTGAAGTTTTAGCAATTTGAACTTCTAAAGATAATTTGAGATATCTACACTCCAAATTTGAAGATGGTGTAAAAACATGAAATGTATCACTTCGAGTTTAGTTTCCAAAACACTATTTTTTTAAATGGTTATATATATATATATATATATATATATATATATATATATATATATATATATATATATATATATATATATATATATATATATATATATATATATATATATATATATATATACAGCACATATATTATTATATTTAATATTATTATTAAGCTCTATTATATATTATATAATATATATTATGCGTAAATGCACAAAGTTGGGGGACAAAAAGGGGTCTACCCATGGACATGATTTTCTTAAAATTTTAGAAATCTGAACTTCTGTAGATAATTTAAGATATCTACACTCCAAATTTGAAGATAGTGTAAAAATATGAAATATATCGTTTTGATTCTAGTTTCTAAAACACTATTTTTTTTAAGGTTAAGTATAACTCGGTCAAACATCTAAAATTTGAAGAGGAACTTCTATTTTTTTTAAGGAAATAAAGTAAATAGATGAATGTGCGGCCCACCATTTTTTGAGCAATGTTTAATATTATTTGAAACCCTTTGGTGAACATTTAGATAAGATCTTCTAGTTTTTTACCTATCTATATTTTTTAATGAATACTTTTTTTTATGAATTTTGAAAGTAAATAGATCATGAAAAATTACAAAAATTGGGATAGTCAGTCATACGACCCACCTAACTACCTAAAAAAAAATCAAATTTTTATTGAATGTTTGTAGAATTAGGCCTAGTTTATGACCATATAACTTGTTTTACACTTGGATAAATGCAAAAAAATTACATGAATATTTATAGACATATATATATTTGGCATGTAGAGGCCTAAAAAGGTATAAATAGAAATCAACATAGTTTTAAACCTCCAATTAGTCCATAAATTATAAATTAGAAAGAGTAGAGTGTGTTGGTATTAAGTTTTTGAATTTTACCATTGAGATTTGTAATGTATTTGGAAATCGAAGTTAAATTTTGTTGAATTCTATCAACACTCTCAGACGTAGCCATTCCTGATCCAAAAGGTTTGGTGTTTGAATTTAAATTAAAATAACATTTAATAATTCAATCACACTATATCTTCATAACACCCAAAACCACAAATTTGCTCTTGAGCTCTAATTTTATATATAATCTTGTATGCTCTTGAGATCCTTAATAGTGGTGTTCTTTCATGTGATACAATAAATGTCCCTAACCTTGGATAGCGAATTAAGGTGTTGTGGTATCACATTAGACTTCAAAAAATTTATGGGCATTTTAATATGTTGACTTAACTACTTATAATTACTTGGTTTTAAGGTGTAACTCATTATAAATTTTAAGATATAACTTATTTTATCACGAGAGATCATAAAATGCATTTTTTAAACCTATGGCCAAAACTTAGCCTTTGGAGTACCAATCTAGCTATGCATTTAAATTAAATTGGGGCTATTTCGATCCCCTTCAACCTAATTACATGACTATAAAATGTGATTAGGGGTTGACTGGCTCTAATTTCATCAAATTGATTGAAGCAAATAAACATTATTTAAATGAAACTTTTACATGTATAGAATGTGGTTTTGAGCTCAATAAACTTGAATGTCATCAACTAATAAATGCAAATGTCGATTAGTTCAATTGTGGAGGTAATTAGGGTCAAAATGAGCCACATGAACCTATTTAAAATTTTATATGATATGATTTGTAGTGAAATTAATCCTAATTTCATGTCATATATAATTAACCAAAGATTTGATTCATTTAATCGAGGAGGCATTTGAGGCCAATTTAAACCCCTTAAAGAGCAAGATATTATTTGGGGCAAAATTAAGTTTGATTCTATCATGAATTGATCCAATTAGTAAATTTGTGTAATTAGGGGTGTGATTTGGGTAAAATTGAGCCCCTAAACCAAATTTATGACTCAATACATTGTATAATGTATGCAACATGTATGGCTTAACTGACCCTACTTATATCAAAAATGCAAACATGAAGGCAATTGTAATAAATAGATTCAATCAGCTTAATTATTTTTTAATTACCTTAGTAATTATACCATATATCCTATACCTTAAACCATAAACCCTATACCATTTACCTTAAACCCTGAGACATCATTCCTAAACCCCAAACCCTTTAAATTATAGACATTATACCCTAAACCAATCAATTTAGCCCCAGTTTATGGGTATATTATTGTCATTGATGTCAAGGTTGATGTCAAAGTGCATCTAATGAAGGTGAATGTTGAGTTGTAATTGAGTTATGTGCATGATATGACAAGGTTATTATAAAGGTATGATGATAAGTAGGTTTACATGAGTGGTGTGAGCATTGGAATGTACAGGTCATGGAAGATGTTTTAAGACAACTAATGTTTGCATAGGAGCCATGTGACAAGATGCATTTAAAAGCAAGAGAGAATTTTAATGAAAGAGAGAATTTAAAGGTAAATTATGTATTATGGTTTCATGAAGACATAGTTTAAGGTGTCAAAGGTGTTCAAGTGCATGGAAGAGAGATGTCAAGTCACATGATGCTTGGTCATGTGGTTTTAGGTCTATATGAGGTTGTGGAAGATTATTTTCATCAAAAAGAGAATGGTGTAGTGATATTAGTGTGTTTTAATGTCTTATATCTACTTTTTTTTATTTTTTTTGGGGTCATGACATATAAGGAATAGGTTAAATCATCAAGTGCTTGAGTAGCCCAATCTTAGTCATGGCATGAAGAGACCTTATGAGAAGGTATGAGCATAATGGCTTGCTGATATGAGTGCACATAAGAATGAGTTTTTGTATTAGGTTTATTGATCATGTATGTGAGGCATTATATCACTCATGAGATTCTTAAGGTGAGCCTACAAGGGTAGGACCTTCATATCAAGTATGCACCTAGACCATTTCTAGACCCTGTCTGACCTAATGAGGTATCATGATCTATTGTCAAGGTATGTGAAGGATGTATTTTAGTTTTTAATAATGAGAGAGGTTGTTTTAGTATGTTATTTAAGTTTATATTACATGGAAAGAGGCATGAAGGTCAATTTTAAGGCCTAATTTGGTTTGCAGGTCAAGGTCTAGAAGAGCAAAGAGAGAGTGTGGCCTAATGGAGGGTCATGATCAGATTTCAAGGTGTTTGAGATCATATTAGAATTATCAAAGGTGAGGTGTGTTTTTTCAAGTTTTTTCATGCATTTTGAGTTCATATTTTTAAGGACAAGGCATGAAAAGTTGTTTGGAGGTTTCTCCAGTGCTCAGAATGAAGGGTTTTCAACCTGATAAGGATTTTATTATGATCATTAGCTCATAAAAACTTTGAATGGGAACCTAATAATTTTATGGTATATGGGGAAGGGTCCTATCAAAAAATTCTAGGCATTATTTTTTGGATTGAGGGGATATGCTTTATGAATGATCGTTAAGAATGAAAATTGCTTTAAACCCTCTTAGAACCCTAATAAAGACCTGATGTTGAACATGTTTCTCAAGAGTGATTATAATGTATTGAGATCATTGGATAAGATATTTGATCTTATATTTTACTTTCCCAAGTACCTCTAAGTGGTATTGGTTAGAGAGAGGAGAGAGAAAATGTTGAGTTACAGGCTTATTTTTGAAGAAGTTGTAAAAGTCAAAAGTTGCATTGGACATAGTAATCAAATAGATGTAAGAATAAGGTAGAGAATCATACCTCATGATAATTAAGATTTATAGATAGTTTATATCCCTAAATTATGCTAAATTGGTCATCTAAGTGAGCCAGTCATTAATAGGCCTAATGATGCAAACAGTGAGAAACCCAAGTAACAGTGAGAAGATGATTAAGGATGTGCTATCATTATATAATGATGAAACCAAGTGAATGCATATTTTTTTGGACTGGTATTTCCTATTCATTATTGTTATAAATCCTAAAATATAGGTACAGTGGTAAAAATGATGAAGTCAAAATGGCTTGTTTGGCTTAGTGACGTTTGTGTATAGTAAGGTCATAAGATTAGTCTGCAAATATTTACCTTTTGACCATATGAAATTTATATATAATAATTTAATAATGATATAATATGATCACATAATTATATAGGTGAAATTTTTCATACAGGTATCGAAGGTCATTGTCACCATGATTGTGATTTAAGGTAAACTAGTAGTTCTAGTTAAGCAAGTTATAGTGATGAGTTTGAGGCTCTATACCCTAAGTTGAAGTATATAATGCACATGGTTTTTTTTTTAAATTTTTTGTTCTATATATAATTTTTATAAGGTTTGATAGTCATTTAAAGAATTTTAAATCTTTAAACCAAAATGGCTTGTCTGGTTTTGGTTTGATTGTGTGTAGTGAGATCAAAAGACTGGTCTTCAAGACAAATATTTGACATTAGACCTTATGATTTTTGTATTTGAGAGTGATATTTATATGTTAAATTATATTTTTAAATTATTTCTTATAATTTTAAGTTTTCTTTAAATTATTTAAAATCAAGTTGTTCATGACTAGGTTTTGAGTGTTCTAGCAATTCTGAGTGTGGAATTTACAGAGAAGTGTCTGAGGCCTTTTTACCTAAGTTGTGAAGTTAAAATCACATGTTGATGTTTTTAAGGTCATGGATTTTTTTTTCATTTTATTTATTGTAATTTTTGTGTGACTAAATTGTGTGCATAATTCAATTTAGTTTGACAGACTTTCTATAGGTTCACAGGCCTAATTGTGAACAATGCTACAAGGAGTGTTCATGAAGGGGTTGGTGATAAAAAGTGTTATGGACCTTATAAAATGTTTATTTGGGTATATTTTATAAATTTATTTAATTATATTATTTATAAATTAAGTCAAAGTATAACTTGTCCTAAAGTAGACCTAATAGAATTAGGTCTCCATGAGACCTAAAGGTGAAATGAGGTCTAATAAAGTTATAATAGACCAAAAGGGACTCAATATATATTTTAATAATATTTATGATACTTTATAAGACATATTACATGTATTAAATAATATATTAAGGTTTATTATCTGACTAAGTGGCATATTAACAAGGAATGGTATATATACAAGGCAATTTTAGGCCTATTTATGTATGTATATGAGTATGTGAATGATATAGCACAATATGAGTAGAAGGAGGTATTTTAGATCATGATATAAGTGTAGAGGCTATATAATTAATATATGAAAGTGTTTCTACATATTAATATCAAGGTCATATGACCTAATCAGTCTTGAAGAGACCTAATTGAGCGAAGAGACCTAGAAGGCAGTTTGAGAGAGATAAGAGTGTGAAGAGCTGAAGAGGTGGTCATCATCAATTGGTTGAGAAATCATGTGCTATAAATTTTTATCAAATATTTAATTTTTATTAGTTTATGTTGAGTCATATATGGTTTTTTTTCCTCCTTGTAATTTGGTGCTTGATAAAGCCTAGCTAAGTTAGTGTTTGGCTAGTTAGGGTTAGTGCTCCATGTGAAGTTGGTGATTCACTAAATTTGGTTTTTATATTATAGGAATACATTTAATTTATATATATTAGTGGTTTTTATTCCTATTTATGGTATTTTTAGCATAGTTTTATCATTTATTTCAATTTTATGTCATTAATGTTAAAATGTGGTCATTGTTATCTAGATGCATGGTGAGTAATCATGATGAATGAGGTTAGTTTCTAGATGAGAATGGCAGTGTGTGTTGGTACAAGTTTATGATCATTAAAGGTATGCATTTATTTTAATGTGAGATAAAATTATATGTCCAAGTGCCTTATATCTTCTTGGTTGATGTTATGTTAAGATCATGATATGGAAGGAATAGGTTAAGGCATCAAGGTGTCTAGTAAAGCCTTGTCTAGACATTATAAGAAGGTATTTTTAGGTATCATGGTGAAGTGATTGAGATAAGGCATGTAATAATTTTTTTTAATTGTATGGGATTGATATCTAGGTGTATAATCCTTCATAAGTGTTGTAAGGTAGGACAAGTGCTTAAGGAGCCTAGTCATGACACTAGTCATGGCATGTAAAATCCTAGTGAGAAGGTTTGAGTATAGTGACTTGGTGAAATGGATGAAAAATTCATAATATTATGTATGAGGTTACTTGATCAGGTATATAAGGTTTCTTATCACTCATAATAATCTGAAGGTGAGCCTACATAGGTAAGACCTACAAATCTAATCTGCAACTAGATACCTAGCCTAATAAGGCATCTTGAGCTATTATCAAGACATATGAAGGATAATTGACATTTTTTGATCATGTGAGATGTTGTGTGAGAATGTGAGTGAAGTATTGACAAATTTAAAAGAGGTTTAAAGGTTAGATTAAGACCTAATAATGTATGAAGACTCAGGTGTAAAAATCAAGATGGTGAGAGCATGGCCTAATGAGGTATCAAAATCAATTTCCAAGGCATGTGTGAGTACATGAGAATTTAAAAAGGTTATTCAAGTTATTTTAAGAATTTTCATGAAGTTTTAGGTCAAATTTTGCAAAAAAAGGCTTGAAAATGTTTTTAGAGGTCTCTCAAGTACACTGAATAAAGGGTTCTCAATTTGAGAAGAAATTTCAATTATTCATTGGCATGTGCAACCTTTGCATGAGAACCTAATATATTAATGGTATATGGGGAAGGTTCCTAGATAAAAATTACGTGCATTATTTTTTTTACTAATGGGATATGATTTATGAATGATCGTTAAGATTGGAAGATGGTTTAAACCCTCAAAGAACCTTTGTAGTGACCCAATATGAAAGAAGTTATTCTAAGGTGATAAAAATGGATTGGTATGGATAGTTAAGTGATTTTAATTTGTATTAAACTCTCCTAGGCATCTCTAGGTGTGATTTTTTTGTCAAGTGAGTGAGTGAAACCTATAAGAATAGGCCTTATTTATTAGATATTTGTTGTAACAGCCAGAGTTGAACAACTCAAAGTATGCAAATAATTATATAGATAATATTGAGACTTGAATTCCATGTCCATGGTGGTTTATAATTAGGATCTATCCTTCATGTGTGCTAAATGGTAATACAAATCGACTAGTTGTTAACAAACCTAATGATGCAAATAGTGAGAAACCTTGGCATAAGTGAGAAAGTGTTTAGGAATATGCTATCATGGATTAGGGATGGATCCAAGTAAATGGAGAAGTTGTTAAATACACATAATACATGTTAATATTGTAAATAGGTTTTGGATGTCATCAATATGATGAAAATGTTGATCATAAGTTGACCTGTCTAGTGCAAATGAGATAGTGATGGTGTAAGGTTATGAGATTGTTATGCAAGACCACTATTTCCATATGACCATGTTATATTTATATCTAATATTTGTCTAATGATCTCATCAGATCATTTAAATTCATTTAAACTCTTTGAAAGTGGTCATATAGGTATTGAAGGTCATTTTTACCATGACTATACTTTAAGGCAAATTGGTAGTTTTGGGTAAGCAAGTTACATCGATGAGTTTGAGGCTCTTTGCCCTAATTTGAAGTATGTAATGCACATGGTTTTATTTTTTGAGACTTTAATGACCTATCCATGTTTTTTATAATCTTGAAAGTCAATGTAAGAGGTTGGACCATTGAAGCCAAAATGGCTTGTCTAGCTAAGTGATGTCTGAGAGAGAGAAGGTCAATAAATTGGTCTGCAAGACCAATAGGTGACCTTATATCTTATGATTATTTTATTGGAGTTTGTTCTAAGGAATTTTCATGATCATGTTAATATATTGTAATTTCTTGATTATTTTCTTTCAAATGTCGTAAGTTCAAGTTTCCATGACTATGTTTTGAGGCTAGTTGGTAGTTTTAAGCGAGCTATTTGTAGAGAAGGGTTTGAGTCCTTTTACCCTAAGTTGTGAAGTTTAAAGCATATGATGATTAACATAAGGTAATGTAGCTTATGTATATAATATTTATTTCCATGTTTTTTTATAAAAATTATATTTGTGCTTCAGTTATTCAAGTCAAATTTTTGGGTATGTATAGGCCTAATTTGAACAATGTTGATAGACTTTCTAGGTATGCATAGGCCTAATTATGAACAATGTTAATGGCATGATTCAAGTGGTGGTTGAATATAAAATGTGTCATGTACCTATATATAATTTTTTAAGGTCTATTTTAGTAATATATGAAGTGATATTTTTGTGTGTGAAGTTTGGAAGCATTCCAAAAAACACAAAGTGTAACGTGCTCTAATAAAGGCCCAATTGAATTAGGTATCCTTTAGGCCTAAAAGGGTTTTGGCCCTATATGTTATGACCAACCTAGTTTAATGTTTGATTCATGTTTTAAAAATGTTAGAATACCTATTTTAAGGGTAATCTAAGTGTGCAAGTGTGTATTTCCAACCGAGGTGTGTGAGAGCAAGAGACTTGTATAAGAGCAAGACACATTAGACCTATTTGTGTGAGAAGATAAGAGAGTGTGCAAGCAAATAAAAGATCAAAAATAGGAGTAGAATTAGGTCATGTAGGAAATAATATGGATGTAGAGAGATAGTCATAAATATCTAATATAATGTTTGAGTATGAAGATCAAGGTCATATGACCTAACAGGTATTGAAGAGACCTAGTAAAGTGAAGAAACCTAGAGGCAATTTAGAGAGGAATAGAAGTGTGTGAAGATCTGAATAAAAGGACCATCATCTATTGAATATTTAAATAAGGAAAAAAATGGAAGGTAAAATTCTACTTGACTAAGTGGGTGCTTAGTCAAGAGATGGCTGAGTTGGTGTTGAGTCACTAAAGGAGTTGGTGCTTCTTTAAAAGTGGATGATTGCTAAAGACTATGTCAATTTGGTGTTTGATATATTTTAGTTAATTATTAAATGAATTTTATTCATTGATTTATAGGAATTTTTGTCCAGGCCTATGGTCAGTGGGTTTTATTCCACATGAGGGTCTCCCACATATATGATGTGTTCGTACTTGCCATGTGTATATTCTCATTACTATGTTGTTAGACTAGTTGATATTACTCATATGATGATGTTGCTTGATGAATGATTAGAATATTTATTTAATTGAAGTAAAATTTTATAAGGGCACTGATTCACCCCCCTCCCCCTTAGTGATTGTATCTCCAATAAGTTTCCCACATATATGATGTGTTCTTATGTTTCATGTATATTTGGATAGTTGCTTATGGTTTGATTTATCTACATGTTTGTATAAATTGATCATGAATATTAAGTGAAATTTAATGAATGTTTAGATGACTGATTCACCCCCCTCTTAGTCATTATCCTTCTAACAAAATTAACATCTTTTATAGTAATAATTAGGCTCATAGGGGTCAACTTGGTCAAAATCTCATCACTCATCACCAAAATTGACTAATTGGCTCAATATATGATGATGTGGGGCTAATTGAGTAAAAAATCACATTCTTTACTCACAAATCTAGGTTTAAGGAGCTCAAATTTGCCCCAATTACCTTCATGATTGTAACTTATATAACCTAAGCCCTAATACCTAAATATTATAATCCCTAAACTCTAAACCATAAATATAAATCTTTAAACCTTAAACCAATCATTTTAGCCTAAATTAGCATCATTTAGACAAACAATTAAATTCATAATGATCAATTTGGCCTAAATCACATGACTGATTACCCCATTTTCCTAGTTTAATTAATTTTCATGATTACATGGGGTATAATGAGAACCCAAAAACACATTCTATAGTCAAAAATAGGTCCAAGTGATTCAAATTGTCATCAATTATCTTTATGGTTGGATCCTATATACCCTAAACCCTAAACCTTATAGGTATTAACCCCAAGCCCTAAACCATAAACCATATACCCTATATTTTAAATGATAAACCAGTTGTTTTGGCACTAATTAACATCATTTAGAGTAATAATTAGGTATAAATTACTTAATTTGGCCCAAATCACATTAATCATTGTATTAATTGACTAATTGGCTCAATCTATGATGATGTGGGGGCTAATTTAACCCAAAAAAATATTGGACCCTATGTACACCCTAAAACATATATAAATTAAACCCTAAGCCCTAAACCATAAACCTTAAACATTATATCCTAAATTATAAACCATAATTTCCCTATTTACCAATTGATTTTGCCCCAATTAACATCCTTTGTAGTAAGAATTAGGTTCACATGGAATAGAGTGATTAGACCTTATATACACACTTAAACCTAAACCTTATGCCTTAATCCCTAATCCCTAAAAACTAAAACATAAATTGTAATCCCTATGCCCTAATGCCCTAATCCCTAAACCCTATGCCCTAATGCCCTAATCCCTAAACCCTATGCCCTAATGCCCTAATCCCTAATCCCTAATCCCTACTTTATAATCTGTATTAAGAATAATGTGATCATGTTATTAGAAAACACGATTGAGTTATTCTTGATATCTACAAAAATTGCTTTTCAACGCCTATTTTTAACCCAAATCAAGAATTTTATCCCCACAAACATTCTCTATGTACTTCTATGGGACTTGTGTACTTATTTTGACCTCACCTTTGAAAATCTATAAATTATACAATGGGTGACAGATCATGTTTGAGTAAAAGGAATAAGTTGAAGAATAAAACACCTAAGGAATGAAAAGAGTTGAGAGAGAAACACAAGATATAAACGCAAAAACTTCATTTAAGATAAGGTACAAACCCTAATCTTGATGAACCAAATGCCATAGACAATGAGTTAATTGAAAATAATGAATTAAACAATGATGAAATTAACCATAATGAATTAAATAATTATGAAGTTAACCATAATGACATGAATAATGATGAAATTAAAAATAATGAATTAGATAATGTTATAAGTTTACACTCATAGATCCAAGTTTTTGATTTTGTTGATGATGAGTATATGTATGATGTTTTATCCCCATGAATGAATAAAATTTGATGGAAAAAAATAATGATGAAATTAGAAATTAAGAAAATTTCATGGAAACATACAATGAAGAAATAAAAAATGAATAAAATGTCATCCCACCTCTAAACAATGAAAGTAATAATGATTTTGAAACACCCTCTCAACAAATTTCACCATTAACAAAACCTTCAAGAATTGTGCATAGAAAAGGAAAGTACTTAATTGAAGTTAATGAAATATTTTATAAATAATGCATAAAAAAATGTCTGATTATCATTCAAGAAGACTGGCTCAACAAATTTGGGATAGTTTCTTCCATAATTTGGATTATGATAGTCAAGGATGTCAATTATTTATTTCATTGATAAAATTGATTAAGATGAGACCTATAATGTACACATGAGGACTAATAACATCTAACATGGATGATGAAAACAATGAAATTGTTAAAAATATGCATGATTCATATCCTATTGTAGGTTGAAAATCATGCACCAAAGATTGTAATGATGCCTGGTGTATACTTACAACTTATGCAGTAAGTGGCCAAATAAGAAAAAAATGAATGCTTTCAAAAACAAATTCGAGCACTTAATATAAATAGAAAAACATTAATGAAAGTAATTGAAATACATGAAAGACTCAATGAACCTAATACCAATAAGCTTTGGGCATTCTCTAGTAGACTTCCATGAAAGGATAAGGCTTTAGTCGATGCTCTCAAAGAGTTGCTCAATTTCGGAAAGACAATACAAGAGTTTTACCCAATATAAGAGATGTAGTGAAAAGAATAGTTGGTTATCATAATTGTGAACTGCATCTAAAACATTTCTTGGATATGAATCAAACACAATTATACTCTAAGTTTTTGGTAAAACATCCAAAAAAATTTATTAGTCAAAGATATTTTGATATCGCCAAACCTTTTTATGTAATAATAAATCACACATGCACCACTTGTTGTAGGCAACATGTTGAATTTTCAACGCACTATGATGTTTTTCACCATATTCATTATAATTTTCATACTAACAACATTTTATAGGAGTGTGGCATTGAAGTTCCACCAAGATCAACTAGGTAATTTATTCTAACTTTTTTTTTAAAAAATATGGGATGGACAGCTATTTTATAACAAATCTTGTTTAGATGGAAATTATAATATTTGTGGTGGATTTCTAAAATTAAAAAATTATATCCATGAGAAGAGTACAAGTGTAATTAGACAAAAATTAGTTGGTTTGAGCAAATATAAATTAGTGACTTAGAAAATAAAATATGGAAAATAATCTAAAAGGTGTGAGCTTGTTAGAAAAAAGAAACTTGTTTCTAAATTTTTGGTCAAATTTAGGGAGAAAATTATTTTTGAGTATGCAAGGCACACACAGGGGGCTATATCATTGGATGAAAATTTCAATATAAGCAATGATACATTCCCACTTGGTTCAATTATTTTAGTATTTAATTTTTCTAAAAATTACACATTCAAACCACAATTAGAAGTACAATCGCAATATTACAACTCATCACAAGTTACCACATTTGTGTATATAACCATTCATGCATGCCCCTAATAGTATAGAGTAGAAAAAAATATATTAATGGAGTATCATTTCTATATCAGTGATGACCAATCACATTGTTCAGAGTATGTGCAAGGTTATTTTCAAAAGTTTTATGAATAGTTGAGTTAAAGGGAAATTACTTTCAATCAACATTACATTTTTTTAGATAATGGCACATCACAATTCAAAAATGCATGAATGTTTTATTGGTTGAGAAGGATTCATGTTACCACTGGTGTTGTACACATTTAGAGTTTCACTGAGACTGGCCATGGAAAAGGGGAGCATGACGATGATAGAGCATGTGTAAAAAGAGTTATTGTAAAGGAGGAGTTGAAATTTGAAGAGGGTGTTGATTTGATAGATGAAAAAGCCATGGTTGAATAGTGTAATGAGAACATGTGTCATCGTGCTCAACAAAATTATACTATTGAAAGAAATTTTTGGTTAATGGAGGAAGAACACTTGGCAAAGTATGAGGATTGTATGACTCTAATGGGTTCAAGTGAGCTCCACTCATTTTATAGCTCAAATGTAAGTTCTTGGACTATTCATATGAGACACTTGGCATGTTTATGTTCTGTGTGCATGGACTCTATTTGGAATGAGTGTGAATCACAAGAGTGAGTAGATGACTAGAGTTCCAAACCTCTAATTCTAATCAACACATATCATGTTCCAATAATATTATAACTTATAAATATGACTTTATCAGATGAATTTGACCATGTATCTGATCTAATACAGCAAGGTAGAATATTTTTCATTATATACAGTTTATTCTCATTGTATATCTTTATAGTGTCACTAAAAATAGTTTTTTGTGATACAGGGCATGTTTTTGTAGTTATTGCAGATGAGGATAATGAAGAGGGAACATATTAATACTTGTGTCAAAGTGTAAAGAGAAATAAAAAATTGATTTCCCTGGTTATAGATGGAGAAAACATTGACTATCCCATTGGGTCAGTGGTAGTCACTCGAACTTGGTTTTGATGATATCCTATAAAAAAATTCAGATCAATGGTTATTTGAAGAGTTTAAAATGAATAGGAAGATACTACACTATTCAAATTTGATTCTTGTAATGAATATTCAATTGTAAAAATATCATGGGAGGCCATTAAACAAGAATCCATGAAAAGTTCAAGAGTCACACCATGAATCTATTTTTGATACTATCAAGGTTAGATCAGATCCTAGGGGTCCATTGGATGAAAACACGTAGGTATGTTGACTTTTCAAATGTAAATGTAATCAATTTAACTAAATATTTTTTATTTTATAGGTAGTACATATGAATTAATTTTTTAATTACTTACTAACAATTTTTAGTAGGTTATTAGTGCCAAATAATCGTCCATCCTTACATGGTTAGAACTATTAGTCAAGAATTCCATATTCTTCAAGCTAAGAGAAGCTAACTTTTTAAGTAATTAGTGTTTCTACACTCCTGAACAATAATGAAAATGCACTTCCAAGTGGATTTCAACATCATGGCAGTGGGAGCATGTGTAATTTTCCTATCTAGATGTAATAAAAGTGATAAATTCTTAACTAGAGGTATTGGAGGTAGAAATGATAGTTAGAGGTCAAGAAGTTGTTTATTCAATGCCAAAATATTGCATTTTAGGACCCGTCACTACATCTTGTGCCATGGATTTCTCTTGAAGTTTTCATCTAAGTGCTCTAGGGTGAAATTAGAAATCTTAAAAAGGCAGGGGAGGGATTTGATGGTTTGTATAAATTATGTACATGTTTCATTTTACACATGTTTGAATCAGACTAAAAACTATATTTTTCTTGTATTGGGAAGGGTGTTCTTGAGGCTGAAATGGGTGGTGGGTTTGTCGATCGAGAATTATGGATGGCCAATAACCTAGTCCTAGACATTATCTTACCCTTCCCAAACATGTTTATAGTGCCATTTTTTGGTTAGGAAGGATCATAATTAGAATTCTACAACCATAACTTCAATTTTGACAACATTTATTATTAGTGTTTCTATGCTTCTAAATGGTAGTGAAAATGTAATTTTGGGTGGATTTGAATTTTATGGTGGTGTGATCATGTGTAATTTTCATATATAGACATGATCTAAGTGATAAATTCTCAACTTGAGGTCCAAAAGGTAGAAATGATAGTTGAAGCTCAAGAAGTTGCCTATTCAATGATAAAAAATTATATTTTAGGACCTATCATTGCAACTTATGCCACAAATTACTCTCTAATGTTCCATCTAAGTGATATATGGTGTTAATATAGGGATTAAATAGGTATTGGATTAATTTTATAGTTTATGTAAATGACGTACGGGTTTTTTTATGCATGTTTAAACTTAGGCTAAAAAACTACTTTTTTCTTGTATTGGGAAGGGTGTTTTTGAGGCCAGATTAGGTGGTGGGTGTATCGATCAGGCATGATGGGAGGTAAAAAACATATTTATATATGTTATACACCCCCATGAATATGTTAGTAGTGCTAGTTTTTTATCAGGAAGCATTGAAATCAGAGTTTTGCAATCATAACTTCAACTTTGACAACATTTATTATTAGTGTTTTTATGCTCCTGAATGGTAGTGAAATTATAATTTTGGGTGTATTTAAACATCATGACAGTCTAATCACATTAATTTTTTCTATATATATGTGATATAAGTGATATATTCTAAACTAGAGGTCCCAGAGGTAGAAATGATAATTGAAGCTCAAGAAGTTGTCTATTCAATACCAAAAAATTATATTTAGGACCTATCACTGCAACTTGTGCCACATATTGATCTCAAAGGTTAAAACTAAGTAATTTGGGGTGTGATTATATGGATTAAATAGGTATGGAATTGATTTTATAGTTCATGGAACTTACATATAGGATTCATTTTATGCATGTTTGAACTTAGGCTTAAAAACTACATTTTTCTTGTATTGGGAAGGGTGTTCTTGAGGCTAAAATGGGTGGTGGGTTTGTCGATAAGGAATGATGGGAGGAAAATAAAATGGTATTAGATATTATCCACACCATAAAACATGTTTCTAGTGCCATTTTTCAATTAGGAAGAATTAGAATCAAAGTTCTACAACCATAGCTTCAACTTTGATAACATTTGTTGTTAGTGTTTTCGCACTCCTAAACGGTAGTGAAAATATAATTTTGGGTTGATTTAAATGTCATGGAAGGGTGATAACATGTAATATACCTATCTAGACATTATTTAATTGATATATTCTCAACTAGAGGTCTCAAAGATAAAAATGATATTTGGAGCTCAAGAAGTTGTCTATTCAATGCCAAAAAGTTGTATTTTAGGACCCGTCACTGTAACTTATGCCACAGATTGATATTGAAGGTTACACCTAAGTGATCTAAGGTGTGATTATATGAATTATATAGGTAATGGAAGGATTTAATAGTTTATAAAAATGACTTACAAGTTTCATTTTATGTGTGTTTAAACTTAAGATTAAAAATGCATTTTCTTGTACAGGGAAGGGTGTTCTTGAGGCCAGAATGGGTGGTGGGTTTATCAATCAGGCATAATGGAAGGCCAATAAACTAGTCCTAAACATTATACTCCCATCCCCAAAAAAATTTATAGTGCCTTTTTTTGGTCATTAAGCATCAGAATTGGATTTATACAACTACATCTTCAACTTTGACAACATTTATTATCAGTGTTTTTGTGCTCCTAAACGGTAGTGAAAGTATAATTCAAAGTGGATTTGAATGTTATGACAATGTGAGAACATGTAATTTCACCAAATATATATTATAAAATTGATATATTCTAAAATTTAGGTCCCAAAGTAAAAAATGATAGTTGGAGCTCAAGAAGTTATCTATTCAATGTCAAAAAGTTGCATTTTAGGACCCATCATTGTAACTTGTGCTACAGATTGCTATCAAAGGTTTAACTTGAGTGATATGGGGTGTGTTTATATGGATTTAATAGGTAGGGTATCTATCTAATTCTTCATACAAATAACTTATATGTTTCATTTTATGCATGTTTGAACTTAAGATAAAAATTTACATTTTTTTATATTGGGAAGGGTGTTCTTGAGGCCAAAATGGGTGGTGGGTTTGTCAACTGGGCATGATGGGAGAATAATAACCTGGTCCTAGATGTTATCCACGACCAAAAAATGTTATTAGTTCCAATTTTTTGTCATTAAGCATCAAAATCAGATTTTTACAACCATGACTTCAACTTTGACAATAATTATTGTTAATGTTTCTACGCTCCTAAACATAGTTAAAATGTACTTCTGGGTGGATTTAAATATTTTAGAGTTATGAAAACATGTAATTTGAATATATAGATGTTATTAAAGTGATATATTCTCAACTGGAGGTCTCAGAGGTAGAAATGATAGTTAGAGCTCAAGAAGTTATCTATTCAATGCCAAAAAGTTGCATTTTAGGACCCATCACTGCAACTTGTGCCACGGATTACTCTCGAAGGTTCCATATGAGTGATTCAGGGTGAAATTAGAGGGATTCAATATTTAATGGAAATTATTTAATGGTTTTTGGAAATGACTTACATTTTTTTTTGTGTGTTTGAACTTAGGCTAAAAAATTACATTTTTCTTATATTAGGAATGGCATTCTTGAGGCGAGAATGGGTGGTGGGTTTATCGATTGGGCATGATGGGAGTCTAAGATCTTGGTATTGGACATTATATTCCCCCTATATATGTTGTAAGTGATATTTTTGTAGGATGAGGTCTTTTTATATTGACACTTTATTTCAAACTGCTATTTTCTATTTGCACTTATTGTTAATCCTTGTATGGTTGAATGTAAATTAATTATTTATTTTTGAATGATGTAGGGAATCTATGGGTAGTAGATTCAATTTAATATTTTCAAGTATCTATAAATGTTTTGAGTTTTTTATGCCTTGGGTGTGTGCTCTTTTATTAACCTTATCAAGCCTCTCTCATGTATATAGTCTTCCTCTCTCTTGTTCAATACGCTTCACCTACTATATCATTAACTCATCTCACACAAACACCATCCTTTCCTTATAAAATTTTCATAACTTCATCCTCCTTGTCTCTTTCAAACTCTTCAATATTATCTAGGATCATAGACCTAATACATGGTTCCAAGTTCTTATCATCTCTCTAAGGCTTATATAGAAATCCACCTACTTAATTGAATCCTCTAACACATTTAATCCAATAGCACAATCTGCAAGTCATAACTCTTCAATCATTTACTCTCTTCTCTTAAACATGATTGTATGCAAAATATCAAGATTTAGATCAATATTACACCTTTAAAGCTTATCATGAGCATTATAAAGGGATATAACACACCCATACAAGATTTAACACTTACCAAGGACCCTCATAAACTCTGATAACTCAATCAAATTCTTTCCATAGGACTGTAGTAAACTATATCTCCCTACTTAGACCAAGAGCTCGTGTCTTGGCTTCAATTAAGACTAAACATGATAAAATAACCTTGAAAAACTATCATGAAATCATCACCTATTTTAGTCACTTTATCCATGATTTATATTCCTCAAATCACCTTTACTTGGGGGTGAAATTACCCCTCTGTCTACTTGCAACCACTCAATCCTCCACACACTGACAAATTAGCATAAGATGTTATCTCTAGGCTTTAATGGCACTATCAACATTAAATTTCATTCAAGTATATTAAAAACACAAAGATAAGGAGGTTCTTCCATTAGATAACACATATTTTATTGATCTTCATAAATATTTTCAATATGATCCACTATCATATCCTTGTCCTCGTGGACAACACAGTTTTCCATCTTCTTGCTCCATCTATCCCTATTTTATGAACCTCCTACCTATTCTACTAATGCATACTAATTCCCCTACACTCTAAAAACACACACCCACATAAAACTCTCTCTCTCTCTCCCTTTTATTTCCCACTTTTCATGAAAGTGTATTGTAGAGTAAAAAACTCTACATTTTTATCTTTTGAGTTTCAGTTGTGCACTTCAGGTTTTGTTGACATAGAGCGTGAGCGTGAATTTATTTTGGCCTAAATTTTGTCTAAGTATCAAAGTCATGCAGAAGCTTCCAAGTGTCATTAGCTGAGACACACTTTATAATTTCCATAACTTGCTCAGAACGTGCTACGTGTCCCGTGGTAACTCAACGGAGCGCAACAAGTGTTGGCATCCACATTTTAAATTTCTTATGAGTTTTGAAAGCTTCTTTCAATAAGCTTCTCTTAGGATCAAGTGGAAGGCACCAAGTGGCAACTGTGGAAGGCTTCAATATGTTTTTCTAAAAGCAATAGAAGATGCCATGTATCCCTAGCTGAAGAAAGTGGAAGTCACCACGTGTCAACATCTGAAATATCTTCATTTTATTTCATTGTTAAAATAAAGACTATGGTGGGCCCTGAGTTTTGTTTCTAAAGTCAGCAAAAGCTGCCAAGTGTCACCATCTATATGAATCTAAAATGAGTCCTAAATGTTTATACAGTCTAGCTAATGCTCAATGGAAGCCTCTACGTGTTCTTAGCTAAAGAAACGAAAGCCGCCATGTGTTCCTTGTTAAAGATACGCAGAAAGCGACACCTGTTCTTGTTCCCCTTTTGAAGTTGCTCAGGTAAGAAGTGTTGTGGGTCTTATTTTCTATAAGTTGTTAAAGTTTTGAAGCAGCGGACTATGATAAATGTTAAAGATAGAACACTCTTGAGCAAAGACATATAAAGAGTATAAGTTATGTGGAAAGTGTCGTGTGTTTTTTATAAGTGCTGTGGAAGCTGCCAAGTGTTATTTTTTGGTGTCACCTAAATAATAAGATGGTTTTCAAGTGAAAAAGTGGAAGCTGCCAAGTGTCCTAGCCCATTTTACAATGGAAAGCATCTTGTGTATCTATTTCAGCCAATGAACTTGTAGGGAGATGAAACATTTCAGATCAAAGAAATATCTTTTGTTAGACACTTCCATTTTAGTTAGAGTCTAGTTAGACCATTGGATTGGGAATGTGAAGGAAATCTAGAGCTAGGTTTGATGCTATAAATATGGGTGTAGGGATCATCAAAAATCATCAGAAGATAGAGATAATTTTTTGTGTGAGATTTTTATCAAGAAATTTTAGACTTTCTTGCTGTATCCAGTAATGTCATTTACCTTTGTTATGTTTTCTTGAATTAGAAAGTTTGTATAACTGTGCATGTTTCTACACTTTTTATGTGACTAGAAAATAAATAAGAAGATTGAATTCTATGCCTTTGTTTATATTTTATGTGTTATTGCAAAATCCTCTAAGTTGTGAGCCTTTGATCCTATCTATTCACATCTTTTACATTGATCATGCCTTGTTTTCTCTTTAATGTAATTGAATCTTAAAGATAGCTTCATTGTGCTTAGAATTAAAGGTCGAATTAAATTTAGGAGCATCGCCATAGTTAGATTTTCTTTCATTGCATTTGTGTTTCCATTTACATTCTATCCCTTTTCTCATTATACACTTGAGATAAAGAAGAGTCAGCTTCTTTAAAATCTGGAGGTCATTTCAGGTCGCAAGTCCCACATTCCTAAAACTTCCCATTGTTGGTGTTGGAAACAACACAATTCTAAGCATCAACAATTTTTGGCATGCCCGATGGGACACCATCTTGAATTTTCTTTCAAGATCATATGAACCAGAGAGCTACAAGGAGTCAGAGCTGTGGACCAGTAACAAGATCTCAATCTGCTATAAATCTAGGTATTCTTTTTCCACTTTTGATAACTAATCCAAGAAGAAGGGTAAATCAGTTTATAGCAATACCAAAAGCAAACATGGGAGCACCTATACCCCCAAGGAATTATGCAAGTTAGAACATTGGTAGTCCTCTGATTCTCCCAATACCACCAGCCACTTGGGATCTTATTCTAGTAAATGCCCTAAAAGCTCTACCCAAATTCAATGGGCAAGATTTCAAAACACCTGAAGAACATCTTCAGGATGTGTCTGATGTATGTGTTATACATGTGGTCACTCAATAGAATGTGGCTATAAGATTGTTAGAAGCTTCTTTTAAAGGGAAGGCTATGGAATGGTATCGATCTTTAACCCCAAATACAATATCTACATGGGATCAGCTTGGAGATCTTTTCTTTGAAAGATTTGAAGAAAAGGGTGATAAATCTTCTTTGTTGCAATAGTTGATTACTATAAAAAGGGCACCACAAGAAGCAATGATTGATTTCAATTCAAGATTTCAAAAGACTTAGGAAAGGATTCTTGTTATATCAAGACCATTACCAGGTATGGCTATAGTATTTTATCTTAAAGCTTTAAATTCAGATATATCAGTAATGATTCAGTCACTTGGAGGTCAGACTCTGCCAGAAGCATATGACTATGCAGTCAGAACTAAAAATAATTTAATAGATGCTAGAAAGTTACCCCCAAGGCCTCCCATGCCCATGTTTCTAGAGATTACCTTACCTTTGCCTCAAGAAACCCCTAATTCCATAGCCCCACTTGTGTTTATGTACACATATCCTCAACAACCTGCTAAAGAACTTGTCCCTGCCCAGTCATTTAAGATGGATGATATCAAGAACATCTTAAGGACATTTTATAATGAGTTAATTAACATAAAAAGATAGCAGAATCTTTATCCTAAACCCCAATATCAAGGCTACTAAGGAAATAGATTTCCACCACAGCCAAACCAGTATCAGGGTCATCAAAGGCAAAATAACCCTCAGCCAACAAACTAATTAGTTGCAGCCCCTACACCCTCACAGACTGTTCCCCCTAATCCAAATAGGGAGATTTTTCAAGGGTAAAATAATTATGCAAATGGAACCAATGTCTGGTGTTTCCCTTGTAATAATGCTCATATGCCTAGAGATTGTCCTATGGGTAATCTACAACAAAAGGTAGTAGAGCAAAGAAGAATGGATGGATAATTTGCAAGTACTTCTGACACTCAAGCCTATCAGTCCCCTGGAATGTAAAATTTAGTTATGATGGCTCAGATGCAAGGGATGTCTTTACAACAAGAAGAAGAAATAGTGTTGGAACATGCTTTGTTTTCATGGGTTGAAGATGAAGAGTCAGTATTCTTGAATGAAGCTTTTACTTCCAAGAAACTAGTGGTGCAATCAGACTACTATACCAGATCAAAGAGAAGGATGATGGAACAACTTGAAGTCACAAATAATGAAGTTATGGGGCCTCCTCCATTTCAAAGTCATCAAAACACAACTACTAGAAAAGAAGTGCATCAGCTAGTGCAGAATCAAGTAGTTCCTAGACAAGTTCAAGAAAAAGCAAGGTACCCTTATTTTCCAAGAACCCAAACATTAGGACCGGTGAATGTGGCAGATCAGCTGAAGAGGAATCCAGCACAAGTGTCAATATGGGACATATTAGCCATTCCTAAGCAAAAGATACTATTACAAGAATCTCTACAGGGCCAAGTAGTGTCTAAACATACGGGCACCAAAGAAAGACCTACTGATAAAGAAAAGCTCAAAGACACAGTTCATCTACAGATAACATCCCTTTTGAACAATGCAACAGAGGTAAGTAAATCCAAACTAGAGCCCTTCTATTTGACTCTGATAGTTGGAAAGAAACTGTTGCATTATGTGATGATAGACTCAGGGGCTAGTACTACAGTAATGCCTAAGCAAATAGCAGATGCTTTAAAAATAAAGTATGAGCCACTTACTAGAGGAATTATACAGTTGGATGGAAAATCGGTGCAAACAATAGGGAGAATTAAACAAATTCCATTGCAATTATATAATTGTCCTAATATAATTGTCAATCAAGATGTGGTAGTCATAGATATACCCCCTGTATTTGGTTTATGTTTATCCAGAGACTTTACAGCCAAGATAGGAAGATATATGTCACTTGATTGGTCTCATCTCATCATAAAAACCAAATATGGTTCAAAGATGAAGATATTATGTGAGCCACTATCTAAGGATCACATCACCAATTAACCAACCTCAAAATTAGAGGTAGCTCATGCCATGTTAAATAAGGAATAAAGGGTCTTTGTT
Source organism: Torreya grandis (assembly GCA_037957365.1). Taxonomy (NCBI): domain Eukaryota; kingdom Viridiplantae; phylum Streptophyta; class Pinopsida; order Cupressales; family Taxaceae; genus Torreya; species Torreya grandis. The sequence goes on from JARHVA010000213.1 coordinate 845,476, forward strand.
GAGGAGTTAGGTGATTGGATTGAACATGACCAAGAAGAGGAAAATAACCATTTGTTAGGTATGATGCAAAGTGACCCATATGGAAATTATGACTCCACTGGTTTGGGCACTTATGTCATATTTGATAGAGATCATAAAATCCCAAATGTTTTAAGGGAAGAAATGCCAAAATATACATCTTTTACCAATCCTCAGGTCTCTCAAAATCATGAACCAGCTTGGGACCTTGAAGATGATATGGATGAGTGTGCTCAGTTCATGGTTGGTTAGGGAGATTTCATGAGTGTAGATGAGGAGGAAATCACCATAGGTACACCTTTTGATGAACAAGAGGACAAGTCATAAGCTTATGCCTTAATCTATGATGAGGAAGAGATAATTTCTAACTTTCTTTTTGAATGACTTGTTTGAAGTCATTGGGGTAGGTTATACTATTCTTCAAAGAGGTTGTGAGCTCGTTGCAGATGGACAAGACAACATTGAGACTCAAATAAATATGCAAAATTGCTGCAAGCTTTCAGGCTTATCCTTTCAAGAGGTTGGTGAATTTGAAGATGATATTTTTAAAGTCGTGAAGGAGGATGATCATGTAATAGAACCCGAGTTTGAGGTAGGAGATAACCCAATCAATGATGCATATCAAAAGGCTTATGGTAATGAGCCAATAGCCATCAATTTCTTAATGAGACATGCTAATATGAAGAACCAGCATTCAATAAGCTTTCAAGAACAAGAAGAGTATGTATATGTTGGAAGCATGTTTTACTCTGATCCACTCAAATGTAGGCAAATAAATGTGGCATGCAAGAAGAGCAAGTCACCAGAGCTTCATCCCATTCAGCCACTTGTTTAGCACCATAAGTCTTCTCACCATGAAGGAGACTTCAAAAATTCTACTTTTGATCTAGCGGGGAGGCAAAGATACCTAGTTAATGTATTATAGTTAGATAGTTTCCCTTTCCTTGTTGCTTTGTTTTTCCATTTTTCTTTCCCACTCTTTATTTTAAATAAGTGTTCTTTGAACACGTGGCTGCAGCTCAGAGACTTTTTCAAAATTTCCAAAACTCTTCACACATTACATCTCTCCCAAATCCTTAAATTTACATAAGGTACCTTGAGCAACCACTCTCATGACATGTTTGACTCGTTGTCCCACTAAGATTTCATAAGATTTGCTAACGGTTATATGATTTTAATACCATTTTTGAGACTTGATGGGTCATTAAATACCCATAACAAGAGTTAAAGCTTACAAGTGTCTCAAACATTCCTGTGTCTGCTAAAAATTCCTTATTATCTACAAATTTCAATTCATAGCAAACCCTGCTTAGTGAAAGTGCCTTCCCTATTGTAAAGCTCCATACCTGTTACCACAATTCACTATTTCCAAGTATAGATATAGATATAGAGGGAGCATAGTCTTTGTAACAAGGGTCTGGGATTTATGAATCCATTGATAAGTTTCTCACAAGCAAATCATATGCTTCATCCCCTGCATAACCTTTAAAGACTTATCCATAGACTAGAGTCCCTGAAGTTGGTTATGCAAATGACCTAGCAAAGGTGAAATATTTTGCAGACAAAATCATGGACCCAATCCTTCAAAAGCCTAGCAAGACTCTAAGAGAAGGGGCACATCAAAGGTGTATTCAAAGGGCCAGGTTTGGACAATACGAAACATTCACAATGAGGATATGGACTTCCCAGCTGGCACAATTCATTGTCCCAAGTGTACATCTATGCCCTGACTTGGTTGAAATATGCTCTGAATTATTTCATGCACCCTCAAATACCATACAATAGGGTCCATTCACAGTGCAAATTACACCAAAGGCTATCAGAGACATGTTGGCCCTATATCATGACAAGACAGCCACATTTCCCACCATTGCCAAAATGCAGAAAACATGGGCAAATTTCAATACTTAATTGAGGTTTCTAAAATCAAAATTGCAATTAGGTGATGATGATACCACTGTACTGACACTACCAACATCAAGAGCACAATTTACATAGGCCAGCCAAGAGGCACTTTCTATGATGGCATTCATTTTTGAAATGAAAGATGATATAACTGTCTATGAAGAACAAATGGCCATCCTCTTCAGATTGAAAATTGTTGACAAGACTCAGGAGTATCAGCTTGATTTCTCTGGGTAGATTGCATATTCAATGGTTGATCAGCTCACCCATTTCAAATCTAAAGGGGTTTTTAGGTATTCCTCTTATTTACTTCATCTCATGTTGTATCAAAATTTTGGCATCTTTTCCCAACACATGCATCTAAATATGTATGACCCAAGCTTTGGTCTACATAGGACCATTCTTATGTTTGCATGGACACATATCTTGTCCAAAACTAGTGACCCATATGAATTTTGGTAACTTTTTGTTGCCCCTACTTTTTGTCATCTAAGCTCAAAGCTGGTTGTAAACAAATTGACTCCAAGTGTCTCAAGCCTTATAACCAATTGCACTATTCCTTGTGATTACTCTTTTGAATACCATCATATTATTATTAGAGTCCATGGTTTTAGTGGATAACCAGTGTTTCTACCTAAGATTTTGACCCTTAGGTTAGCATTCTTAGAGGTCACCAGGCAAGTGTCTGTGGTGGATAATGAATATGGCACTGGGAAGAAAAAGAAGAAAATATATGATGTTCCATGGGTGACAAACAACATGGCCCTAGAGGTCAGAGATGCTGAACTTGTGTTGTTGAGAAAGCTAGCCTTCTTGAGTTTCTTTCTAATTGAAGATAAATAGGGATATGACCCAAATGGTTTCATAAATTCATAGGTCAAGAATAATAAGGTTACTGCCAGAATTGTGCATGAGGGTCATCCTTTTTGGGAAAATAGAAGAAACCCTCAGGAAGATATTCTTGATTTATATGTGGAATTGATATATTTACCCTCAGAGTAGGCCAGGCCATGGGAGAATTTTTATGATAATAAAAGGGATTTTGACCCTAAAATTAGAATGACTTCTAGTTTAAGAAGGGCATTGAAAAATAAAGACTGGAAACTTGAGAAAATAGAAGCCTATTGGAAATATAGGAAAGAAATTTGTGAGACAACTCACTCTTTTGGAAATGTGAATTCAGATGAGAAATAGGAGGAACTCTGGGATGAATGTCATCTGTCTCCTATCTCTATCCCTAATATAAGCAATTTGTAGACACAGGGTGGAGAGTCAGAAGCCAGAGCAGAATCCAATCAAATATTGTAGACCCCAGGGCAAACCTCAGCTACAGTCACTGTAATTGTTTGGCCCCAATCTCTTAGTATCATTGAAAAATAAAAGAGTTTGGTATCTTCACCACCAAAAGCTTCTCCATCAATGTCAGCCCTTGGGGTTCCCAATTTTACACAATCACCACTAGCAGCAGTGGTAAATGTTGAAGAGAAGGGAACATAGCCAGAAGAAGAAACACCAAGGAAACATAAGAGGCTGAGGTTTCAACTTGATTCAGAGGAGAGGGTAGAACCCTCACAACACCAACCATAGAGTACATCGGTTGCTCATAAGGTAAGTGTTATTTCTCCTTCTTCTCAGTCTCTCTCTTCTCTTATAGGGGTGATGATTTCATCGAGCCAAATAATATACCTTACCACCTCTGTTGTGCCCATTTCTCATTTTGCCCCATCTATCCATACTCAGGCCATATCATTGCCTCATTTTCCCCCCTCTATCCCAAAGAAAGTACCTCATCAAATTTCCCCTAGCCAACATTTGGCTATTCCATATGGCTTGCCATAAGGTTATCCTTTTGCGGGTGGGTACATTACCTCCCCTTCTACCTTTCAAACCCAAGCAGATGCTACTAAGAAGGCAAGGGAAGCCCAAATAGAGAAAAAGAGGATCAAAGATAATAAGGCCCTGGCTACACCACATATGAGGTTACAATTTGACCCAATCTAGCAACAACTAATGGTGACCCATTTGTCACCTAATGTAATCCAACCAAATGAGCAGATGCAACTTGAAGATTATACAATGAATGTAGTGGCTATAGACATGTCCCTTTTCAAACCACAAGATAGGGTTGAGCTACTAAATGAATCCACTTCTGTAGTAGCTAATGATTATTTGAAAATATCAAAGAAGCTACAAAAGATGGAGGCTAATTAGCTTGAGAGAAGGTGAACTATAGCAGTTTGACTATAGAAATCAATACCAAGAATAACGAAATAGTCTCAATAAATAGTTGTAAGATATTGTTTCTTTTCAGACTCAATAGGCTATTCAGGCCTAAAATGATTCTTTAAAAGCAAGGCTAATGCAGGTGAAAGATGCAGTGATAGCCTTAAGGTGAGAAAAGGCAACATTACAAGAAAAATATGAGGAAAGCCTACTGTAGGTCGCTCAACTTCAACAGAAGCTGCTGAATGAGCAGAATAATACTATTGCTATACAGGCCCAACTTCAAGCCAAGTGACAAATGACAGAACAATTGACACTTGAGTTAGATAATAGGCCAAAGAATGTAAGGGTTTTAAATCTGGTTAAGGAGCTTTATGTATCAATATGGAAAAGAATCTTTGAGGATATTACTCAACTTACACCCTCTTTAACCTTTATGCTAAATGCATAAAAATTGTGCAAAAAGGTGGAGACTTTAGTTGAAGACACTCTATCCACTGTCTCTTTAAGAGTATTTGACTCTCAAATGCTGCTACAAAAGCTATATGATGCAACTGATGGAACATTATTAGTAGCATGTATTAGTGATAGAATGATCATTGCCAAAAGAGTGAATGAGGTTCTCAATTACAACTCTGCAACAATCAATTGTAGAGAGCTTCTAAATGTGGTAAAAGAAGGAATCAACGACATGAAACAACACATTGAAGATCTGGTGCAATTAGGTCTTCCCTCCCCTTTTCCTGATAGCAACACTATGTTGATGATTGATGAGATTAAACCTTTATCATTAGCCAAGAAAAATGATCAGGCAGTCTTTCAGGGTTTAAGAGATGATTCATCAGTGCCTAAAGTGGAAGCTGTCTTGATTCCCATTTCCTAGCTTGAATTTAAATTGAAGGCTACAGTTCATATTTTTTTTTAAATTTCACACAAGGATATCATCAACCTTGATTTAGCCTTCAACGAATTACAAAATAAGCAAGGATTATCTAATGATGAGTGGTATGTTTATCAGACAACCTTACTGAAGTTGTGATTTTGTCACATTTTTTCTACATTTTTTGGATTCTTTTTGAGAAGGCTCAAAATTCATTTAGGTCACCAAGAACTATAAAGTAAAAAACTCTACATTTTTATCTTTTGAGTTTTAGTTGTGTGCTTCAAGTTTTATTGACACAGAGCACGGGCACGAATTTCTTTTTGCCTAAATTTTGTCTAAGTATCAAATTCATGCGGAAGCTACCAAGTGTCATCAGCTGAGACACTCTTTATAATTTCCATAACTTGCTCATAATGTGCCACGTGTCTCATGGTAACTCAGCGGAGCATGACAAGTGTTGGCATCCACATTTTAAATTTCTTATGAGTTTTGAAAGCTTCTTTCAATAAGCTTCTCTCAGGGTCAAGAAGAAGGCACCAAGTGGCAACTACGAAAGGCTTCAATATGTTTTTCTAAAAGCAACAGAAGATGCCACATATCCCTAGCTGAAGAAAGTAGAAGCCACCACATGTCAACATCCAAAATATCTTCATTTTGTTTCATTGTTAAAATAAAGACTGTGGTGGGCCCCAAGTTTTGTTTCTAAAGTCAGTAGAAACTGCCAAGTGTCACCATCCATATGAATCTAAAAGAGTCCCAAATGTTTCTACAGTCTAGCTAAAGCTCAATGGAATTATCCATGTGTTATTAACTAAAGCAACGGAAGCCACCTCATGTCCCTTGTTAAAGATACATGAAAAGTGACACCTGTTCCTATTCCCCTTTTGAAGCTACTCAGGAAAGAAGTGTTGTGGGTCCTATTTTCTGTAAGTTTTTAAAGTTTCGAAGCAGTGGACTATGACAGATGTCAAAGATGGAACACTCTTGAGCAAAGACATATAAAGAGTATAATTTACGTGGAAAGTGTCATGTGTTTTCTGTAAGTGCCGTGAAAGCTGCCAAGTGTCATTTTTCAGTGTCGCCTAAATAATAAGATAGTTTTCAAGTGAAAAAGAAAAAGCCACCAAGTGTCTTAGCCTGTTTTATAGTGGGAAGCATCTTGTGTATCTATTTTAGCCATTGAACTTGTAGGGAGATGTAAAGTTTCATACCAAAGAAATATCTTTTGTTAGACACTTCCAGTTCAATTAGAGTTCAGTTAGACCATTGGATTGGGAACGTGTGGGCAATCTAGAGCTAGGTCTAATGCTATAAATATGGGTTCAGGGATCATCAGAAATCATCATCATAAGATAGAGAGAATTTTTTGTGAGAGATTATTATCAAGAAATTTTAGACTTTCTTGTTGTAGCCAGTAATGTCATTTGCCTTTATTCTAATTTCTTGAATTAGAAAGTTTGTATAACTATGCATGTTTTTGTGCCTTTTATGTGGCTAGAAAATATATAAGAAGACTGAGTTTTGTGCCTTTGTTGATATTTTATATGTTATTGCAAAATTCTCTAAGTTGTGAGCCTTTGATCCTATCTATTCTCATCTTTTACATTGATCATGCCTTGTTTGCTCTTTAATGTAATTGAATCTTAAAGATAGCTTCACTGTGCTTATAATTAAAGGTTGAATTAAATTCAGGTGCATCACCATAGTTATATTTTATTTCGTTGCATTTGTGTTTCTGTTTACATTCTATCCCTTTTCTCATTATACACTTGAGATAAAGAAGAGCCAGCTTCTTTAAAATCTGGAGGTCGTTTCAAGTCACAAGTCCCACATTCCTGAAACTTCCCATTGTTGGTGTTGGAAACAACACAGTTTTAAGCATCAAAATGTATATTAAGTTTTCAAGGTGATTTTGATGACAATACAATGATCATGTCTGTGAAACAGGTTTTATGAATCCATGCCAATGCCAACAATGTGAACAATACATGAATCTGTAGAATGGCTGCTCAAAGGAATGTAACATAAAATAAGTAAAAAAAATCACTTTACGGTTACAGATTATTTGCTAGTGACGTACTGTTGCACTGTATTCCATGCATACTCATCGGAACAAAGATAGCTACTACATGAGAACTTGATATCTTGCGAATTCCAGATGTTCCAGCTAAGGTCTCACAGACAGGTTTTATATGTGACTCAGACAAGTAGAATACGCAAAGATCCAGTATTACTTTTCTAACCTACAGAACTTCAAATGAATCCATAAATTGTAGAAATGGGGCAAAACAAACAATTGATAGGCCCTGGAACAATTCATATTTTTTTTGCACCAATCAAAAGCTTCTGTTTCTCATTTTGTCACTGCGGGCATATAGATACAAACACACAACTTCCACAACAAACTGAGATAAATCATACCTTAACTTGCCAATCTTCACTTTAGACACAGGGGTGACATAGTCAAAGCTACTTCTTCTAATCTCACATTGTTTGGATCAGGTGCAGATGTCCCTTTGACTGTTAGTGAATCCCATTCAATGTCTTCAACTGCTCAATTCATTGTAAGCAATAAAACACTAGCTATTCTTGCAGCACTTACGGCTCCATTCACTATAATTACAGGCTGTCTAGTTTTGACATCGCTACCATTCCTTTTATCTCAACTGTTTCAACCCAATCGGAATCACTTTACATTTCAGTCAAGGAATGCAATCACCCTATGCGCTTTCAACAGACTACAAGTATCCATTTCAGTCTTCTAGTTCGCAGACCGTAGGGCACCTCGGGCAGTGAACTCACGCCTCGTCTCTGCTTCCTTTCTTGTTGAAAGGCGTTCTAAAATTGTGTTTTAGTCTTTAAACCTGTAAGTCAAAGAATGCATCCCAATCTCCTGTGAATGATAGGACAATTGCATTGATCTTGTAGACACAGCTGATGAGTCACGCTTTGGTTTGCGGATTTAGTTCTCAAAATGGATTAATAGTTCATTTTATACTTTATCTAATACATTCCGCTCACTGTTAGCATACAATTTAGGCGAAACTCTATCTTTCCCGTGTTGTAAACCTACACTGAGCAGCCACACCAAGGTTTTCAAGGAGTTCGATGCTTTATAGCTGGGCAGAGCAAGGATGATAGAGATGATGAGAAATTCAATGGCCAAGCAACGTGGCAATCAAAATCATTTTACAATTGTTCTACCATATGATGACTATATATATTATGTTGGCTTTCTAGTCGATCCACAGTATGGTGGTATGTCGTGTTAAAAAGGAGGAAGTGCAACTCTGCTTAGAAAGGATTCATAATTTTGGGCAAGCAGACCACTAACAGAAATACAACAGTTTCTACCTCTATTAAAAACTGAAACATTGTATTCCTCTCTTTCAACCGTGCTGTAGCACTGTACTCTCCGTAAAGAAGAATTTCATATACTTATTTGAGCAGACCAACATTCTCAGAATCAGATTGTCAGATAATAATTCAATAATCTGGACATGGACCGCCACTTCAGTGCGGACTTACAAAATAATCTTGACTCATTCATTGATAAATTTCTGACTACAATTATATTAATTCAATACAAGACAAATTTCTCACATACCAAAGAAAACCAGGTTGTTACTCATAGCCCTGTTTGCAACTATAACAGAGTGCAGATTCTCCTTCTCTTCTTCTATCTCTTCCCTTGAATGAGAGGGCTTTTTTTTTTCTGTCCTTCCTTCTTTCTTCTATGCCACCTTCCTCTCTCCTTCTGCCCTGCGCTCTCCTCCCTTTTTAATATATATATATATTTTTCTCTTTGCTATAATTTGTCTCCTTTCTAACTTCTACGCCCAATCTGGGCCAGGATTAAACAAGAAACAGTTTTTAAATTTTCAACAACATTCTAAGGTTGAAGTATTTTCAACCATTCCTCCTCTAATTTCTCAATAGCCCCACATTTACCTTTTACTTTTATTTATTTATTTTTACAATTACCCCTCAGTAAAAGCATATGGGAGGGAAAATATAATAAATCGAATTTGATTGCAGATGCTCCTGCATCATACTCTCCCTCTAGAAAAGATTTGAACCTTAGTTCAAATGAACTGTTGCCCCCATGCTTTAGCCTTCATTCTATACCTGGATCCCAAGGTCTTCTTGTCAATGATAATGCTTGAATTTGGCTTTGCTGGTCTTTGCCTTTCATCCTGCTTTTCTTCCTCTTCTGGTATATTCTTCTTCTCATCTCCTTTTCAGCTACTATGTCCCATCTCCATGCTTCATTCTCATACATGTCTTCAAAATCTTCTTTCAAAAATTTTTCCATTGAACTATGGACTTCATTCATCTCTACAACTTCAACACCTGCATTCAAAACATCAAAAGCAACCTTAGTAGAAAAACATTGAGGCCATGAAGCCTCTTAGCTGCCTTCACATTTCTGTTTTTGTTCCTTGACCAAAACTACCTTGGTCTCATTGCTTTGCTCTTGTATTGTCTCCCTCTTTCCAATGCTGCCTTCACCATGGCTTGTACCTTTACACAACTCTCTTGGAGGATTCAACAACTCTTCTATCCTCTTCAACTCTTCACTCAACACAAGCTCATCCAAATCTTCATGTCCTATATCAAACTTAGGACCAGATTGTCTTTCATCCTCTATAAGTACATTCATCCACTTTATAGTTTCTTTATAAAAATTAGCTTCTTCATCAATATAATCATCAAAAATAATTACAGTATTCATACCTTCTGTCTCCTTGCTTTCTTCAATCTCTGCCTGAAGCCATCTTGTTTGTTATGCTGCATATTCTTTCCTTTTCTCATCATCCATCCCTTTGGAAGTCTCTCCTTGCTGTACATTAGCTTTCATAGCCACTTTCCATTCTTCAGTTTTCATAAAAATATCATTAAATGATTCAAACAAATCATTATTCCTTTTATTGCAAACAATTGTCTTACCTTTCCATGTACTTGTGTCATCCTTTACCTTCCTCCATTGAGTTCTTGGTCTTGCTGTCTCAACACTCACATCTGCTTCATTCTTTGCCTTCTTAGGCACCCATACTTGTTTCTCTTTCTTACCATTTGACTTCTCAAGCCATTTAGGCATCCTATAACCATGTTCTTGTGGCACAAATGAAAAACCAACTTTGTTTGTCTTTTTATTTTCTTGCACATTCATATGATAAAAATCAATCTTATAAGGTAAACTTGCCTGCTTGCTTACTTGTTGCTTGCTTGTGTGCTTCACCATCCACTTAGGCATTATGTAGCCATGATTGACTGCTTTGTGTGAGGATTTCATCTTCCTCTTTCCTCTTCTAACCTGTGTAGTAATATCTTCATGCTCATAATAACAATCAAAATCAGCACTTAACACTTCATTTACCTCTTTGTTAGCTTGTTCCACAGAGCAATCTTTCTCTTCCTTTGTGCTTGGCTGTCCTCTTTCTTCTTCCTGGCCTTCAATGGCATCATAGAATTCAGTTTCATCTTCTACTTCTCCTCTCTCATGCATTAACCAATGCACCTTATAAACAGCAGCAAACTCACTTCTCTCTTCTGCACATTCACTTGTGCACTTATTGTCTTCTCCTGCACCAATTTGTTTACTCTCCAAGGCCCTTCTGTTGACCTTCAATAGGCTGCTCATACCTACATTTACCCACTCAAAAATAGCATTAAATACAAAAACAAGAGACCATAATGTCTCCATGAGTATCCTCTTAATGGACATTCCAAGTGCTCTTCCTGGCACTTCCTCTTTTCTTTCTTCTCTCTTGTTCTCCTCAATGAGAACTTTCTTTTCAACTTCTTCTTCTTGCTGCCCACTTGGCAACCTTCTTATCTTCTTGCCTCTTTGGGCTTCCCTCTTCATGGCAATCTCATTTTGCCTCTTTCTCCTCTTCACTAGGAGAACTATTGGCCACTTTATCCTCTTCTTCATTGGCCATATCCATGCTTGTCTATTCAGCTGCATCCAAGACTCATACTCATCCTTAACCTTAGCTAATTCTTTCTTCAAACTGGCAATTTATATATTAAAATCAACATTAGTCATACCTTTGATGCTTGCTTTCTTTTTGCTGCCCTCATGTGCCTTGCTGCTCTGCAATGCCTTCAACAATGCTTCCATCTCTGAGATCTTTACCCAAGTCTTTTCCACCTCGGTCTCTTGATCCCTTGTCTCACCCAAGCCTTTTCCTTGACTGGTCTTTTGACAATCCACGTGGTCTCACCTAGGCCTTTTGCATCCTAGTCTTTTGATCCTCTTCTCTCAATCCTGCAGCAACTCTTTGGACAACTCTTCAACAAACACAAATTACAAATTCAAGCTTACCTTGCTTTGGATCTTCTTCTTCTAGGCAGTCCCTCTATCACTCTTCTCAAAACTTCATCCTTTACCTCACCTAAGTCTGTTTCACCTTAGTCTTTTGGCAAACTATCCAAGCTTCTTCTTGGATATTCTTCTCTAAGCCTTCATTGGCTTCTTCTCTTAAGCCTCAATGGCTTGGCTGCCTTTCTCTTCACCTATTTGCTTCTTAACAAAATAAACTCATATCAAAAGCAAAGTTGCTCATACCTTTTCTCCAGCAGAGTCTTCCAGTGCTTGTACTACTGATCCTTGCCAAATCCTTCACAACTGCAATATTATTGACAAATGCAACCATTCCAAATTTTGCAACAACTTATAATCCATTCCTAATTCCCCAAGAGCTTCAAGCTCTGATACCAAAATGATGACAATACAATGATCATGTCTGTGAAACAGGTTTTATGAATCCATGCCAATGCCAACAATGTGAACAATACATGAATCTGTAGAATGGCTGCTCAAAGGAATGTAACATAAAATAAGTAAAAAAAATCACTTTACGGTTACAGATTATTTGCTAGTGATGTACTTTTGCACTGTATTCCATGCATACTCATCGGAACAAAGATAGCTACTACATGAGAACTTGATATCTTGCGAATTCCAGATGTTCCAGCTAAGGTCTCACAGACAGGTTTTATATGTGACTTAGACAAGTAGAATACGCAAAGATCCAGTATTACTTTTCTAACCTACAGAAATTCAAATGAATCCATAAATTGTAGAAATGGGGCAAAACAAACAATTGATAGGCCCTGGAACAATTCATATTTTTTTTGCACCAATCAAAAGCTTCTGTTTCTCATTTTGTCACTGCGGTCATATAGATACAAACACACAACTTCCACAACAAACTGAGATAAATCATACCTTAACTTGCCAATCTTCACTTTAGACACAGGGGTGACATAGTCAAAGCTACTTCTTCTAATCTCATAGTGTTTGGATCAGGTGCAGATGTCCCTTTGACTGTTAGTGAATCCCATTCAATGTCTTCAACTGCTCGATTCATTGTAAGCAATAAAACACTAGCTATTCTTGCAGCACTTACGGCTCCATTCACTATAATTACAGGCTGTCTAGTTTTGACATCGCTACCATTCCTTTTATCTCAAATGTTTCAACCCAATCGGAATCACTTTACATTTCAGTCAAGGAATGCAATCACCCTATGCGCTTTCAACAGACTACAAGTATCCATTTCAGTCTTCTAGTTCGCAGACCGTAGGGCACCTCGGGCAGTGAACTCACGCCTCGTCTCTGCTTCCTTTCTTGTTGAAAGGCGTTCTAAAATTGTGTTTTAGTCTTTAAACCTGTAAGTCAAAGAATGCATCCCAATCTCCTGTGAATGATAGGACAATTGCATTGATCTTGTAGACACAGCTGATGAGTCACGCTTTGGTTTACGGATTTGGTTCTCAAAATGGATTAATAGTTCATTTTATACTTTATCTAATACATTCCGCTCACTGTTAGCATACAATTTAGGTGAAACTCTATCTTTCCCGTGTTGTAAACCTACGCTGAGCAGCCACACCAAGGTTTTCAAGGAGTTCGATGCTTTATAGCTGGGCAGAGCAAGGATGATAGAGATGATGAGAAATTCAATGGCCAAGCAACGTGGCAATCAAAATCACTTTACAATTGTTCTACCATATGATGACTATATATATTATGTTGGCTTTCTAGTCGATCCACAGTATGGTGGTATGTCGTGTTAAAAAGGAGGAAGTGCAACTCTGCTTAGAAAGGATTCATAATTTTGGGCAAGCAGACCACTAACAGAAATACAACAGTTTCTACCTCTATTAAAAACTGAAACATTGTATTCCTCTCTTTCAACCGTGCTGTAGCACTGTACTCTCCGTAAAGAAGAATTTCATATACTTATTTGAGCAGACCAACATTCTCAGAATCAGATTGTCAGATAATAATTCAATAATCTGGACATGGACCGCCACTTCAGTGCGGACTTACAAAATAATCTTGACTCATTCATTAATAAATTTCTGACTGCAATTATATTAATTCAATACAAGACAAATTTCTCACATACCAAAGAAAAACAGGTTGTTACTCATAGCCCTGTTTGCAACTATAACAGAGTGCAGATTCTCCTTCTCTTCTTCTATCTCTTCCCTTGAATGAGAGGGCTTTTTTTTTTCTGTCCTTCCTTCTTTCTTCTATGCCACCTTCCTCTCTCCTTCTGCCCTGCGCTCTCCTCCCTTTTTAATATTTTTTTTTTCTCTTTGCTATAATTTGTCTCCTTTCTAACTTCTACGCCCAATCTGGGCCAGGATTAAACAAGAAACAGTTTTTAAATTTTCAACAACATTCTAAGGTTGAAGTATTTTCAACCATTCCTCCTCTAATTTCTCAACAGCCCCACATTTACCTTTTACTTTTATTTATTTATTTTTACAATTACCCCTCAGTAAAAACATATGGGAGGGAAAATATAATAAATCGAATTTGATTGCAGATGCTCCTGCATCAGATTTAGAGACTAGAATAGGTTTGTAATAGAATATATTGTCTAAGATCAGTTGTAGGAGGCCTAAAACCCTTAAGGGACAGGCCTAGAAATCAATAGAACTACTAATGGTTGTAGAGACCTCAATCAAGAGTTAAAGTACATTAAGAGTGAGGTGTTGAAGGGTTAGAAACCAATCTCAAGAAGGTGCTTAGGCCTAGTAGGCCAAATAGTCTTTGAAGGGAAAAAGTGCAATAAGGTGTAAAGGAGTGTGGATTCCATTGAAAGTATATTGAGTGGGTTGAATGAAGGTTATATATGTGGATATAAGAGCTAGAGGAAGTGTTCTTAAAGTATTAAAGAAGAGGAAGGCATCTAGGCATAGCTAAGGCTAGGGAATGTATATTGAGAGAGTGTCAAGAGTGAATGACAAAAGGGGTATGTTGGAGGATAGTAAAGGGGTTGAGTGAAGAAGAGGTATTGATAGAGATCACTTGAGAGGTGAGGTAAAATATAAAGGAACAAGAATCATAGATGCCATACAAGTAATAGGCCTAGTTTCAATAAAAGGTACCCAAAAAGGCATTAGAGCCAAGTGAAGGTGAAAGATCAGGCTTGCAAGTATAAGTATCAGAGTGGGAAATTTGTAGGGATTTATGAATGATTTTATGTCTCTAAATTATACAAGTATGAACATGATTGGGTATGGAGCTTAATTAAATCAAATTATGCTAATGATCAATTGAAAAGTTGTAAATGGGTGATGACAAATGCAAAATAGATAAGAGTGTCATCAATTACTTCCAATACACACAATCAAATAAAAAATTTAATTTAAAAAAATATGGGAGATCAAGGATTTATAGCATTGAAAGGAACAATTTTTTAATCCTCATTTATGTACAACATTAAATACAAGATCCAAAAAATAATAGTTTAGAAGATTAAAACAACACTATATGATAACATTTTAAATTAAAATTGAGTATAAATTAGATAGATTAACATTATTTAGATTTAAACTCCAAAAAATAATATAGGCACATTTACAATGTCGATAATAAATAGATTACCATGATAGGCATACAAAAAATTACATTATCTACCAACATAATATCTAATGCTGGGTGAATGTCATATAGGCATTTACAATGCCAAAAATACGTACATTATCATATATGCATATAAAAAATCACATCTAATGTAAGACATCCTAATCATAAAATGGCCTCCCTCTCTTTGCCTTACTCAAATAATACTCTCTATGGGATGCCATACTATTAGATGGAGATACCTCGAATGCCTTGGATTGCTCCAAGGTTTAACTATGAGTCCTACGCTCATAGCTCACTTGCAATTGAACCTGTTCAAATATAAGTATTATTAAAAAATTCACATAAAATGCATTCAACCAAGTTAAGAAATTAATTTTAAATTAGAATAAAAAATCATTTAAACATGCATTTATTAGAAGCTCGCGGTCTTGCTTAAACAAGTCAATGATAGGCTCAATTGTACAAACAAGAATCTAAAATGGGGAAGAAACATGAGAAGTGTCCTTACTAATAATTTGACTAGGACTATCATATGTCATGGTACAACACTACATACAATACATTCACATAATTTATATTTTCCCCAAGTGTGTAGTAAAATTATTAAAACAAATCTATTTTTACAATTCAAAATTACTATCAATATATACCTCTATGAGCACCTATGCAAATGACATTGTAGCAAAAATGCCTTTGTCTATCTCAGCTCACAGTGATGGAAGAATGTCTACTTGAGCCATCAATTTAATGTAAACAAAGTCTCACTTACTTTTCTATAAAGTATAAAAGATATATATGGCAATTTTTTCTCCTTTATTAAACTAAGAGTGTATTTAATATCACTATACTTGAATTTTGAGATCCTTGATAGATAAATTTAACTTAAGTATAAAGCAAATATATATATACTAAATGTACATAGAGCATAATATTAACTCAAAATTTTATCTCTATATAAGTAAAAGGTGTTGTCCTAACATATACAAATGCAGTAGTGGATGGGTCAGAAACTAGATCCATATATGTAAATAATGGTTGTGTAAAATCAAATATTATAAATGTGGACTGTGATGATGAAAGCACCATCTCCTCCTCGAACACACACACACAAACACACACACACACACACACACACACACACACACACACACACACACACACACACACACACACACACACACACACACACATATATAATTCAATTTTTATGTAAATTAATTGTTAGCTAAATTAAATTAGTAAATAAAGTTTAAATTTAGCATGGCATTTATATAAAACATACCTACATCTATGTAGTGGTTGATGTTTGCACACCAAATGTGCATGCCAAAAACTCATCACTCATAAGTATATCAACCAAGCTCTCTGAACCACCAATACCATCATCATCAGGAGGTCTATTGCATATAGCTCCATAATATGTGCAAGGGTGGGATCGGGTAGGCACACTAGGTGGCATATATCTAGCATTAGTCTCTAAGAGCCTATTCATATGTTGAATGAGTGTATTAGTGAGTGCACTGAGTTCATATAGAGTGCCAATCTATATGACCTCCTAAACCCTAGAGGGGATCTCAGGTTAAAGTGGCTTTTGGATAGAATCCTTATAGGCTAATTAGGCACATAATGTGTACCTAGTTGATCATGTGCAGAGCCTTTCCTTTGGCACTGAAACTCACTATAATCAAAATAGTTTAAAATCTCATTGAGGACAAACTCATAGTAGAGTTTTCTTAAAAAATAAAATGGGACCTCATGGTTATTCCACAATGGATAATTAAACACCATCCACCATCAATCTTAGAATTTGGCTCTGATTAAATTGTGTTGGTAGTGATGGATTGGGAAATATTTAGTAGTTACTAGAAATGGTGCATTGGTGGCTAGGTCAATGAATAAGGCACAAATGGTGGATTTTGATATATCTCTATTCTTGACCTCACATGTTTATAATTTTTCAATATAATAATCCCTAAAACTATTCCAATATGAATCCCATCTATCAATTTGACTTGTTATAGAGTCAACTTGACCTAATAATGACTTTAGGGAATTGGCTAGGTAGGTGTGGTGAGTTTTGGTGGAAGTGGGATCCTTCATAATCATAATTAATTCCTAAATTCCAATTTTATTTTCCATAATGTGGGCAACTAGATTCACCTGATTGCCTAGGGGATTTTTAGGAACTGTACAAGGGTTATGTGGAGGGTTAGGAGGAGGAACATGAGGGTTAGGTGGAGGGTTGGGATAAGGAACAGGAGGTTTAGCAGGAAATTTTATTCAAAACAAATAAATTACCAATTAAATAATCAAAAACCAAAAAAATTACAAAACTTTAGGGTTAGTAGGTGTATATTTTTAGCATTTGCCTCTTTTACATGGTGACATCATTAATTAATCAATGTGTCAAGCTTCCTAGGATGAATTTTGGTAAGGTTTGGCCTCAGTAGGGTAAAATGTGATCACATAGTGGAGGAGAGTGAGAAGATTGAGAGAACTCGAATGTAGAATGAGGAATTTTTTCATTCAAGTTCACTTTTTATTTTTTACAAATGACATAGGGAACATGATTGCATTATTTCTTTTCCAATAATGTGATTGCATTATGTATTAACTTGATCATGTTTACTAGCCATAATTCAAATAATGGGATCACATAATGTTAATAACACAATCACGTTGTGGGAAATGTCCATAGAGTTATCCCCCAACTCCATGCGCATACCCTTATATTAATTTATATATAAAAATCATAGGTATATATATTATATTAGTATATTCTATGTATTATTAATATATTAAAAATAATAAGCATATATTGGGTAAGTAAAACATTCTAGTGGAAACCACTAATTACATTCACATATGTCACATGTCATATAAATTTTTACATGTATATGTTCGAGATTCTTTGATTCCATCCCTAAAAATACCATATCCTTATCCTCACTATCACCACCCAACGTGCTTTGAAATCTTTCACCACTTGCATGTTCTATATGGCCTTGACCTTTTTTCCAAGTGTTCAAGTATGGCATTTCCATATGTTCTTAACCCTCATGTAATTGCTCCACAGGTTAATATATTGTCAACATGTATGAACAAAAGCTACAAGATAGATTCTATGACTTTAATGTCTTGTTTCCGTGTTAGTGGTATTGTAGTGCCAATTCAAGCCTCACATCAAATTTTGAACCCTATTGTAATCAATTCATCTCTCATGACATCCTCATCGACCCTTGATAATAGAAAATGAACAATAAAAAAAGCCACCATTATGCAAACTCCTGACCCCTTTCTAATGGGTGTAGGTCATTGTATGGTATGGGCCCAGGGGTTATATTTGATGGTCGACCCTTTAAATTTTATATGATGGGTTATATGCCCAATATTTCCGTTAAAATTCTACAAGGGTTAATGTCAAATAAATTAACATCAAAGAATAAACATATTTTGATTTCAATTCTTAAGAAAAATTTGATTGTGTTTTATGGTAAAAAAAGTATAAATACAGTTATATGACCTTAAATTTAACCTTTGATTAGGAACTACTAAATTTAGGGGAACACTAAAGTGGTGTATATTTATAGTGTATGAAATGGTATATATTTATGCATCGAATATTACTTTCTAATTTATTAAATTGGCTTAAATAACTAGTGTATAGATGGTGTAGATTCATTCTAAATTATGTGAAATGATTTTGCACATTAAAGAGTTACACCACTTTAGTGTATGATGAATTTATTGAGATGTTACAAAATATGACATTTGATAATCATGTATATTTTTAGGTGCATTTGTGTTTCCATCCAAGTATATATTATTGATTTACATGTTTCCCATGTCTATATTAATATAGTGAATGAAAAAAGAGATATCATTAAGTTTGGATCCCCCAAAACTAGAATCATTCTAAGGTGATACTCAGACTACACACAATAGCACCAAAATTTATAAAATCTCAACGCACAATCACCCAAAATACATATACAAAATGCACAAGTGAGCCATTACCAAGAGAGTTTTCAGGTAACCAATAAATAGCCTTCAATATTATTTTACACCATGCCCAAAAAACACATAGGCTACACCACTAAGGATTATTATATAAAGAACATGAGGTACACGTAAATCCTACTTGATTAACAACATCAAACGTAGCTTGAATAGACTTGTAGGGAGAATCAATTATCCCATACTTCTCATTTCAACTAGTGTTGCAACATTCAACATAAATGTATCAATAATACATTCAAGGCTCTGAATTCCTATCAATAAAATGATGGCACTTGAAGGATAAACATTGATAATATTTCAAGAAGAAATGAGACACACTACATATGTGATCATTGATGAAATAAAATTCATAGACCCAGAGATGCTCAATGATATAAATAGTTGATCAAGTGAAGCATTTCCTCCACATAATAACAAAGCTTTTTGAGGTTACTAAGTTATACTTGTTAGTGACCTACACTAGTTTCCCCTTGTAAATGACATACCAATGTATGTATGAAAGTCATATAGCCACACCCTTTGGTAAGCATTCAACATAATAGTAATATTGCACACAAATTTACATCAACAAGGATGCATGACAAATCAACTATTATTCATAAATTTATTATCCAATATAATAAATATAAACCCAACAAAATCAAACTAGAATATACTCATGTCAAGAACATCATCCTTCATGCATCCAGAAGAATAAGAAGAATTCAAAGTGTCAACACATTTGTATGCAATTAACAAACTGGAAATAATGCATAATAAGAAAATATTAAAAGAATCAAATATTCCAATAATAATATGTAAATCAAAATAAATCAAATAACAAATGACACCAAACCACAACACTCAACTCAAGTAAATCATGTTTCTATGTAAAAGACAAAAGATTAAATATTGACATCCAAACTATGGGTGAAATTAGGGTTAGATAATGGAACCATTGGAGAAATAGTTTGCATTATCTACCACCCAAATTCAAACCCAACTTCCTTACCCATGTACACAATAAACATATTTTGATTTAATTCTTAAGAAAATTTTGATTGTATTTTATAGTAAAAATAAGTGTAAACATAGTTATTCAACATTAAATTTAACCCTTAATTATGAATTGCTAAATTTAGTGGAACACTAAGGTAGCATATATTTATGGTGTAAAAAATGGAACTTAAATTTGTGCAATGAATATTACTTTATAATTTATTAAATTGGCTTAAATAACTGATGTTGGATGGTGTAGATTCATTCTAAATTATGTGAAATGATTCTACACCTCAGAGAATTACACCACTTTAGTGTTCACTAAAGTTATTTAGATGCTACAAAAAAATGACATTTGATAATCATGTAGTTTTTTAGGTGCATTTATCTCTTCATCCAAGTCTATATTATTGATTTTAATGTCTCTGATGTCTATAGTAATATAGTGAAGGGCAGAGGAGATATAAACAAGTTCAGATCCCCCATAACTAGAATCATTCTAAGGTGCTACTTAGCCTACACACAACAACACCATAATTTATAGATTCTCAATGCACAATCACCCATAATACATATGCAGAGTGCACAAATGATCCATTACCAAGGAGTTGTCGGGTAACCAATAAATATCCTTCAACATTATCATGAAACATACCCAAAAAAATACACAAGATCCACCACTCAAGATGATTATATAATGAACAAGAGGTAAAGGTAAATCCTACTTGATTAACAACATCAAACATAGACTGGATGGACTTGCTGCGAGAACTAGTTCTCCCTTAATTCTCCTCACTCCAACTAGTGTTGTAACATTTAACATAAATGCATCAATAATAAATTCAAGCCTTTGCATTCCTATCTATGAAATGATGGCACTTGAAGGACAAACATTGATAATTTTCCAAGAATAAATGAGACAAATTAAATATGTGATCATTAATGAAATGATCTTTATAGGCCCAAATATTCTCAAGAATATAAGTATCCAATTTCATGAGGCATTTCATTAACATAATAACAAATATTTATGAGGTTGCTTAGTTATACTTATTGGTGACCTGCAATAGCTTCCCTTTATAAATGACATACTAATGTATGCAATAAAGCCATTTGGATAAACCCTTTGGTAAAAATTCAACACAATAGTAACATTACACGTAAATTTATACCAACAAGGATGTATTAAAAATCAGCTATTGTTCAAAATTTTATTAACCAACATCAGAAATGCAAACCCAACAAAAGCAGACTAGAATATATTCATGTTAAGAACACCATCCTTTATACATCCAGAAGAACAAGAAGATTTTAGAGTGTCAACACATTTGTATGCAACTAAAAAATTGGAAACAATACATAAGAAACAAATATTAAAATCATTAAACATTTTAGTATCGAAATGTAAAGCAAAATAGAGCAAACAACTGGTGACGCCAAACCATAACACTCAACTCAATAAAATTGTGCTGCTATGAAAAGGATAAAATATTATGTTGACATATAATCTATAGGTGAAATCAAGGTTAGTTAATGGACCCATCAAAGAAATAGTTTCAATTGTCTACCACCCATATTCAAACCCACCTTCATTACCCATGTTTGTGCTTATTGCCTTCAAGAATTACTTTAGTCCCCTATGGGATATTTGTAATCCAATGCATCTCCCAATTCCTCCTATTGCACATCATATTCGCTACCAAATGCCTATCAAAATGACATGGGATCTAACTATACATAAAGCACAAGGAATGACTCTCAATAAAGCAATAATAAATATGGGCAATGTTGATTGTCAAGGGTTGACCTTCACTGTCGTATCAAAATTACGTTCATTGTATGACCTATATATCAACATTTATTTGAATTTGACCACTATGTAATAATGAATGATATTATATATATAAATATTATAAGAGTAGAGGAAGCAAGGCTTAATGTAATACCTCTTCCATAAAATTTACAATAAATGTGAGTTTTCTCAATAAACATTGTAGTCATATAAAATGCAAAAATTGCTAACTTGAGCATGGCTAATAACACCCAACCCATAGGTCCCTCTTGCTTGTTCTCATGAGCCTCATAGGCTTGTTTTCACTGATTCCTAGTCATCCATAGCCTTCTAGACGTACTCCTAGCTGAGCCAGGGCCCTCTTTTTATGACCAATCCATCCCCCTAGGTCTCATATACCCAAAACAATAGTGCCACACTAGGATAATAACACCAATTCCACTCCTATTCTCTTTCAACATTATTGTCCAAGCTCATTTTTGGACCCAATAGTTAATTTCTTCCAATTCTCCATCCTTCTCCTTGTCAACCTAATGCAAGCAAATTTAATCCATGACCAATAGATCCCTATAAAATCCCATTCAAAGATCATTTGGAAAGGGTTGGAAAATATCACAAAGCAAGTAAGAATACAAGCAAGACTACTCAATCACATTTCCATATTCTCTACATATAGCCATCCAATACTATTTCTAGCTTATTTAAATCCTTACACCAGTCCCTAGTCATCTAAAGCACACCTATTTTAACATTTTCTTGCATTCTCATATCACAATTTCACCAAGCACTTTCAAAGGGAAAACTACATATGGCTTGATCCCTCTTCGTAGTATTGGTATGTAGGTAGCGTGCCCAAACATAGGGTGTGAAGCATGTCTAGTACATATTACACACACTAACCCCCCCCCCCCACCTCTTTCTCAAATTTGGTTAAAGCACAATGGAAGATAGGGTTTGAATAAATAATCTACTCTATAAGGAGACCTATAGACTTTTGTCTATTGAAACTTCAAAGACAGGGTCACACAGACCTGTTGAATAAAACCTAGAAAGCTCAGATTCTCAAGACAAGTGTCAGATAAGGACTATAATGTTGGTGCCACTCCTGTCCACTTTCGGTGCTCCTATCCAATAAAAAAATAAAATTCAAAATCCTATTTGTGATAGTGCCTCAAACCTACATAGTGAATATCAGATCTTGTCTCAGTCAAATCAACACAGTTTAAGCTAAGTCTTATTTTCTCCCTCTTATTACTATTTTTAGAAAATCTCTAATTACAAATAAATTTCATAAGTCAGTAGCTTATTTACTACATATTATTTACTGATTTATGAATCCAAACCCTTTAACTAAATTAGGAATAAAACCCCAATATTCCCAAAAATTTTAAATTATTTGGTGAAGCCAACTTCATTTGTGCACAAAAACCCTAAAAACCCTAGGGTAAAATTCTTACTGATTTTTTCTTATAAATTTTTGAATTTTTACTTGAATATTTAAATCAAAAACTCATTTCAAATTTTAAATTTTAGTAGTAAATTTTAAAATAATTTTCTTTCAAACCCTAGTTGCCCATACTAGGTCCCATTATTTTTCCAGTAATTTTCCAACAATTTTATAGATTTTTACTAGCATATTAAAATAAAAAAATCCCTTCAAAATTCAATAGTAATTTTCAAAAAAAAAAAATCTCAAAACCCTAGTTACACATACTAGGTCCTATTCAATCAAACATTTTCCAATAATTTTCTAAAATTTTAGTTGCATATTTAAAACAAAAATCCAATTTCATTTTCAAAATTCCATAGTATTTTGCAAAAATATCATTATCAAAACCCTAGTTGCATGTACCAACTCCTATTCACTTCTTGAGGTATCACCTTACATCTAAAACTTAGATTGTGCATCAAAACAAAAATGGATCTCACTTATTTCCAAATATTCCTTACATTTCTTACAAATAATAAGGAGACCATACTTGGTCCTATCATGTACATGAATGATGAAGTTTATCATATGTTAATACAAATATTTATTCGTTTCATTTCCTGCTTAATTTTCATAGAAAGGGATGATATTACAAAATTCATTGCTAAAAATGCACAAAGTTTTAGTATTCCTTTTGCATATTCTCTTTCACTCATATGGAAAAAAATTCAAGTTTATCATGCTAAACATGTTAGAAATGTTATGATTCATGTTAAAATTTTCTATACATTCATGCACAATTTCATATTATCTATCCCTTGATTTTTATCTCTCATATGGAAATTTTTAAAATTTTATCATGCTAAACATGCTAGAAAGTTTATGATTCATATCAAAATTTTCTATACATTCATGCACAATTTCAAGTTCTTTATCCCTTGCTTTCTATCTCTCATATGGAAAAAAATTTAATTTTATCATTATAAACATGTTAGAAAGGTTATGATTCATATAGAAATTTTCTATATATTCATGCACAATTTCATGTTCTCTATCCCTTGATTTCTATCTCTCATATGGAATTTTTTTCAAGTTTATCTTACCACACATATTAGACATATCATAGCACATGTAAAATTTCTTTATGCATTAGTACACAATTTCATGTTCTTTATCCCTTGTTTTCTCTCTCTCATGTGGAATAGTCTTTTTAATAATATTGTTATACAACTTATAACTACACTTACATCCGTTTCATCCCAAATTCATGGTTTCTACCTCGATATACCTAACTCCTTGGCTACATGGTTTTTTCATAAGCTAACTACCACTTTTCAGGTTTCAATGTCATATCTTATACATAGGAAATAAATTCCTTCTCCTCTACCCTAAAAGGGTGATAGCTACTTTCCCTCTAACCAAGTTCATGTTATCACCCTTATAAAAGGTGAGGTAGCCTATACTATTGTTCCTAACACATACATTTAGCCTATAGCTTCTTCAAATCCTCTTTAACATATGTGCTTACATGTTCAATCAAAAACAACTAGGGTTTGCACTTATGAGACTCTAAGGGATCAAATCACCAATATGAGCAAGTTAATTTCAGATTTACAAACATAGAATCAACTATTACATGAAAAGATCATGACATTGGAAAATCATATCATAACACAAAAGCCTCAAATGCACCCTAGTGTCAATCATGTATAAGCACCTTCACCTAGTCAATTAGTTACAAATAATGTTACATATCAAAATAATAAATCACGGAAAATTAACTCTACAACTAATGATCTAAATAGCATTCAAAGATCAATTAAGAGTTCAAGCAAGATACTAAGGGAAATGATTAAATCTAAGTTGATCAAACTACCTCCTCTACATCTAGTGAGAAGATCTAGATATTATTGTGCATATCATAGAATGCACAGGCATCATATAGATTCATGTTTGGAAATGAAACAACATATGCAATAGATAATTGCTAATGAGGACCATATACAAGGTAAACCAGTCCCGCAATCCACAGTGACACAGGAAAACATTCACAAAGGTCAAATTCATAAATAGTACAAAAGTGGTTACCAAAGCATAACTCAAAACAAAAAAATGATCAAAAATAAAAATTAGAGCAAGAAAAAATACCATAAGCATAGGTAAAACATGAAAAAGAGGAAAATCTACCTCTCTAAAATGAGGCTTAACTTTCAAAGTAGTATAGTTTTGGTCAAAAATATCTACAATAGTTTGATTTTCAAGGTCAAGGGTTTGGCAAGCATGCTCAAGGCATCACTACTCCTATTCTAGCAGTTGATAATGTTTGTCACCAAGATTTGGAATTTATTGAACATCCTAAGGAAAATCATTCATAGACACAATTTATCAAATGAAAAGATCCAGATACAACAAAAGTCAACACTAGCATTCCATTGGTTCAAATTCAAGATGATAATGATGAATGGAACAATACAGGTTATTATGATTTCTAATATACAGACAATGAATTTGAGTATCTAGATTCATATTCACAACCATTCCCTCATGCTTCATAATCATGCATGATTCCTTTATTTGATATAAGACACCATGATAGGGAGTCTCCTATGAGACTCATCGGTTAGTATCATCCTTTTCTAACTTTCCTGTACATAGTTTCTTATGCTTACTTGTACATAATTCAAATATTTCAAAAATTCAAAAATAATTTAACATTTCAAAACATAAAAACATTCAAATATGTCAAAAATAGAAAAAACACTTTGATTGTATGCATCATCCATGCTTTGTATGTCTACTATTATGCTTGACTTGCACTTGTTGTTATATGCTTTTTGTTTGTCAATTTATCTACATTACCATGCTTCACTTGATCTTCTTTGAGTGTGTGCAATAACATTCAACTCCATGATTTCTTCACTCTCACCATTGAGGGGGCATCTACTTCCACATTTGATACATACATCGATATACATACCCACTGGGGGAATCCTCTACATGAATACACCATCCAGGTTATGTCATTCCTACACCATACACTCTAGTTATCATGTTGATATAAATTATTTATTAGATTATAAAGATTACTTTATCGACACTCACTAGGTGTATTTATTAGCATATACATAGTCTTGTACTAATAGGTATTGCATACATTCACTTCTTACTTTGATTATTTAGATGCATTTGTAATTCTAGTTTATTGCATGCTTTCTTTGCTTGCTTAGCATTAGCTTGATGGGATTGCATTTTCTTAGTTCATGTTTGTCTCTTATATGTTCCTTAGGACATTTACCAATATTCTTTGCTTTTATTCATGTGTGTGCCTTAGGACATTTACCAATGTCCTTTGCCTGTACTCTTCTATGTGATTGTGACTTCCACACCAATTTGCTTGTTTTAATTATATGTGTATGTGGAATTTGAACATGCCTTGTATTCTTGCTTTCTAGTTTGAATGACATGTGTCCATGTCCCTTGTTTTATTGGCCCCTTGGCCACTCTTGTATGTTTCTTACCTTGTGTGTTTGTTGCTTGATTTATTTTGATTGTTTACAATGTCATGATTCATATCATGCATTATTCATGTTTTATTGGATGTCATGATGGACATCATGTTCCATCCCTCCAACTAAAAACTAAAAACTAACTAGAATTTTAATTCTAGATCAGTAAATTGCACATGATATTATATTTTTACATCTATCTAGGCATACCCCTATTGATCTAACAATATCTAAATACAAATCATGTTATATCTTGAGATATCTTGTAGATTATCATTACTATATCATGTATCTTTGTAGTATAACACACTTATAGGGATATTTATTCTGAGGACAGTCATTGAAGGGTCTTCATTCCTACTCGTAGAAGAGGGGGCAACAAACAAGGGTTTTTTCATAGAGATCAGAGCTCCTAACAATCAAAATAGCAGCATTTAGAACAACTAGACAATAAACCAGTCAAAATAGACTAGGCAGATAGTCAAGAATATAAAACAGTCATCATATTTGGCCTAGGACAATAGTGTTAAGACTAGACTAAAACATTGGTAGTGCTACTATCCATTTCTAGTAATCTTATCCAAATAGCAGAAAAACTAGATTTTTTAGAAATAGATAGAAAGGTTAGTTTAGTTATAGTTTTGTTAGCTATAATTCAGACTAGAATCAACAATTTTATGAGAGAATCCAAATATATGGGGCATCATGTGTGACATGATGGAGCTCACTTCTAGTTTAAGATAAGGCAGTTAGTGCAACTTCTATATCACAATCCATGTTTTAGACACTAGTGATTGGGGGCAATGTGCATGACACATTTTTTTTATTTCTTTCTAAGTTTAACATTACCTAGGCATTCTCAATAGTTGCATGCCTTACTTCATCTATAGGTGGTTGGCATAATTTTAGTTTGGCTTTCATACAAACCTAACTTTTGAGTTCTTGAGTTCTCGATTTCTCGAGTGGCTTCCACATAAGCTAGATTCTCAGTTTTAGAGTGGCTTTCATATAAGCCTAATCTCCATCTTTTGAAGTGGCCAAGAGTGGCCTAGTTTCCAACATACATTCAACTATTCATGCCAACATTGTTAGATCACAATACATTAATGAGCTTCAAGAGCCATCTCATATGACACACATTCCATACTGGTATCATTTTATACCTTTACTTCATATGGAAATGATGGAGCCAAAGGACTAGTTAGCCTTTGTATTCTTGATTTAGAGAGATTGGACACATAGTCCACGCATCTATCAACATGCGTATGACCACCTAACTTCACATAGTGGATAATGATGGAGCCAAAGGGATAGCATTTGTATTCTTGAGCCACTTTCAATGAATTGAGCTCTCAACTCTGTTCACAATATTAATCTTGGTACATCACACATCCAACATCACTCAACATCACTCAGCATCACAATAGGTTTTATATTGGTTTGCATACCCGATGAGGTGTATTAATTCCTTTATCTTCCTCTCTCTTTCCTACCTAGCTTTGTACATTCTTATTTTAGATTTAGCGTATCTTGTAAGAACTGATCTACTCTTTGTTTTCATTTAAATATTTACACTTCACACTGTGCTCTCTCTATGCACACCCAACATCACATAGCTTTATGGGCTTCACCCTTATAGGTAAGTTTAGGTACGCTTTCTATTTTTCCTTTATCTCAGTATTTCACTTTTTTGCATCACTAGAATAAAAGGGGGCAAATGTAGTCATATAAAATGCAAAAATTGATAATTTGAACATGGCTAATGACACCCAATCCAGAGGCCCCTCTTGCTTGCTCTCATGACCTTCATAGACTTATTATCATTAATTACCAATCATCCATAGCCTTATGGACCTAATCTTAGCTAAGCCAGGACCTTATTTTCATTACCAATCCATCCCCCCAGGTCCCATCTACCCAAGACAATAGCACCACACTAGGACAATAGCACCAATACCACACCTATCCACTTTTAGAATTATTATCCAAGCTCATTTTTGGCTCCAACGGTCAATTTATTTTGGTTCCCCATCCTTCTCCTTATTGACCTAATGTGAGCAAATTCAATCCATGACCAATAGATCCCTATAAAATCCCATTCAAAGATCATTTGGAAAGGGTTGGCAAATATCACAAAGTAAGCAAGAATACTCAAGCACATTTCCCTATTCCTTATATATAGGCATATAATACTATTTCCAAGTTATTTGAATCTTTACACTAGTCCCTAGTCATTTCAAGCACACCCATTTTAACATGTCCTTGTATTTTCATATCATAATTACACTAAACACTTTCAAAGGGAGAACTACATATGGCATGATCCCTCTTTAGAGTATTGGTATGTATGCAGTGTGCCCACACATGGGGTGTAAAGCATGTCTAATTTATTGTACACACACTAACCCCCCGTCTTGATCAAATTTGGTCAAAGCACAATGGAATATAGGGTTTGAAGAAAGAATATGCTCTACAAGGAGCTCTACAGACTTTCAACTATCAAAACTTCAGAGACAAGGTCACATAGACCTACTAAATAAAACTAAGAAAGCTTAGATCCTCATGACAATAGCACCAGACAAAGACTATAGCACCGGTGCCACTCCTATCCACTTTCAACACTCTTGTCCAATCATAAAATAAAATTCAAAATCATGTTTGTGATAGTGTCCCAAGCCTGCATAGTGAATATCAAATCTTGTCTCAGTCAGATTAGCACAATTTAAACTAAGTCTTATTTTTCCCTCTTATTACTATTTTTAGAAAATCTCTATTTAAAAATAAATTTCAAAAGTGAGTAGCCTTTTTACTGCATACTATCTACTGATTTATCAATCCAGACCCTTTAACTAAATTAGGAATAAAACCCCAATATTCCCAAAATTATTAAATCAAACACACAAAATTGTATTTCATAGATTTTGTTTTGATTTTCACTACTCTTCACCTACTTCATATTCATAAGCACTTAATTAAAAAAATAAAATAAAAGATAAAGACAAATCCCTCATAGTGTTCCTTGCACCATCGAGGCAACTACTAGTTAAAATATCTCTTCATCATAAATCTTCTTCTTGATGTTTGAAAAGGTCATGCTAGGAAATCATTTATCATCTGTTGGATATAATTATATTAATAGTATTACTACACCATAATATCTAATAGATGGAATAGTACAACTCAATCATTATCCACTGATAATTGGTCATTTATCTTTTAAGCAAGGTTTTTTTAGTGGTGAATCTTTGTTAATCTATGAATATTCAATTTTTTGAAGTTAGCATTTGGCAATTTTGTGGGGTAGCTAACAGAGCAAAATCACCTAAATTTTTAGGGTTGAAGTTAATTTTGATGGTAAGTTTGCCTATATTTTTATATAAATTTCCTCATATAAATGTAATTCATTGGTACCTTAAAATCTAGTCTAGAGGCATTCACCACATATTGTCAGATGATAGCAACCTTCAAAGTTCACACACCATCAAATGAAAATGATCGTAACCTATTATCGGGTAATCGTAACCTATTTTTAGATAATTGAAATTTGTTTTAAGGAAAAAATGTAATTTCAAGGCACCATCAGGTGACTTTAAGAATAATTTTAGTGGTTTGTATTTAAAAAACCTTGGTTATTGTTGACCAAATTTGACTTCAAAGTCAAATTTGGACCCCTATAGGTAAAAAATTGGTTTTTTAATATGTTTTAGGGGTTTAATAATTTTTCATGGGGTATGTTATAGGTATTTTTATGTCATTTAATGTTATATTATCCTTGGTATTAGTCAGTTTAATCTATATGTCACATTGAGTCATTTAAAAGGCTTTTGGGGGTTATAAATACAAGTGGAATGGTTTTTAAGTTGACCAAGTGTCCTAATTTCCTCCCAAATGTCTAATAAGTTAGATTACCTATTAGGATTATTAGTCTCATCTAAAACTTTTAGGTTATCTAACTGAAGATCAAGTAATCAACTAAAAAAGGGGAGTTTGGCACTTGTACAACCCATGAGGGAAGGTGACTCATGGGATAAGGTCATGGAACATATTTTGATCTTTCTTAGGTTCATTTACACACTTGAAATTCTTTGGAAGTGCCATTTTTAAGCTAAAACCATTCTGTTCCTTTGCCTTTTTAGACACACAGAAGTGGTCAGCAGGGTTGTGCTTGGTATGAATAGTTGAAGAGGTTTCAATTAAAAATATTTTGGGAGGTGGTATTACACTCAGAGAGATTAATTTCCATAACAAGAGTGTAAGTATTGGTCAACCATGATTTATGAACCATATCTAACAATCTTACTCTGACTGTGTTTTTATGCTCACTATTTCCTTCACCCTATAGGTTTTGCTCCATTTTAGATAAGTTCATACAAAATAGTTTGTGATGTTGACTCAAGAGGATTTTTGATATCTTCTTAGATTATCTCCATGCTTATTTTCAAGTTTTATGGTGTTTTTATGAGAAATTTATCTCATGTTAAAGAAGGGTGTCACCATTGTGAAGTTTCAATCAGTTTCATCTTTGTTGCAGAATATTAGTCTTCTAAAGAGGTCTCATGTGATTATAATATGGTGTTAAATATGTATCAATGCAAAATTTTCCCTCCCTTCATTTTTTATTTCATCACACCATGATTTGGTAAACATTCAGTCTTTTTATCCTCATAAGTCAACTCCTCACTCACTTTCACTTGCAGTCACATGTTTAGAGTTTGTCTAACTTGTTCATGGAAATATAATGAAGGTATATAAATTTTATAATTCATTAGGAGTTGAATAAATTTCATTTGGATGTTTATGGGAAAATCCAAGGTTGGTTATAAGCTCATTCACCACACCAACTAGTCATTAAATACCCCTACTTGATATATTCCATATGTTTGCAAGAGGTTTTCACATTGGAATAAATGTTATGGAGATTGTACTAAGACCTCCTTGATGATAATCATGTATTTTAAAGATTTAAAATGAGTTTTAGTGGTTTATGGGACTATTCATCCATATATATTGCTCCATTCCATGCTCACTGCCTGTATATAACCCATGCAAACTTAAAATAGCCTCCTTGATGACATCATGCTGAGAGGTAGAAATTTGAATAGGTTTTTCAATATTTTAAGATTTACAAGAATGCATTGATACATTTTGTGAAATCATATAAGTTATCATAAACCTATCCATCTTACATACTACCCAAAACTTCATGCTCACTGTCTATGTATGCAAATGCCCACCTATAGGTGATACCCCAGAGCTATGAAGGTCTTTAAATGGGAAATTTGAAGCATGGTAAGGTCCTTTTTAAAATCCTATCATGTGATAAATCCCAAATAATACCTATTTGAAAACATCAAATGGGCAAGTGAAGGTGTAACTACCTTTAAGCACAAGATGACTGGGTTTAGGGAAACTTTCCCAAAAAGGTGAAAATAGAGGTCCAAGGGAATGTTGTGAATATCATATAACATGGTTGCAATGACTTTTGAAGCATAAAAATAAGTAAATATTGTATCATATATAATGGAGAATAGTTATTCCAAATATGGAGGTCAGAAAGTAAGTAGAGGATAAAAGTTGAAGGCCTCAAAGATGCCTTTAAAAACACTAAAACCTTGCATTAGCATCTATACGATTTGAGGTTTAAATGAAAATTGACATCCCAAGAGCAAACAAAGCATAATCTCATGAATATAATGGTCATATTTATTTAATGGTGTGAAAATAATCATGAATATCATTAGTGTGATATTGGTGTATAGTGTTTCAAGCTTCATGAACACTTATAGGTGTTCCTTCTCAAAGAAATATGTACCTACATCTAAGTATGGAAACAGTGACCTAAAAAGGGTGTCTTGGTCATGTTTTAGCCTATTAAAGGTGAATAAATGTAATATTATATTATAGGTGGCTTTAAATATTCAATTATGGTCTTTAAATATCATGACCAAAGTCCAATTAACTAAATATACACCTACAAGAATCAAAGAGTAGGGTATCATAGTCAGGAGAAAGAAGACTCAATTTGGTGAGCTCAAAGTATAGGTAAAGGTTCAGGGAGAGTTAAAATTATTAAATATCCTATGATAACCTTATTTATGACCATTATGACCTCCACAAGCCCTTGGAAATGTGAAATAAGCCTACATAGACCTCGTAAGGCCTTATATGCACCTACAACTGAGTGTGCAGTCTTGACGAAGGTAAAGAGATGAATATGCTTAGGAGGAGAAAGAAGGTTTGATTAAAAAAAATGAAAATGGTTCATGATATATTAATAAAGTTTTTAAACATACTCTAGAACTCCCTTAAAGTTGACCATCTACTCTTCTTACTAGCCCAAAGGTAGCAGTCTATATAGTTGTACTAGGAGACACATGATGCTCAATGGGTAATGATGAAGAATATAAGTGAGAAGAATGGTCTTGGATGAATGAAAATATTATTGAGGATTAATTGAAGTTGGATAACATTTTTAATAAACCAAAGCATATTGTAGTTAGCCTTGAGAGGTCATTCTTAGGTGGAAGTGAAAAATGCAAGAAAATAATACTTTTAGAGGCCTTTTTTGGACAAATTGAGTTGGTTAGGTGCCTAAGTAGATGAATATAACTTATAAATTTAGTTAAAATATTAATTAATACATAATAAAACTCATAAAACTTTAACTTTTCCTTGAAATAGAGGTATATATCTCATTGTTTTGTCTTAGAGTTCAGCCAGTCAAGAAAATTAGGGTTTTGGCAAAATAAACAAACAAAGCCAAAAAGGGTAAAAAACTTGATATAAAGATTTGAGAACATAAATTAACATATTTTTAGGTGTATTTAATGTTAATATTTTCTATGAAACACTAACCAAATCTTAGACCTCTCAAAATGGTCGAAACACTTATGCATACAGCTCAACCAAGTAAGCTACAATTAGGCCTAGTTGGTGAATGAGAAGAAAGAATGAGGAGTGATTAAGAAGTTATGTGATGAATTTTTGAGATTTAATGAGGTGTGAAAAATCATGGTACACCATCCCATCCATGAGAGATCAATCCAAATAGTCAAAACTAGCAGGATGCATGTTAAGGCTATTAGACCTTGAAGGAACCTAGAGCTAATTAGGGGTCCAACTTCACTTCCATCTCCTGGTGAGTTTTATAAGTAGTTGTAACATGTTCATGGGATGAATTTAGACATGTATGAGCTTTTTTTATGCATATAAACCCCTAGGAAAGATAGTTTTAGCTTAGAGATAGTCCAAGCCTATAAGAAATGTGAAAATAAGCTCTATAAGGTGATTTCAAATGCTCATATATTTCATAAATATTTGCATGGAGGTTAGGTAAGTTTATAGGGGTTATAAGGGGTCCTTAAAATAATTTTTTTGGATTTTTTTTTCAATTACAACTTCATGGCTTTATGAACAAATCTTAAAGGACAAAATGGACCTAAAACCCTACTAAACCCTTGGAAGAGACCCAATGGATAAAATAAGTATAGAGAGATATCTAATTGGGATGAAATGACAATTAAAATTATTTGAGGTTTTATAGGACTCTTTAGGTCTCCTCCTCATCAATTTTTTTGCTACCCTACCTGTGCGGACATGGTACATAATGGCTTTCTTTGATAGTTTTGTGTATTGTGCAAGTTCTAGGAATATTCAAGAGATGAAATAAAGTTTGGGAGGAATATATATAATTTTAATAAATCAATATGGTCATTTAATGCCTTAAAAAAACTCTAAAGTGTTTAAAAAATAGCTCTCATCTCAGCCATTCAAAACTGGCATATTGAACATGATGGTGAGAGTGTGAAAACTTTAAATAGATGTCCTTTTATGGTGTTCCTAATGTCTATAAGTCCATAGATGGTATTTAAAATTTTAATCCACTCCATTAAAAATTTCATGGAAAATTGATGCCTTTTGGAAGCCAAGTGTACAAGGTATATGGAAGAGGATTTTTTCTGGACTGCAGATGGTGATGGCTCATTTCTAAAAGTTTCCAGATGACTAGGAATGCAACCAATGCATAAATAAGCATGTATACAGCCCTCCCCTCTCATTAAAATAAAAATATATTCCCTTATTCATTTTTAGGATGTTCAAATAAGTGTGAATGATGAGTGCAATTTTTTGAGCCAACACAAGGAACTTCATGCCACTTTCCAAGGGTTTCATGCCTTGTTTAGACACTTGTACTTCCTAAGATTGTATTTTTAATTTCATACCTCCTTCTCATGCATATTTAACCTCTTTTCTTAGATTGACAAGTGTCCAAGTGACCTTTTTACTTCCCTTGTCTTGCCCCTCTCCCAAATGTTATAAGTAGTGACTTTTTTGGCTCTTTTGAGCAACCTCTATTGGTTAATTATGAAACCCTAGCCAATAATGTATTTGAATGTATATTAAAGAAATAAAAAGGTGAATTTACTTACTTACATTTTGTACAATTGAGTCTCATTTCAATCCTATTGGTCTTGTCTAGTAAAAAATGATCTTTTCTACCATGTTATCCTTGATTGTTCACAAAGTGTGAAGAAGAGTAATTGTTACAAGTATTTATTAGTGTTCAATTTTAGTGTATAAGTTTTTTATAAGTGGTTTATGAATGTATTCTCCCAAATTATCATTCATTATCCTCCTAAGAATCAATATACCTCTTGAACCTAGCATATGAAACATTGATGTAACAATTTATCTTAAGTTGTGAGTTATGTGTGAAAGAAGCTTTGATATGCTCTAAGTAGAATAAGTTTATTCAATAGGAAGAAATTAAATATTGGTGCATCACCTTTTAGATTTATAAGTTTATCTTCTTAACCCCTTTTCATGAAAATTTGATAAGTAAGAGAGTGCATCAAGAGAACTAGCCCTTCTAGAGATTCATCTCACCAAATTGATTACCCAAATTAAGTTACATGTTTATATTGTGCCACTTGGATTAGGAGAGTTGATACATCTCCTCAAAGGTTAAAAATCCAAGTGAAAATAGTTACAATAGATAAATTCAAAAGGCCTTCAAGAATCAATAATAAGGTATGCACTTATCAATTTTTTTGTAATATAATAATTTAATATTTTTAATTGTATTGTTATTTATTACTTATCTAATTATTTTTTCCCAAGTTACAGGTTACAATAAAAAAACCATAGGATGTGGTCATTTGACTATCACCAGGCAGCTACAACCTACTATCATGTGTCCTTATTCATCTATCAATTGTCTTTGTTTTGTGTCAATCATCTTCATTTCACTGTTAATCCTCTTGCATTTGTAGACTTGATTATATGGCTTCTTCTAAAAATGTTAAGGCATATAGGAAATTTAAAAAATAAAATAACCTATTATCTTATTTTAGCCAGACACCAAAAATAGGTGCTAAATTTTTAATTAGCTTGTATATTTTATTTATTCACTTCTCTGTTAAAGTTAAATAATAATTAAAAGGTCTACAACCATTTTTATGCAAAACCCATTGATAACTCTTTTGAAGATATCACTCCACATGAAGATGTACCTAGGTATGAAATGTCAAATAGAGGTACTAAATAGTAAAATATTATATTTTTAATTAATTAAATATTCAATAATAATTACAAGGTCTACAATAATATTACATGAAAAACCCAATGATAAAGGTATTGAATATATGCTTAAACTGGAAGATGTACCTAGTTATGAAATGCTAAATAGAGGTACAAAATTGTAAACTACTATATTTTTATTTAATTAAATATTTGTATAAAGATTAAGTAATAATAACAAGGTCTAAAATAATATTTCATGCATAATATAATGATAAAGGTATCGAAGATATGCATGAACTAGAAGATGTACCTGAGTATGAAATGCCAAACAAAGGTATTAAATTATAAATTCATTTGAGTTAATGTTTTTTTATTTATTTATACTCTGTATTGGAATTTATTAATAATTAATTAGTCTACAAACTTTTTTCATGTAGAATTCAATGATAAAACTATTGAAGACTTGCATAATGTTTTTGAATATATACCTCCACCGAAAGAAGTCACTAGGAAAGAAATGCCCCTTGTCCCGTTGAATTCAAGGAAAAGGAGATATGACATCATCACTAGTGTTGGTAGTGGTGTTGATGATGAGTTATTAACACCAAATTAGATTTATACTCACTCAACATAATCTTTAGATGAGACTGTTATGCAGCCAACACAATCTCCAGTTGAAAAAAGCACAAAAAAATCTATGTGAAAGAAGAAAAATACATGGATAATTGGAAGTTATTTTTAGTATAATTGGGCATCTAAATACCCATTCATTGAACATGTAGAGCGAAAAAATAGTACTTACACACCAATAGAATGCAAATGTACAATATATAGTTGGAAACTTGGAAAGGACCACAAAATGAAACTCAAGTTGGACACAATTGAGAAAATATTGTAGAAAAATATATGAGTCGATAAAAGACAAAGATGGAAACATCAAAAAAATAGTGAGATGGAAAAATGCAAAAGAGTGTATGCATCAATTTTACATTAAAAAGTATAATAATCACTAGAAACATCAATAACACCTCATTGAGAAAGGAGGAATAATTAAATCTCAATTCAAAAAATTTGTTCAGTCTAATTTGGTTGCCAAAAATATATAGTTTTCAATTTTATATCACATTATGAAAATTGGAAGACTAAACTCTAATTTTCAAATTACAAGATTTTATTTCAACATATTAGATTTCATAACATTCCATAATCACATTGGTCAAATACCAGTGCTTGGTTTTGATAATTTGGCCTCTCAAGCCAAATTCTAACCCCTATAACCAAAAAAAATCCCATGACACCCATCCAAGATTGTACATGGTGATCTTCATGAATTATGATGCATTATTTGGTCTCTTTTGTAATTTTTTAGAATTGTTTGAGATGTCATGGTATGGGCTAGACATTGCTTGAGATACCCTCATGTCATAACCTATTTTGAAAATATGAAAGATGTGCCAAGTTGTCATGATGGTCCCCAAATGAGTGTAAGGGTTGTTAGGTTGTGGAGCTAAAAGCTTCACCCAGATGCAAACATGGAGGGTTGCTGAGTGTCACAGTTGCCAACGTCGGCAGGCCACAACCGACGTCGGGCAGGGGTCAATAGAAAGCAACCAACATCGGCAGGAGTCGGCCGACGTCGGTCACCTCCAGGCAGACAGGGACCGACGTCGGTCGCCTGTGCGGTTCCAGAACTGCTATTGATGAACAGTCATTTAGTTGAACGGGTTGTTTGCATGTTAAAGACTACTTCGAGTCTTGAGCCGCTTGTCTAAATTAGTGTATGCATGGGATCTATATAATAGACCCATGGGGCTGTATTGTAAAGTGTAGAACTAGGAGAGTTCTTCCCATGGTAGAATCAAGTAGGATTCTTCATGTATGTAAGATCAGGGTTGGTCTGCAGGGTGTTTCAAGATCATGGAGGAGATCTACATGTGATAAGTAAGATCAAGTTGGTCTACAGGGGTGTGTGTATGTGAGGGTAAAAAGGAGATCGACGGGGGAGCAAGATCCAAGGTGACAACAATACATCAAGGAGCAAGATCATGGTGAGATCTACTTAGAGTACCAGTTCGTACTCAGTTGTACTGGAAGTACAATAAGGTGAACAACAGCTTGTGTTAGCTGTGTGTTGTGACCTGTATTGAGAGAAGATTACTCTTGAGGGAAGATTACTGGGAGCCCTTGAGGTGTGGGAAGCCTCACAGAGGTGGAAGAAGAGTGTGATCTCTTTAGTGTAATTTCCTTCTATAATGAGTTGAATACAATTGTGTGTTGCCTCTCATATTCTGTGTTATTTCTCATTGATAGTTACTTTTACTTCTGGTATAATTTCTGCATGTTTAGTTGCTTATACATTGGTAATCATGTGTGCTCTTAAATCTGACAAGTTGTGTCAGAGCTTTGGGGAATTTAGGTCCTATCAAGGGTGTCAAAGGTATTTTAAAGCCTAGTGAATGGTCTTAACATTTTTTGATAAAGTTAAAGTTTATTATCAGAAACTAAGGTGATTTGGATAATTTAAGGTTGCTAGTTCTCATGGTATTTAGGCATATTTAAGCCATTTGTTGAGAAAGGACCTTTCTAGCATGATATAAGGGTGTCCAAGCCTCTTTTGAGTCATAACATGAGGTATAGGAATGTATCTAAGGTAATTATCCATTGTTTACTCATTCAAACCTATTTCAAACCTTGATTCAGCCTTCAAGCCATCAAATAACCCTTCAAACATCTCATATGAGTCAAATTGCATTGTAAAACTTTAAAAAAGTGGTTTTTAGGTAACATTATATTATGAAGAGTATTAAAAGTTCCCCATATCAATCATAACATCATTTTGGGATAGTTTCATAAGCATAAAGGGTCTATTTTATAATCCAACCCCATCTTTCATTCACCAAATGGGCCCCACACATGTGAAAATGTGACTTCTTAACTTCCCCAACCATACCTTATGTTTTGAAATATCATTTTACCTCTATTTTTTCTCTTCCCATCCACCAATGGCATTTCAAGGTTTGAAACTTGAGAAAATGTAAGAAAATTGTAGGTTGCAAGTGTTCTCAGACTTGTATAAATCTATATAATATGGCCATGATCAGATGAAGTCAAAAATATGTATAGGGGGCTTAGTTTAGACATAAAATGGAAGAATCCATGAGTTATCAAGTCAAATAGGTCAAAAATTGATCCATTTCTTCCATCGAGCTCTTAGGTAGCTCAAGAGAGCTAGTTAGGTTTGTGAACAATACAGATAAGAGAGAGAAGGAAAGGATCCAAGAATTTGGGTAGAGGAAGGGGGTATCATCACCTTTTCATTCTTGTCATTAGTATGTAAATTCATGACCCATACTCTATGAATAATAGTTAATAATTTAAGTAGTTGGAGTTACCTTCATCTATGCAAGGTTTAAATTTGTAATAGTTTCAATGTAATTTTGGTTTATTTGATGCAATCGATGTTTTTATGTGTTTTCCATGGGTCCTCATATTCCATGTACATCATTCCCCACTATTGGTTCACACATGTGATCCCGAGATAATAGGAAAACCTTCAGGATGTCACATTTGTAGGTTATATGGTAGTGTTTCTTCATGTTGCAGAGCCTTTAGTGTATAAAAGGGAAATGAGTGGTCGTTTTGAGTTGGATGGTAAGTTCTATAGAATAAACTAAATTCTTATTTACCTCCCATACTCTACTAAGTCATCATGACCAAACAACTCCATCAAGCTCTGCTCTAATGTGATTATTGTGTATGTAATATGATATCCTTGTAAGTGTAAACAAGTGTAATTGTAATGATTGTGGATAACCATCAAGTCATTATAAAACATGAATGGGTTTCACCTCTCAGTCATACTTTTTAAGTTTTTCCCTCATGCCCCTCACTACCTTATACTCATAAATCATTCTAATCCTTAGCCCTAGAAAGGCAAGTTCTCACAGTCACAGCAAGCCCATTATGAAAACTAAGCACATGGAGTGTTTAATGTTGAGATGAGGTGAAGAAGGTGTTGAATAAATTAATGATTCTTGAATAGTCATAGGGACCTATAAGGAAGCATGGGAGATATAGATATCAGGGTCCATCAAGGATCAACACATCAACTCTTCCTAAAAAGATAACTCAGTCAAGGGTTCAATACAAACAAGGTTGTGTTGACAAGACCAAAAAACTCTAATGGAGAGATGAAGTTGAGGGGATGTAGAGTAATTAAGGAAACATTGAATAATATAATTAAAAACCCTAGGTGCCATCAAAATGGAAGTCTTAACCTTCATTTCACAACACACTCACAAAAAAGGCCTAGAATCACCACCTACATGCTTGATTGTATAAATTGAGTAAGTTGAGCATATAAACCCACTCTAAAGAGCCTTCAAGGTGAGAAGATTACATTGAGATTTATTTAAAATCCATATTATACATGATAAATGGAGATTAAATTTCCATGAAGAGGAGGCTCACCTCCTTACACACAATCAAGATCAAGCTATCATACACAAGCTATTTATAAGGAAACAAGGTAGCTAAGTGGAATGTGCTTTTGAGATATGTTTTCAAGGGTTTTTACATAAGGTGGAGGTCATATGCCTCATTATATCCTATTCAAAACAACTTCTAGGTGCTATCAAGGGAAGGATTTCATACTCATTATCTCAAGCAGACCTCATTTGAACACCTATAGGCAAAAGGCTAAAGGAGTGCTAAAGTGTGAGATACCATGCAAGGAGGTGACGTGTAAGGATGGAAAAAACCTTATTGACTTGTTTCCTAATGATCTCATCCTACATTGAATCCTTTAATCCATTTGAGATAGGTGAGAGAGAGAGAGAGAGAGAGAGAGAGAGAGAGAGAGAGAGAGAGAGAGAGAGAGAGAGAGAGAGAGAGAGAGAGAGAGAGAGAGAGAGAGAGAGAGAGAACTTCATGGCATAATTAGGCCTATCAGGCCTAAAATTGATATATACAGACTTGTTCATAGAGATGGAATAAATTTACATCTTTAAAGGTTGTTTGGGATATGAAAACATCATAAGGGGAAGTAAATAATATATGACAAGGGTTTCATGATGATGAAAATTTTTAGGGGTACAATTACTAAGAGGGGGTGAATCAGTGAGCCCACATATTTAAATTTAAATTTTATTCCTTTCAAACTATTAAACAATCAACATATATCAACTTGATCAAGCAACATTAACAAGATAGATCATTCATTAAATGCATACACAAGATCAAAAACAACATAAAGTTCCTATGGGAAACCCTCATGGGGAATAAAAACCACTCTCAATTATGGAACACATGGACTAATATATTATAAGAAATTAAAAACAATAGACTAATCAACTTCTTTAGAATAGCAAGCTTTGATCATATCTTCCTGACCAAATGCCTTTAGTGAAACACCTATTTCACAAGGAGCAACTGCCCCTAATGAGGATAAAGTCCTTTAGACCCTCCTTTGAACACCTCCACCTTAGAAATAATGTCTTCAACACATGATGATTAATCTCTATTTTCTAACCTCTACATAAACTCTCTCTATCTCATATAGGCCTATCACATAGGCATGCCACAATCTCTCTCCTTCTTTACTCAAACTATCCTCATATGCACTCTTTGACCTCTTCACATATCCTCAAACTAAAAGATCACTATTTGGACATCATAAATATTACCTATAGGTTATACACATAGTCCTCAAACTATTCTACTCATTTACTCATCAACTGGGCACTCTACCTCTCATTTGCTTCACAATTCTCA
This sequence comes from Torreya grandis, assembly GCA_037957365.1. NCBI lineage: Eukaryota > Viridiplantae > Streptophyta > Pinopsida > Cupressales > Taxaceae > Torreya > Torreya grandis. The sequence goes on from JARHVA010000213.1 coordinate 887,419, forward strand.
CAAACACCTTGCACTTATCTCACAAGTCTTCCCATTAAGGTCTAGAAATCATCATCTTTGATTTCAATATATATATATATATATATATATATATATATATATATATATATATATATATATATATATATATATATATATATATATATATATATATATATATATATATATATATATATATATATATATATATATATATATATATATATATATATCATCAATTATCAATAACTTGGTCAGCTAAAATACATGCCTTCACCCTTAAGGCATCTTACATAGGTCACACTTAAGCACAATCCACTTTCAAATAGGCCTAAGTCACTTTTAGGTCCTATAGAGACTTATTCAACTCTTTGACACTTATTCAATCAAATTAATAACATAAGAACACTTTTAAAACTTATGAAACCATTCCACATGATCTATAGGTCCTCCTTAAGTACCAATGACCATCACAGTACCCTCTTGCTTAAGCATAATTTGCTCAAATAACTCTTTGTATACACAGTCATTATGAGTGAATACAAAGTGAACTTGTAAACCTTTGTTCATACTACATAAGATTGTTTAAACCTTAATAATTCACAAAAATTATCATTATGGAGTCTAAAACACCCCCATATATCTAATTCAACATGATATATCAAAACAACATCAAAATGAGCTCAAATACCCTTCTCAGGTTACTTGCAAAACATGCACAAACACATAGTAAATTTTGGAGCTCAATATATTTGTCTATACATAAAATTAGACATTAAAATTAATATTTCCATATGTTTCATGGAATCCTCTACAACTTCACTTTTTACACCATGATCAAATTCTACATAGATTGAAAGATATGACCAAAATACAAAGCACTAGTTTTTCCTTTTATAAATTTAAATATTTGAATTCAAACGGACATAGTTAAACTTCAGATAGTTGAATTCATCTCATGAAATCTTATAATATTGAATCAACACACACCATTTATCTCTAAAAATCATCTCGATCTTTATCTTATAGTTTTCACCATTCAATCAATCTGTACGAACACCTGCTCACTGTTAGATCATTATCCTTTACCTTTGCTCAGTGTTAAACAACTATCACTTTGACTTCTTTGACTCAACACACGTCCTTAGATAAAAAATTTATGATCACCCTTGAACCATTATATCTCCATTTTGTCTTGAAATTTAACTCTTACAAAAACAACTAAATATAGGGACCATTACAATCTGTCTGAGAAGCCAACTTTGAACCTAAATAACTTTTACCTCACTCACTCACATGTTTTCAAATTTGGACCATATGATCTCCTCACATAGGATAATATAACCATGTGAAAAATTTATCTTATAACCCTCACACATTTGATATATAACCAAATTAAAATGCTCACTTAGATTTTTTTATCACAAAACTATGTCAAAAACTTGTTTGGAAAGCCAACTTTAAACATGCATATCTTTTGACGCACTTTGGCACTTATCCTGAAAGTTAGTGCAAATCAACTAGGAATAAAATTTAAAAAACCCATATGATCATATTGTTATGAAACATCCACATGTATGAGATATTCCATCACCAAATTTATTACTCGGCTCTTTCTTGCCTCTTGCAAATTTGGCTAAGTATGGAAAACAATGTCAAACTACCTAGAAGCCCAACTTTGCACCCATATATCTTTAACTACACTTAGGCACATGAATTGAGAATTAGGGAATAGAAAATAGGGAATAATTTTATCATAACCACATGACCATCTCCCCTTGACTCATCCACATGTGGTAATGGTGACATCATCAAACTTCTTACTCAGATTATCTATTACTAGACCCAAACTATCTAGATGAAAACTATGGACTACTAGATGAATTCAACTATCTAGATGAAAACTGTGGACTAACAGATGAATTTATCTTGTGAACACAATCTCTCTAATCATCTTTGACCATTTATATGACCCTTTCACATTCTCAAAACTCCATACTCATCCATAAACATCTCTAATCATGCCAAAACTGAAGATCAACCAAGCCTCCTTTAAGCACACTAGGACAAGCACATTGAAAACTTTATCATTGTTACTTAGGCTATCAAATAACTTCATACACTCATTATGACACCTCCATGACACCACCATTATATCACTAAAAAAATATCCAACAAGAACTTCAAGATGGGATAAGAAGGCACTAAACTAAGCATTAGGGCTATATAGGCCTAATCACGAATAAACCCTAAGCAAGAGTTTAATAGTTATACAAAGAGAATAAATGAATTAATTCCTAATACACAAGTTTAAAATCATATAAATACTATGAAAAAAGAGAGAAAACTACTTAGGCTTCTAGTAACACCAGTTGGTTCAAACACTTAGACTGAACAATGGTGAGCATGGTAGGCTTACAAGAGAAATGGGTAGAGATGGAGTATAGGTAGTAGGATACAAGCAAAAAATGTTGATAATATATTAATAAGGGCATGCTCTAGTGACATTGAAATCACCAACCCACCTATAGGTGGTTTAGACTCAATTTAGGCTTGTAAGGCCTAAAGCCATCTTTAGGCCTCAAGACCCTATCTTTACCTTGTGTGATATCCAACCCCTCCAAATCAAATTCAAAGCCATGATAATACATATGAGGATGTTTAAGGATGTGAGGAAGATGTTTCAAATGGAGGAAGGAAATAAAGTGTCAGGTTTGGTCTTATCACCTCTCTCGAGCTCTACTATACTCATTTTCCACCTCGAGATACCAACTCAAACATTCATATCTCACCAAGAAATATGACTCAAAGCTAGTGATATTAAGGGTAGTTAGGTACACTTATACACTTTTTATCCATATAATAATGAGTGGGATTCAAGATCCCATCTCTATGAACAAACCTTAACACTGCAACCTACATAGAATGCCTAGTAAAGAGCTTGAAGGTCACCAAATTTTACATGGTATTCACCATATAATCTACATGGGACCAAGAGCAGATCAAGGTTTTTAAAGGGTTTCATGGGCTCAACATCCATAGTCATAATTTTTGGTTTTGAGGCTTGTACTGTATGAACCATCATTAAGATGGTATGACACTGAAATCCTACATAAACCCTAGTACATACCTGATGGAAGAAAACCTAAAGAATTTGAATTCAAATGCCTTGAATTGGACTTAAAGACACATAAACCACATGATCCACTCAAAGTATGTCTTGTTCATGTACTGTCTAGATAGACTGTTGTATAAACTAAAAAGAATTTATAGTTTTACAAGGTTTTGAGCATAAAATAGGGTTCTAAGCATATTAAAAAGTTTAAAAACATTGGGTAAAGTCATATGAGGCATGTTTCAACCTTTAAAACCATAAAATACTAACAATTATTCCTATAGAAGCTTCTACAAGTCTGCACCAAATGGGCATTCTGCAAGTGCTAGTAAGAGGTGACCTAGTCACCTAAATCAGCTAAGGTTGCAGGTATACACTATTGGGAATGCATAGATCATGGTGTGAAGAACTTATTTATACCAAAAAAATACCTATCCACTATTTTCAATGTAATATTTAGGCTTCATGGCCAACCAAGCAATAAACACTAAGCTATTAGGCTTAGTTGCCTAGTAGGACTACTTGGCCAACTAAACAAGATGTTTTTGGGTGTAGAGGGGATGTTAGATGAGTTAATTTAGGTCATAATAGTCATGTAAAAACTTCATTAAGTAAATTATGCACACTTATCATGGCCATTATGAAGTATTGGGGTAATTTCTTGATCCTAGTCAACATGCAAAAGGAAGGTGGGATGCTTAGTGACTCATGGAGGGTAATTAGAGCATAATGCACCTTTGTAATTTCCAAGAGAGAGAGTGCCTTACCAAATTGGTGTGTCCATGTCTTGAATAGGTTCAAACAATTTTGAATCAAACTCCACCACTCAATCTCAACATCCAAAAGGCTTATTGAAGACCACCAACCATGAAGGCAATGCATGAAGAGATGAGGGATTATTATCGCTACTTATAACTAATGATGGAATGAATGAAGGTAATTCATGACCTTTTCATGCCTTCTCCATGCCACATTTTTCTTTTATATTTATCTTCTTTTATAAATTGAGGCTATAATTCCATTGTAATCATCCCTCAATTGGGTATGAGGAAAATCTACTTAAGTTTGTACCTTGTAAACCTCTTGAGCTAATACAAGGACTATTTTAGCTTCTTCATATTAGTATATAGTGTGTTATATACATGTTGTATATGCATAAGTGGTATATTTTCTCCCTTTATAAGACCTTATTGTATGAAATTAGAAATGTATCATGTTTATAAATCAATCCTAGCTCAGAGAAGATAGATCATACCTACACGTCTGATTGGGATATACTTGTTAAGCGGGAGCATAACCAATATGGGGATCCACTAAACCTGATTGGGGGATCACTTATCACAACATATAATGCTAAGAAGGGTTATAAATCCTATAGTCTAACACAATTGCATAATAACCCTAATGGAGTCCTAAATTTTAAAGCATTCATTTATTATAATAACAAGAAAGTAAATCTAATCTAGTACACACCAAAGCTTGTGGCACAAAGTGGGGGTTAGAAATAATAAAACAAGTAAACTAAACATGTATTGGAAGACATATACTCACATCAATATATATGGAATCCTAATACATGGTATAAGAATACAAATGCATTATCTATCTAATCTTACAAAGGAAAAATAAAGTTATGAATACTTATTTTTAAATATGAACCCATCGAGCCTCAATCTCTCCCTTGGCCAAGGTGCTTTGCAAGAGATTGTTGTGGTATGCAAGGATAACAAAGATAAATCAGCTCTAGGCTATACAACCTACCTAAGCATCCAAAATACTTCTCCACAAGACAAGATCCATATATCCAAAGAAAGTATGGAACCCTGAGCTTTATTCCTCAAGTAGAATGGTTAATAAGTAGATGTTCATTCACACTTATTTGCTCTTAATTCTTCTCTTATGAAATGGTGGGAAATTAACTTATATACATAGGTGGATCTTTCCCTAAATCCTCCCAAAAATTTTAGTTGTATAGGGTTGACCCAGTTGACCCAATGTGTTTTTAGGGATAATTAACTAGGTCTAAGCTAGGTTGGCTGAAAGGCTAAGCTAGGTTGGCCAAAAGGCTAAGCTAAGAAAGTGAAAAATACCCCTAAACTATACTAGGTTGACCCAATCGACCTAGTACAATCAATTGATTAAAAGGGATTTAAGGCAAGAAAAGGATGGCTAAGGCATGACAATTGAGAGGAATGGGTAGGACTAATAAAAATAAGCTTAGTGTATATGGTTTTAGGAGACAAGTGTGTAGATGGTAAGTGGTAAAAGGGACAACAATCTTATGAAACACCAATTGTCTACCCACCCCTTTCTCGGTGTACCCCTTAAGGCATGCACTCAAAGTGATTGAGACTCGATAAGTTCCTACAAGATACAAAGTGTCAGTAATTAATAAAAGTTTAAAAATATTATGTGTATACATATGCCCCACTCAAAGCTCATCACATGTCATGTAAGTGCAACATGGGATGGTGCTTTGGGATAGAACATGATAACACATAATTATTGATGTTAAATAAAGTGCAATAAGTAGTAAATAATATAAATGAAAGTATTGAATTGAAAAACACATACCTTTAACTTACCTTAGTTTCATAGATAAATAAGTAGACTATAAGAAATGTGAAGGTGTCCAATGTAGAGAACACTAGACGAACTGTAGAAGTTAGTGCAAAAGAAATAGCCAAATTTTGAATTTTTTGGAATATAGGCATATGGTAGTGGAAAATATTCTATACATCATCATGAATCCAATGCATTTTATGGTTTAAAAAATGGATGAGTAGAAACAAAGATATAAGCAAAACAAGGAATGTAGTGAAAAATAATTGAAAGATTTGAATTTTGAAGTGTTTTTAAATAAGGGAAAGATAAGTCATTTGGTATTTTGACTTGTGAAAGAGAGGAAAAGGATCTCTAGAGACAAAAATGAGCTAGGATGGTGAGGAGATGACATGTTAGGCGAGGAGGAGCTCTAGAGGTGGCAGCGGGTGTACTACAAGTATGTAACTATGAATCTCAAACCAATTTCTGAAATTTATATTGAATTAAGTGTAGTTTTATTAATTTTGAATTTTAAGGATTTCTATATGTCAAAATGAAACAAAATTATATTCTAGGGGTAGAAAATAGGAAGATGGGAAATGGGTTTAGAGGGTTTAGGAAGAAAGTAAAAAAATTACACTTTTTTGGGCAAATACAAGGAGTCAACAAGAAAAAAGCACTGGGTCAACCCATTTGACCCAATGGGCTAGAAAATGAGTAGAATCCATAGTGTCGACCTAGTAGGTATGGGTTGACCCTATATATTCTACAAGTTGATGGCCTACTTCAAAGTTGTTAAGTAGTCTAAAAGGTCTAGAATGGAAACTCAGCACTAGGGAGGGGAAGAGAAGGGGATTGACTTAGATTTTTTAGTCAACCAAGCAAAAAGATAGGAAAATTTTGGTCAAAATAGTTTGACCAAAGAGCTAGAATGATACGAAAAAGCATGTAAAAGGTTGAAAGAGAGGTATAATGAACCAAAATGACCAAGTAAGGTCAAGAAGGATCGAGTAGGCTAAAAGTAGGTTTAAATGACTAAAATAAAGTAATTTAGGCTTATGTTTACTTTTAAAATGTAAAAAGAATGTATTATGACTATACATGACATGAAGGAACTGATACATCTTTTGTTGTTTCTTGGGTGCAAGGATGATGAATATTTTGGAGACTTGTGGATGTGACATGGTTACTAAACTTGTTAGATAGGTTTTTAGATAAAGATAGGGCTAGACTAGGATCTATAGGTCCAGGTAGGATAGTTGATATGTGTCAAATCCCCCTAATGTCAATTTATTAGTCATGTTCCTTGGTTATTAGGAGTGATTGACTAATACCTTTAGATGGGAGGTGGATGGGGATATAATAGAGGTGGCTATCATGCTATAGGATGTCTATTCCATCTTAGGTCTACCTATAGTAAGATCAGAGGTTACCATAGAGATATTAGACAACCTAGAGGAGAGGAGAATCTTAGCCATGTGGGCTACAGGCTTAGAGATGATATTACCAAGTAGGAGAGTTAGCATGTTTGATATCTATACATCACATGCTCTAGACATCTATAAGGCTATGATAGGACTTATGACACAATAGGTGCTATGTCACAAGTTAGATGGTAAGGTACCGCTATTCATGGTAGCCTTGAATAGGATGATTTTAAAGGAGTGAGTTCTATATGATTTAGGCTCTATCATCTAGGTCTATCTAGTACATGATATGTATGAGATGTTGGTCAGAGGGTAGAAGACCCTGAGACTAATCATATTGATGATAGCTTAGATATATGAGAGGTTTCCCATGTAATAGTTAGTTAGGTTTCCCCATGTGATCGATGATAGGTCACCTCAGGTGCAGAGATGGATAGAGGACCAGGTAGTGCAATTCATGCCCCATGTTCTAGTGTTACAATCAATGAGATGTATAGACATCATATGGAATCTATATGAGCATATACTAGCTATATGGGTGAGCTAAGACATAGTTGTACTAGTGATAGAAAAGATAGAGGTGGTCAGACACTATTTATGGTGGAGAGAGCCACATTCAATAGCACAAGTGCTAAGGCAGATGGTCTTAGCTCATCTAATGACACTAATACTAATGCCTAAGTAGTGATCTCAACATGTGAGGGAGCCATAGGGGAGGAGAGGACTAGGGCCACAAATAGTGAGACTGACACTCAGGCCACATCGAGAGTGACCATGGACTGGTCAGGCATGATAAGGAGCTAAGCAAGAGGATAGGAATGTGGAGGTAGAGATACCAAATATACCGTCTCTATAGTGAGATGATCAGTGGCCATCGAGGACATAGTGTCGATGGATGTAAGAGGAATAGGAGAGAGTGGAGACTATTTCCATCCCATATGACCCCATGGGTGAGCCAAAGGAGATGATAGAGAGACCAATTAGATGCAAGCTGAGATGGACATGAGCCATAATAGCCAAATTTGAGTTGAGGAGGTGACTTATAGAGGAGGCATTATGAGGTCACATAGATGGGGAGACTATGTTAGGTAATCACGTAGATGGTGAGACCATAATACTTGAGACACAAATAGGTAAGAAAAGATGGTTAAATTATTGCATTAAGTTTTTATTTATAAGTAGAGGTAGATAGATATTTTGAGATATAACATTGATCTAATATCCATCTAGTGCGATTTTATAGGTGCAAATGAGGATGCAGAGCAGAGATGGGGGTCCTTGGTGAGGGGAACACTCTTGATTTCTTAGATGAAACTCTATAGCCATACAACCCCATGACACTAGAGGATTTGAGTGTACCATCTACCCCAGCTCAGGCAAGTTCATTCATATTAGCTAGAGAGGTAGCAAGGTAGATATAGGTGTAGAGAGAGTATGCATCCACCAGCAGTGATGGGTGTAGGGGAGTTATAGGCATGGTATGCAAAATTAGATGAAAGAGATATGCATCTTGATATAGTATCATAGATGATATAGATTCAAACCCAATTAATAGAGTCATAGGTGAAGGTAGTGCACCTACAAGGATAGGTAAAGTGATTGAGATCTTGTATAACCTCCTTAAAATGTACTATTTGGAGGAGTTAAATTGAGGCCTCAATAATTATCATGGCTAGGCCATGAGATAGATAGGATGGGGCCCAGCCCAAGAGCTAGAACATTGTATATGGTTGTATATGTTGTATTAAACTCATGAGATATATTCATGATGGATCAGTTTGGCATATTATTTTTGGTTGTGTATGTTGTCATTATGATGGTTGTGTTTTTGGATGCTTTGGATATATTTATTTATAGAACATGTATTTATCTTTGTTGTATATGCTATAAGAAATATATGATATTTGGTTTCTCTTATATCATTATGTATGACACATGTATGGTTAAAAATAAATAGGCAAAAGAACTTGAAAAAATATAATCAAGCAAAAAAATCTACTACACCCTATTTCAAGATGGGAAATGTGTAATAACAAGAAAATGACTAAGTATAAAGATCCAAGAGATAGTAAAATAAGATGATAAAAAGGAATTTGTTTTTAAACCAATCTGAAAGATTTTTGCACCAAATGAAAATAAGTAAAATCATACTAATATCACATTGGGAAGTATGAAATCAATGTAAGAAAATGGAAGGTATGTAAAAGGACACAAATGGTAGTAAAAACAAATTAATTAATTCAATCAATCATACTAAATCATGCTGGGAAGTATGAAAAAAAATTGCATAAGTTTGGTATTAAATTGGCCATACTAATTCAATCTAGGAAGTATGAAAAAATCAAGAAATGGTTATAATCTTACACACACTCAAAAAATAAGAACATAAAAAGGTGAAATAAAAATGAAGTAAGCATAAAACATACTAAATCAATATGGGAAGCATGTAAAATTACATGTAACTTCATAATCGATTGAATCTTATCTCAAATTTGACACATGTAATTTGGATGGTGACTTAGGTATTCAAAAAAATTGTGAGGAGGGTCAGGTCCTATCCATGGTCTTACACTGAAACTCACAAAGAGAACACCACTGGGGTGGAATAAATAGGAAGAATTAGGTAATAAATATTGTGGGTAATAGGAAGGAGAAAGATGGTAATCTTTTAGGAATGTCGAGTCCTATTTGTGGTCTTACAAATCAACTCATAAATGAAATCCCAAGGGGAGTGATCAGTAGGAAAAATAGTATTTCTCAAGATTAATTATAAGGGATATAAGGAGTGAAAAAAGGAGTGTAAAAATCAAGACTTAGGCATCTTATGAGAAGACCTTAGGAGACAAGAGGCATACTAAGGACATGAGAAGACACTAAGTGACTAGTGGTCATCTATGTACAAAGGAAACCTATTCGTTATAGACACAAATATTTGTAGGAAAATAAAGGTGCTAATAAAATTAACTCATGAAGGTATATTGGTATAAGGAAAAGTAAAATATACCTGCCTTCCCATGATGTGTTCCCTAATCTTTAGGACCCCTTACAGAGCCGTCGGTCTACTATGAAGATTAGGTATTTACATGAGAAATTAGCTAGCACTAAAAGACTTTTTTATTTTCCTCTTCTAATCTACTAGCTACCACACCCAAAAAGACCTTGGCTATATCATGAGGCCAACTATGGATTTTGAGCTTATACTAGAAATGTGCTTTGAATCATGTCTTTTAGTGTGATTAGACTTTTAAGAATAATTTTGCCTTTTGTTTAAATGAGTTGGATTTTAACTTTCTTTTGAAGGATTTTTAAGATTCCTCCTCCATATGGATTTGGAATGACCAATAATTAGAGAGATAATGATACACATGAATGAGTTGTAAGCTAAGGCTAAAGGAAGCTAAGTAACAAAGATAAAGACTGACTAAGACACTTAGGCTTAACAATGAACTAGCATGTGATCTCAAGTCTTAACTGTGTATATGCTTAGTTTTTGGAAAAGGAAGAAGGGAAAAAGGAGATCCTAAAAGTGGACCAATGAAATGAGATATATTGTTTGCTAACTAATCACATGGTAAAGGGAGATAATAACCAAAGGGAACAAGGTTTGTATAACCAAGTCACCATGATAAATTATCTATGAAAAAGAGGGATAAGAAAGCAAAACAATCATAAAGATAGAAGAAAGAGAGTTTTGAGAAAAACTTTAGGGAAAAAGGGAAAGCAATGATAAAAGACAACCATATGTGAATATAAATGATAATATAACAAGTAATAAATCATGATATAAGATAAGCAAAAATTTGACATAGTGTCAAATGATATAACAGATAGAAATAATATTAGAGCACACATCCAATAAAATATAAATGTTAAATCACCATGCATGTGCTCATAAATACTACTAAATATACCCATACACATTATCCAATACATCAGATAAGTCTTTATGAAGCTAGATATGCATTGTTGTTAATGTTTCATCAATCTTCAATGAATACTGAGAAAATAATTCTTTTCTAATATCCTCAACTAAAAAATTAAAAATACTCAATGGATTGTGTTGAGGAGGAAAATTAGGCAAAGGATGGTCAGGAGAATGTCTGGGAGCAAGATCTACTAGAAATGCAAGAATCATTGGTGGAGAATGATCCATGGGTGAGGGAAGGTCCATAGGTGAAGGAATCATGGGTTAAGGCACAGAAGGTGGTGAAGAGACCATAAGAGGTGATGTAACCATAGGAGGTGAAGTCATGGGAGGAGGAGCCTTTTTGTGATAATAACCTATGGGAGGAGTGGTAGAAGGTTTTAGAATGGCTATAAGGTCATCCTTCAGATGTTATTGAAGGATGCAACAATAATCAGTATGATGGGTGCCATATAAATGTCATAGACAATATACCTCTCCATAATTGGGTAGATATTTAGTAAGTACCTTTAAGGGAGGTATGGCTTTGTCTGATGATGGGGAATAAGGATGCAAGGTATCAATATAGTTTCACAACTTGTGATCATGGGTGAAAGAATGATTATTTGTCCCATAAAAGTAATAGATACACTTGTGAATGGTTTTAGTATAAGTACTCATGGAAGGAGGTAAAATAGGAGTGGAATAAGCCAAAGAACACTTATCAGCCCATTTGGTGGGCAGAGGAGCCATATTAGGCAAGGGAAAGAAATCATCACTAATGGAGGGTGATGATGAGGAAGGAATAGAACTAGGCTCAATGAAAGGAGCAATAGCATCAAAAATAGAGGTAGGCTCAAAAATATTAGGATTAAAAAAATAAACTATAGTAGGTTTGAGAAGAGGCTCAACTATAGTTTTCTCTACTGAGGGAGGAGTAAGATCTACAGAAGGTCTAAGGAGAGTTGCACTAACCTCAGGGATAAACCAATGATGAGGGTCAGGGTACCTTGAAAAATGGTAAGGCGTGGTCATAGCATGATCTATGAGCATAGTCTTATGTGGATCCTAAAAAATTGGAGGTTTCAGCACCATCTCTACCCTATGATAAAGGGGTAAAATATAAAAATTAGGAACTATAAATGAAGGAAAATGATTAGATGCACAAAAATACTCAAGTAAAGAAGAGTGATAATAGATAATCTCAACATCTCGAGCCTATATAAGATTACCTAACAATAGATCATCTAAATAATAACCATCATCATAATCCAAGGTGTGAATATCAGTGACACAAGTAGGGATAACCTTGTCATTTGATGAAACATGGTTAATTGAATGCCTAGTTTTGGTCAAGACTATGGGAATGTCATTGTAAGGAGTCTTGAGAGAATGAGGTTACAAGGAAGTAGGAAGCTATGAGATGAGATGAGATGAGAGATTAAAATTTTTTATCTTTAAGTTAATCTCATCAATCTCATCATCATCATAATCTAAAAGGTTAGGAGGAATGTTACCAATGAGCTTGGGATTCCCACTATAACCTCGGGTTAAGTTAACAGGAAAGATGAGATGCTGAGACTCACGAAATGGAATGCTAATCAAAGACTCAAGATTAAGAATCTTGAATATACCACGATCTTGGAATTATTCAAAATTCTAAGGATTTGTATCACCCTAAATTCTGTAAATGGCTCCATTATGAGGGAATTTAATGCATTGGCAAAAAAAGGAAGAAATAGATATCATGCGATGAGTCCATGACCTACCAAGCAAGATGTTATAAGAAAGGGTAAATTTAAATATCATCACCTTCACATGGGTTGTGATAGGTGGGATGGTAATGGGAAGCCACATGCAACCTAGAGGATGCATTTGCCTTCTATCATATCCTTGGTAGGTGTTGCATGTAGACTTGAGATTACATTTGGAATAACAAAATATTTTAGTGAAATCAAGAGAAGCGATACACATTATGAAACCCTCATTAATAAATCCATGCTTAACTTGGATATTGCCTATTTGGACACTAATAAATAAGGGGGGATCATCCCTATGAAGCATAATCTCATCAGGAATCATAGATGTGATAATTTAAAATAAAAAGAGAAGTGTCTATAGTTCTATCAACATTGATAGACATATCTTCACATTGTTGTAAAATACTATCTTCAAAACAAGATAAATCTACCTCCTGTCTTGCTAGGGGAGGACAAGGGACATTCATCTTGAATAATAGTTGCATAAGATGGTTCCTATGACGTGGGGAAGTCCTCATAAGCTCAAGAAATGAAATCTGATATGGGAGATTAGTGAGTTCCGCAATCCATATATCATAACCCATAAGAATGTTGTTAGATAAAGGTGTGTAATGATTAAGGATATCCTCAGAAGGAAGATTCAAAGTGCATTGGAATTTTTGCTGATAAGAAGGAAAAGGTTTAGAACAAGGTGGTAAACCATTTTGAGAAGATGAACTAGTTGGTTCAAGTTGATTTTGAGAATTGGAAAAATAATTTTTAGTATAAGCTTGGTTATCATTAGTATTAGAAGATGATGGAAGAGTAGTATAAATAGTATGGGATGTGTTATCTAAGGGAGAATCATAAATTGGATCATCAAAATTAATAAGGTCATCTTTGCCCAACTCATTTAAATGAATTGGAGAAGAATCCTAGATAATATGATATATTTTAGATGGAGTGTAGATAGGTTGGGAAGCAATGAAAGACACTACCCTTTTCATATTAGTCATGTTAACCACATTCTCTTTGAAATTGGTTCAACAAGACTTTCTATGTTGTTGATGGAAGGGGTGGGCTTATCTTGGTTGTCTTGAATAGGTTGATGATTAGGTAAAGGATCTTTATAGATAGCTAAATGAGTGTTTTTTTTATTCAAGGCTTGAGTTTTATCATGTGATTTATAGTCCTTAAAAGCAATCTCATAGGCTTGTTGACTCTTACAGATAATGGAATCATGATCAAAATTAGGTCCAAGAAGAAAATCCATAGCTAAATTATGAATTTATCTACAAAACTCATGAGAATGACCCCAACTAGCATAAAACCAACAAAAATTGTTAGGATCATACCAAGATTTCATAGAATGAGTAGGGTTAAGCTATCATGGAAGAGGTCTAGGTAGTCATTTAATAAATTCAACTAAGGAGATAGGTTTGTGAACATTGATGTTATTTAGTGAAGAAAAATGAGGATTGGTATATTTTTTAGTAGAAATATCTAGTTTTGAAGAAGGGTTAGGAATGAAATCTTGAACATTGTGAATGGTGTCATAAGAATCAGTAACACCATCATTAGTGATATTACATTTTTGTTTTTGAGTAAGAGATGAGGACTCACAAAAGGTTGGGTGGCTCAAATTAACGGATTAGGAAATCTTGTCTTTTAACTTGGTTGATATCTTACTCCAAAGTGTGTGTAGAAAGAGTGTGGAATCAATATTATAATTTAAGAAAGAGAGAATTTGTAAAGAGATGAAAAATATTGTCATCCACCATGTTATGTTCACATTTATTTAACAAAGTTTTCCATCTCTTAACAAAATCTTGGGCAATTTCATTTTTATGTTGTTTTTAATTAATGAAATGGGCCAAAGTGTTTTTAGGAAGATCATTAGTTTGGAATTCTTGAACTAAGGCATTCACTAAGTCCTCTAATCTAGAAATGGAATGAGATCTAAGCTGATTGTATCAATCCAAGGCATCACCCATGAGATTTTTGGATAGGAGATTGGTAGCAAAAAAGGTGTTTAATTTGACCCAATCCTTGTAAATATTTCCAAATGTTTTGAGGTGAAGGGTGGGATTGGTTGACCCCTTATAATAAAATTTAGGTATTATACCCTTTATATCAATGTTGGAAATTTGAGTAGTGAGAGGTTCATTTTGTATATGCTTGATGGTTTTATTAACTAAAGGAGGTTTAGGAATGAGATTGCCTTGAGAATATCGAAGATGAGGAAGGGGAACATTATGGTTATGTGTGCCCTAAGCCATTGGTTTTGGATGAGATTGAAGATTAAGAAGGTGGTTTTGCATTCTCATGACTTGATTTGTGTTATGTGCTTGAAAGGTATTCATTTGATCAAGAGTTTATAATAAAATTTGATGTGTTTAATTAACACTACAAGCATTAGAATTGGTATTTTTGTTGGTATTAGTGGCTTAGGTACCACTAATAGTGTTGCTATAAGCTTGAGATGAATTATGAGAATGTGATGCACTAGTGGCAATATTTGATTTTGTATCAAAAGATGGACTAGTGAATGGTTGAGAAGAAGAAGCACTAGAAGCAAGATTGCTTTAGGTAGCAAACAATGAACTAGTGGAAGGATTAAGGATAGTGGATCTTATGAGAGGCTCACTAGATGTAGAACCTACCATGTTATTTGAGATACTAGGCATGGAGGTAGAAGAGGTTAGAGAAGAAGATGTCATGGCATAAGGAGTCAAAATTGAAGGAAGAGCCTAAGAATTAAAGAAAGTGGTACCCCCAAATATAGTATTGAAGGTAGGAGTAGGTGAATGAGGCTCTTCAGTTTGACCACTAATCATGAAGTTATAAATGGTAGAAGGATCCTTTCCTTGATGTTGAGGAAATTTGGAAATAAAAAAAAGCATTTATGAAGTATACTCTAACTCAAGTTAATCCTATAAGAAAAGAGGAGGATTATGCTGCAAAGAGGTATTTGGAGGCGTCACATAGTTCATTATGTGATTATAAATATGAACATTACTAGCATCCAAAATAGGATTCTTACTATGTATATGGGAGACCCTATTAGGATTGATAAATTTCATCATGTATGTTGATTATAACTCAGTGTCACCACCCAACAAAAAGTCCATGATGAAGGGAAAAGAAGAGAGATGAGAAAGTAAAGGATAAAGAGGTGACTGAAACAATACATGGTTGATTGGGTCGACCTAACACATAAATAAGGACTGTAAAATTATATTGGTTCGACTGGGTCAATCAGATATAGTGTACAGAAGGCATAAAATATACAAGGTCGACTGGGTTGATCTAGTACAACAGATAGGGAATTCAAGAAGCCTAAAAATAGATTGTGAAAATCAAACAAGATAATTTTGCAAGTAATGAAAAGCAATAAGTATTGAAAATAAATAGACAGTCAATTCGATTAACGTTGGCCAATCCAATTAAAACACACAAAATAAAACCTTGCACTAATGTTGGCTAATGTAAGATTTTGTACACACAATTAATCAAAGAGCAAGCAATCAACTTGAAAAGTAAAGAGATAAATAATTGGTCAACCTAAATGTTTCTTAGATTATTAAGATATGATTTTTAATGTGATTGTAAGTTGGTTATAAGCAAGGTACTAGATAGTAATCTAAGGATGGTTTCATGTAGTTTGGGTTAAAAAGGACTATAGTGGCAATGATATAGGCTTGGTATTGGGGCCTACCCCATCACTTCACACACCACAGCGATAACGGTGTTGGGTGCTTAGCCAAAATATACCATTAACCATGCTTTATACTTGACTAGAGTATCAAGTCAGCTTCCCCCTTAGTGATGAAATCCAAGTAGGTTGGCCTTGGGTAGACAAAATGTTAAATTTCTTGTTTATGTTTTTGTCATTTAGTCATGTGTACATAAAATATAAATATTAAAACTAAGTGATTAATTAAAAATCCCCTAATTAAACTATATGATCTATTCTAAGCATGCAAGCAATAGGAAAAGAAATGTGTGAGATAATTACTAACAAATATGAGTTTAATTCCAATTTGAAACAAGGTATAGTGTTGACACTATACCTATAAAATATAGAATAAGGTTGATCCTGTACTATGAAAACAAGGTCTAAAAATGTATAGGGTTGGCTAGGGTTGACCTTGTTATTTTAGACAGCACATAGAACATAGAACTGGGTTGGCAGGGTCAATCCATTTGACTATGCAATGGTAGTTTTAAAGACTACAAACTATGAAAATAAATATATAAAATAAAGAAATAGAGAGGTAGAAAGGAATCTTGGTGGATTAGAGATGCAATGAAGGAAGATTATTGATGAATAACCTTGGAGTATGTTGGCAAAACCTACAAATTGGGTCGATAGGATTGATCAAACTATGTAGGAACCTGTTGTAGAGTGCTAAAAACATACAAGGTTGATTGGGTTGACCTAGTAGACTAAATTGGATGTCTAAAAGGCTAGAAACCTATATTAGGTTGATTATGTTAGTCTAGTTTCCTATTCTTGGAAACCTACGCATAAAAGTCAAAAAATTGGGTTGACAGATTCGATCTAGTAGATAAAAATAATGACTAAAATTATAAAAATAAGTGAAATAAATCCTATAAGGTTTAGTTTCACATAGGGTTCACCAGAATGTATGCAATCAAAAATGCTTCATGTCTATAAATCAATCCTAGCTCAAAGAATATAGAGCATACCTACACTTCTGATTGGGATACACTTGTTAAGTGAAAGCATGACCAATACAGGGATTTGCTAGACTTGATTAGGGGATCACTTGTCACAACATATCATGCTAGGAAGGATTCTAAAGCCTATAATCTAACACAATCATACAACCCTAATGGATTCTTAAGGTTTAAATCATTCACCTATTCTAATAAAAAGAAAGTAAATTTAATCTAGTGTACACCAAAGCTTGCGGCATAAAGTGGGGGTTAGAAATAATTAAAAAACTAAACTAAACATGTATTATAATACATATACTCACATTAATGTATATAGAATCCTAATACATGGGATAAGAATACAAATGCATTATCTATCTACTCTTACAAAAGAGAATTAAAGTTAGTAATATTTACCTTTGAAGATGAACCCATCGAGCCTCAATCTCTCCCTTGGACAAGGTGCTTTGTAAGAGATTGTTGTGGTATGTAAGGATAACAAAGATAAATCAGATCTAGGATACACAAATTATCTAAGCATCTAAAAAACTTTTCTATAAGACAGTATCTAGATCTCCAAAGAAAGTATGGAAACCTAAGCTTTATTCCTCAAGTAGAATGGTCAATAATCAAATGTTCATTCACACTTCTTTGCTCTTAATTCTTCTCTTATGAAATGGTGGGAAATGAACTTGTATATATAGGTGGATCTTTCCCTAAATCCTCTCAAAAACATCAGTTGTACAGGGTCGACCCAGTGTATTTTTGGGGACAATTCACTAGGTCTATGTTAGGTCAACTAAAAGGCTAACAAGCTAAGAAAGTGAAAAATACCCCTAAACTATACTAGGTCGACCTAGTCGACCTAGTATAGTTGATTGACTAAAAGGGAGTTAAGGAAAAGAAAGGATGGATAAGGCATGACAACTAAGAGGAATGGGTAGGACTGAGAAGAATAAGCCTAGGGTAAATGGTTTTAAGAGACAAGTGTGTCGAGGGCAAGTGGTAAAAGGGCCAACAATCTTACAAAGCATCGATGGTCTGACCACCCCTTTCCTGGTGTACCCCTTAAGGCATGTACATAAAGATATTGAGACTCGATAGGTTCTTGCAAGATACAAAGTGTCAGTAATCAATAAAAGTTTGAAAATATTATGTGGATACACTTGCCTCACCTAGATGTTAGTAGATGTTCTATGCAAGTCACATAGTGTGTAAAAGTGTTTGTGATTGAGTTTGAATTGGAATATTATTTGTAAGTGTCTTGAATCAAACCTCCCTTTCATATCCCTCATGTTCTATCTACCTAACACAGCCTCTATGTGAAACACTATTACTTTGAAACTCTTGGAGATAGTGGTTTAGTCATTTATCCTGTTCATTAGTGTTTTTTAAGGTCAAATAGAGTGGATAGATTATATTGGTGCATCACCTCTAGTAGAATAGGTTTTAATTTCATGCATTGCTCTAACCCTTTTCACCCCAAAATTAGTAGTTTTAGGATTTGAGCCTTAATGGATGCACCAGGGGAGCTATCCCTATAAACTAGAGGTTTAGCCCATCCATAGGTCACCCATAGCCTTAGGTTAATCCAATATTACCCCAAAATTGGAGAGGTCTCAACAATCCTCTCCTAAAGGTGTAGTTTTGAGAGTAAGCAGTTATGGCACACTGGGTGGGATTGAATTCAAAAAGCTTGGAGCACATTCCATCCTCATTTGATGATCTCAAGTAGTTGTAAGCATTGGAGAAGTAGATTTTTAGTCAAAATTTCATACCAAAGTGATCATCAAAATATCTTCATCTAAGGGTAAGGACAGTTTGTTATTGATAGTATGTTTGGTTCTTCATTTACCTCATGATGTCTAATGACTTGGTATGAAGACACTTGTTATGTTATACCCTCTTGTTAGCCCTATAATGAGCCCCATCAATCATATCATGACCCATACCAGACCTATGATCCTTATCACCAATAATATGTTGACCCTTACTAGTATTATGTTGAACCTCCTTAACCTTATTATCAGTGATATATGCCACTCCCAACCCCAAGTCCACCTCCTTGTCAACCTACATATGCTCCTATTCAGTCTTGGCAACATCATCATGCTTCTAGTCAACCTAACCATGTCTCAAATCAATCTTTTACAAGCCTTAAGCAAACCCTCTTGGGTTATGAAAAATACATGGTTGGGATTGATACACAAAGGGGTTATGGCCAAGAGGTCTGTAGTCACCTAATTAGGAGTATAAGAGCCTTATTATAGAAAGTCAAGAGAGAATGGGCATCTGTTATGAAGGAGAATCAGTCAAATCTAACTAGTGACATGTTAGACGTAGGTGGTCTAATTATAAGCATAGAAGAGAGGAAAGTGGTCCATGAGGGTTATTAAGTCTAACATTACCAGCCTTATGATCACTCCCATACTCCATATCAATCCTTTATTGTGCAACCCATCCTTCCTCAAAGGACCCAAGCAAGTGAATTATAAAACCTCTCAAGTTCCTCAAGTCTTTCCTACTTGGAATTATATTTAAGAAAGTGTGCAAAAAAAGGAAGAAGTGTGTGTTGAGAGGATTGAATGTCATGATCGAAGTTAGACTTGGCAGGGCCATTCCCTTCTTAATCAACCTGAGGATATCTCTGATTAGTTGAGGCTTGATTTTGAAGCTCATCTAGCTAGAGAAATAAAACTTAAAAATGAGCATGTATCTCAATCAATGGAAACAATAAGAGCAGTGTAATTTAAATAAAATGTGCCTTCATTCATTCCATAAGTTGCAACACATGGAATAAAAGAAGCTCCTAGATCCAAGGTTCTAACTTGGAAACAAGAAGTGGAGTCATGGGGAAAGGGAGATTAGTCAAACCTACACCAAGATGCTGGAGCTAAAGATAAATTTGAGACCATTCAATCCACATCCCTCCCTCCTCAAGATTCCAAAGCATTCTCATCATGGAGGTCCATTCAAGAGAATATGTAGAATGAGAATGAGGTGTTGGTTGTCAAAGGTGAGTAGCTTAGTGAGAAGAGTGAAGCATCTATGACATAATTAGACCTGACCTCTCTTTTAGAATTATTTCAAAAATCTCCCATTTCACTTCTTGAAAAGGATCCGGTCCTTGTGGAGGCAAGTGAAGAAGGTCAAACTGAGGTGGAAGCTAATGAAGGTGACTTAAGTGAATTTTGTATACACCTAAAACTAGCCACCACTAGGCTTCGATCGGACTTTAGACCGATTCCTACCAACCATTGTAAATTAAGTCTAAGAATCACTAAACATCCCAAATTTTCTTGTGCATCATTCATCAAAGCTCAAAATCACATTGAGACATCCCTAATTAAGGTATCATATCGTATGCAACCATAGCCTCTCATGGATTCATCTCTAAGCATCTTGTGGCATCACAATAGTCAATTTGGCCTATAGACCTATGAAATGGGGCATATGGACTTAAATAAAATGTTGAAAGAGATAAATGGCTAATTATAATTAATTAAAAAGATAAACCAAATTAAATACCTAGTTGAATTATCCATGAGCAATTAATGAATAAATAAATAATGAAATTAAAAAATATGAAATATCCTAGATTTTCATGATTACCTTTGCAAGTTCTCAATCCTTTGGAAGATATCTCAAAATATCTAATTTTGGATACCCATGCCTATTCATTTCAAATAATTATTAATTGACACCTTTTAACTCTACTAGGGTTATGTTGACTCATTTAGGTTAGGTTTGAACCCATTCCAATCCTTAACTCCACCTTGACTCACCTTGGGTTGGGGTTAGATCTATTTGCTATAAATATAAGCCATTGCCTATTGAAAAAAAGCTTGGAAATTTTAGATTTATAATGTAGGTTTTGTTGCATGAGATTCATATCAATAATTTTATAATTCCAAACTATTGAGCCAAGTCGCATGAAGCCAACACAATGGTGCCAAGGAGAGAGGGAACTACATAAACTCCATTACCAAAGACTCTTTAAGCACAAACTGAGCAAGTCACACAATGAATCATTTAGATCTTTGAAGGAAGGTAAGAGATTGTTTGCATTTTGAATTTTAGTTGTGCTTTTCATTTCATTTTTTTCATTAAGCTCCCCCTACAATCTAGGCTAGAGATGTTAGCATGTTAGTCTTTTCATTTCATTATTTTATGGACTAACACAAGACTAACCTCCTCTCTATTTTCAAATTCCTATGATCATAAATTTGAGGAATAAATTGTCATTGGTACACCTCTTGGTGAAGAGAGGTACAACTCGGCCTTTAAGAATGCAGAAGATAATGAACTTCAAGAAGATCAAGGTGAGCAAGATGAGCCCCAAGGAGAATGCAAACCCATTGGACAAGGAGAAGATGACTTTGAAGATTTATTTGATGACATGGTAGATGTTCTCCATCATGAAAAACCTAAATAATATGGAAATTAGGTAATTATCCAATTTTAAATAGCTGTAGAATAAAGAAACAACCCTTAAGAGGTTTTAGTTGGCCAAGGAAAATGTAAACCAACTTATGAGGTTGAATAAGGAAGTGACCTTGATGCCATGAAAGCTAGACAGACTGTGATGATAGATAAAGGAGATTTTAATGGTCTATTAGAGGTGGAATAAAGTGGTTTATAACTCCCTAAGCATGGTCAAGGCATGGTCAATAAGGTATAGTTTCTTAATCCTTTTCAATTTGTGTTATGCCCACTCTTACATCAGCTCTTATCAAACAAGAAATCCCAATCAAACTAGAACCATGTGAGGATCATTCAAGAAACTTGTTTGAGATCATAAAATTAGGTTATTCTCTTCTTGAATTATGCCATGGTTCCATTAAAATTGAAAAATATAGTCTCACCAAACAAGAGAAAGGCAATCCTCTAAACATGCCATTCCAAGAGGTTGTCTCATTGGAAGGTGACTTGTTTGAGATATTCAAGCAATGTTATTAGCCCCTCATCTCATATAAAGGCATATATTCACTCTTGGTGAATGAAAATAAAATCCAATGGCCTCAATATGTCATGAATCAAGACTCATATATCTTAGAATTTAACCCTATAAGCATGCCACAAGAGCCACCTCAAACTATTCAGCTTGATCAGGAGTAGCGTATGACTGAGACAGAGATGAAGTTATTCATGAAAAGTAGTAATTGTGGGATAAAGATGACTAAGTTTTATGTTCAATAAGTCAACATATGCACTTGAGATTGGATCAAGAAGGTCCAATTTCAATTTTAATAGGCTATGATCTTGCCAACGTCTCTAGATGCAAGTGGAGGATCTCATCCCATGAACACTACCTGATTGGGCTTCACTCAACACATGATGATTTGACCTCATGGTGCCATGGTGATCAAAGAAGATTCATATTTGATCCTGATGGAGAAATAAGTTGGGTTAGTGTTAGTTATTTTTAGTAGTTTTTTGTGTTTTTTCCAATAAGTGTGTTAACATAAGTCTGGTGTATAACTACCTTAGTTGTTTTATTGTCTTATCTTATTATTTTCTTACATGTTAGGTGTTGTTTAATTTAGTGTCCTTGTGTGTGTGAGGTTGTTGTAGTCCTTGAGAGTGTTATGAAGTGATATATCTTATTGACAAAATGAGGAGATGGTTATCCAAGTCATGTTGTCTTATATGAGTCTTATGCCTATCATGCATGAGATAATGGATTCCCTTGACTAGTTGGCTTGTCATCCCCTGTGAGTCACCAAAGATGTTGATAATTTTGCCTCCCAGGCCAAATTTCAACCCTTATAACCAAAACATTTCCCATGAAACACATCCAATCTTGTACATGGTGATCTTCATGCATTTTGATGTCTTCTTTGGTCTCTCTTGTAAGCATTTTAGCATTATTTGAGGTGTCATGGTATGGACTAGACACTACTTGAGAGACCCTCATGTCATAACCTATTTTGAGTCTTTGGATGATGTTCTAAGTTGTCATGATGGTCCCTAAATGAGTGTAAGAGTGTCAAAGTGTTTTTTGTGGCTAGGAGAATGGCCTAATCATTGTTTGATAAAGTTAAGGCTCTTTAGTAGAGATTAAGGTAGTTTGGAGAATTGAAGGTTGCTAGTTCTCATGGTATTTAGCCTTGTTTAATCCATTTGTTGAGAAGGGACCTTTCTATCATGATATAGGGGTGTCCAAGCCTCTTTTGATTCATAATATTTGGTCTAATAATATATCTAAGGTAATTCTCCATTGTTTACTCATTCAAACCTGTTTTAAACCTTGATTCACCCTTCAAGTCATCAAATGACCCTTCAAACATCTCATATGAGTCAAATTGAATTGTAAAACTTTATAAAATTGGTGTTTATGTGTCACATTATATTATAAAATAGTCTTAAAATGTCCCCATAGCCATCACAAAGTCATTTTGGGATAGTTTCATATGCATAAGGGTCTATTTTATAAGCCAAACCCATCTTTCATTCACCAAATGGGCCCCACACATGTGAAAATGTAAATTATCAACTTACCCAAAAATAATTTATGTTTTAAAATGTCTTTTTACCTATATTTTCCCTCATCCCATCTTATAATGGCATTTTAAGGTATGAAACTTGAGAAAATGCAAGAAAATTGTAGGTTATAGGTGCTTTCAGACTTGTACAAATCTGTACAATACAATAATGATTAGAGGAAGTTAGGAATATGTGGAGGAGACTTATTTAAGATATAATATGGAATAATCCATGATATACCAAGTCAAATAGGTAAAAAATTGGTCTATTTCTTCCATCAAACTCCTAGGCAGCCCAAGAGAGCCAGTCAAGTTTGTGAATGGTATGGATAGGAGAGAGAAGCCAAGGATCCAAGACTTTGGGAAGATAAGGGGGTCTCATTACCATTTAATTATTTTAATTAGTTTATAAATTCATGACATATACTCTATAAACAATAGTTAAGAATTTAAGCAGTCAGATTTGCCTTCTTCATCTGTGTAGGGGTCAAATTTATAATAGTTTTAGTGTAATTTTGGTTTGTTTGATGAAATCAATGTTTTTATGTGTTTTCCAAGTTTCCTCATAGTCCATATCCATCATTACCCACTATTTTTTCACATGTGTGAGCCCTAAATAATAGGAAAACCTTCATGATGTCACATTTGTAGGTTACAAGGCGGTGTTTCTTCATGTTATAGAGCCTTTAGTATATAAAAGGTAAATGAGTGGTGGTTTTGAGTTGTATGGTAAGTTATTTGGATTAAAATAAATTATTATCTTCCTCCCATACTCATTTGAGTCATCATGACCAAAAAACTCCATCAAGCTCTGCTCCAATGTGATTATTGTGTATGTAATGTGATATCCTTGTAAGTGTAAACAAGTGTCATTCTAATGAATATGGAGAACCATAAAGTCATGATAAAAATGCATGAGTTTCACCAATAATTCATGATATATGTATTTTTCCCTCATTACCCTCACTTACTTTTACTCATAAATCATTCTCATCCTCAGCCCTAAAAAGGCCAACTCTCACAATCACAGCAAACCTGCAAACTAAGCACATGTAGTGTTGATTGTTAGGGTGAGGTGAGGAAGATGTTTAAGACATTAAGGAGTATTTAAAATTAATAGGGACCTATAATTAATCATGGGAGATATATATATCATGTTCCATCAAGGATCAACTTTTCCTAAGAAGACAACTCACTCAAGGCTTCAATACAAATAGCATTGAGTTGACAAGACCAAGAAACTCTAATGAAGTGATGAAATTGAGGGTATGCAAAGGAATTAAGGAAACATTTATTAATATAATAAAAAAATCTAAGTTCCATCAAATTGGAATTCTCAACCTTCATTTCAGAACACATTCACAAAAAAGGCCTCAAATCACCACCTACAGGCCTGATTGTAGAAATAGAGCAAGTTGAGCATGGAAACCCACTCTAAAGAGAATTAAAGATGAGAGGATTGAATTAATATTTATTTAAAATCCATATAATATATTATAAATGTTGATAAATTTATATTATATTTTAATGAAGAGGAGACTCACCTCCTTACACATAGTCAAGATCAAGTTGCCATGCATAGGCTAGTTATGAGGAAACAAGGTAGCTAAGTAGAATGTGACCTTGAAAAAATATTCCAATGGTTTTTTAATAAGGTTTAGGTCATATTATTAATTATATATTATTAAAAATAATATCAAGGTGATATAAATGGAAGGATTTCATATTCATTGTCTAAGGCAAACCTCATTTGAACACCTACAGGAAAAATGCCAAAGGAGAGCTAAAGTGTGAGATACCATGTAAAGAGGTGAAGTGTAAGGATGGAATAAACATTATTTAATTATTTCTTAAGGATATAAACCTAAATTTAATCCTTTTATCCTTTTGATATAGGTGAGAGAAAGAGCCTAGTGGCCTGAGTAGGCCTATCAAGCCTAAAACTGATATACACAGACATGTTCATAGAGATGGAATAAATTTGCATATTTATAGGATATTTAGGATCTAAAAAAATAATAAGGGGAAGTAAATAATATATTAAAAGATTTTCATTATGATTGGAACCTAAAAATGGGGTAAGAAGGCACTAAACTAGGCATTAGGGCTATACAGGCCTAGTCACTCATAAACCCTAGGCAAGAGTTTGAAAGGTGCAAAGAGAGAAAAAATAAAGGAAGGCATAATCCTAGGGGTGTTACCAAGTCATGTAATCATTTTACACAAGTTTAAATTTCTATCCATAGTATGAAAAATAGAGGAAACTACCTAGGCCTATAGTAACACTAGTTGGTTCAAACACTTGGACTAAACAGTGGTGAGCATGGCAAGCTGACAAGAGAAAGGGGTAGAGATGGAGTATAGGAAGAAGGAGACAAGCACAAAAGGTTTATAAAATATTTATAATGTCATGCTCTATTGAAATTTAATTCATGAATCCACCTATAGGTGGCTCAGACTCAATTTAGGCTTGTAAGGCTTAAAGCCATCTTTTGGCCTCAAGACCCCATCTCTACCTTGTGGCATATCCAACCCCTCCCAAGAAAATTTAAAGCCATGATAAGACATATGAGGATTTATTAGGCTCTGAGGAATTTTTTTTAATTAAATAAGGAAATAAATTATTAGGTTTGGTCTTATCATTCCTCTCGAGCTCTACTATACTAGTCTGCCACCTTGAGCTACCAACTCAAATGTTCATATCTCACCAAGCAAGATGAATAAAACCTAGTGCTCTTAAGGGGATTTAGGGAAAATTATGAACTTAATATCCATGAAAAAATTAATAGGATTTAGGAGCCCACCTCTATGAACAAACCTTAATACTACAACCTACACAAAATGTCTAGCAAAGAGCTCAAAGGTCACCAACTTTCACTTGGTACTCATTATAAAATTTGCATGGTACCAAGTGTAGTTAATGGTTTTTAGAGGTGTATATGGTATCAACATCCATATACATAAGTTTTGGGTTTGAGTCATGTACTTTATGAACCATTATTAAGATAGTAGGCCACTAAAACCCTTAAATAAACCCTAGTAAAGACCAGATGGGAGAAAACCAAAAGAATTTGCACTCAAATTCCTTTAATTGGTCCTAAAAACACCTACGCCACATGATCGACTCAAATTATTTCATGTTCATGGTATTTTTATGTATGTACTATTGTATGAACTCATCAAAAACTTTACTTTTGTAAGGTTTTGAGTATAAAATAGGGTTTTGAGAATATTGAAAGGTTGCAGATCATTGGGGAAAGTAATATGAGGCATGTTTTACCCTTTTAATCCATAAAATACTCATAATTATTCTTGGAAAAACTTTTTTAGGTCTATACAAAATGGCCAGTCTACAAGTGCTAGAAAGAGGTGACCTAGTCACCTAGATAAGTTAAGGTTACAGGTATGCACTATTGGGAAGGAATAGGTCATGGTGTGAATCACTTTTTCAAACTTGAAACATACCTATCCACATATTCTTAAAGTAATATCCAATCCCCATGGCCAACCAAGCAAAAAACACTAAGTTATTAAGCCTAGTTGCCTAGTAGGACTACTTGGCCAACTAAAAAAGATGTTTTTAGGTGTAGAGGGGTTACTAGATGAGTCAATTTAGGTCATAAAAATCATGTCACATCATAATGAAGGTGATTAATCACATTTATCATGGCTATTATTAAATATTGGGGTAGTTTCTTGAGCCCAGTCAACATGTAAAGGTAAGGTAGGATGTTTAGTGACTCATGGAGGCTAATTAGAGCATAATACACCTTTATAACTACTAGGAGAGAGAGTTCTTGACCAAATTGGCATGGCCATGTATTTAATTGGGTCATCCAATTTTTAATCATCCTCCACCACTCTATATTAATTCCCAAAAGGCTCGTTGAAGACCACCAACCATGAAGGTAATGCATGAAGAGATGAGGGACTGTCATGGCTACTTGTAACTAATGATGGAGTAAATGAGGGTCATTCATGACCTCTCCATGCCTTCTTCACACCCCATTTTTCTTTTCTCTCTTGCTCTTCTTCTATAAATTGAGGCTAGAATGCCATTGTAATCATATCTAAGCTGGGTATGAGGAAACTTTGCCTATGTTTGTACCTTGTAAACCTCTTAAGTTAATACAAGGACTATTTCAGCTTCTTCACATTAGTCTTTAGTGTGTTATATGATTATTTGATATGCATAAGTGGTATAATTTTTCCCTTTTCATGTATTTGCCTCATTTAAATGCTAGTAGATGTTCTATGTAGGGCACATAATGTGCAAAAATATTGGTCATTGAGCTTGGAGTATAATCTAACTGGTAAGTGTCTTGAATAAGACCTCCCTTTCATGGCCCTCGTGTTCTAGCCACCTAGCACAACATCTATGTGAAACATTAATGCTTAGAAACTCTTAGATATAGTGGTTCAATCATTTGTTTTATTCATTAGTGTTCTTTAAGGTCAAATAGAGTGGGTGGATTATATTGGTGCATCACCTCCAATAGTTTAAGTTTTAATTTCATGCATTTCTCTATCCCTTTTCACCCAGAACAATCAATAGTTTTAGGATTTGAGCCTAAATGGATGTATTAGGGGAGCTATTCCCATAAATTAGAGGTTTAGCCCATCCAAAGGTCACCCACAACCTTGGGTTAATCCCATGTTACCCCAAACTTAGAGAGGTATAAACAATCCTTTCCTAAGGGTGCATTTTGGAGAGCTAACACTTGGGAGATGGCAAAATGCCTCACAATGATTGAAAAAAAGGATTTGAAATAAAAATTAAAAGCAACAAGGTTTATATCATTATCTAGTGATGAGGTAATATCTATTGACAACATATCATGTGTATGCATGCATGTTTATACATTTTAGAACCATTCAAGGCAACCTCACTTATGATCTATATATAAAATGATTGAAAATTATAATGTTGAAAACCTTTGCAATTTGGTTATTTCTAATTTGATGGATATTACTGGGATGAGTTACCATGATATAGGTACCAAGTTGGTGGGTGTTTGTGTGGATAATGCATTAGTAATGCAGGGGAATAGAATAAATCTATGTGTTCACCTGCAAACATTAGTTGCCTCATATATTACTCAAATCCATTGCATGACACATAGAATGAATATTGCTACATAATTATTAGCACATTTTAAAATGTCACAAAAGTGGAGGATCTTATGTGTGACTTGCACATGTACATGTTATTCAGTCCAAAAAGGTTTTTAGAGTTTCAAAAATTTACAATTGGAGTGACTAATGGAAAAAAACTATTAAAATATGTCGATATTAGATGGATTTTCATGTATGAATCTTCATGTAGAATATTTGAATAGTATCAATCATTGGTAGGTTTTATGTTTAAGTATAAGATGTAGGTTGACAAGGCAAAATATTTCATAAACTCTTTGATAGATTTTGAAACTCTACTAATATTATGTGTTGTTTTACCCAAGTTGAAAGAAATGCATTATTTGATGAAACACACGTAAGAGAGATTGATATATTGTTGACTTCATATGGTTGAGGAAACAAGTTTGTCAATCTCTTGATATATTATACTACTTGAATGAAAGTTTTGAGGGGCCAATATTTGAGATTTTGGAAATTTTAACAAATATTAAGGACCCTAAAAACTATTTGAATGTCAATATTCATGATCATCTTTATATTTTCATTAATAGAAGGGAGATACCATAACACACTCTCCAAAGATGAACTGATGTAGTTGGATCATAATTTGAATAAGTACCTATAACAAGTGTTCTATATAATAATGTCAAATATAACACGTGAATGAAATTGAGAAACATTTCAAAAATCTTATCTACTAAAATGCGAGATTGTTTTTAAAGGGTTGATTTGCTTGAAGCCATGGGGGTGGTGAATCCTACATTTTGGTACATTGCAGAGGGTGAAGAAAGAACAAGTAATTTATTTATCAAATGCATGGGTACTCTCATTAAAAAAATTAGTAAGTCTATGAAAGTCAATGGAGAGGAATTTGAGGGTATTTTGCAAAAGGATTTACTAAAAAAATAGTCAATCATTTTTGGAAGTACAATGGTTGAATAATATCAACTATTAACTAAACCCATATAAATAAGTTTTATTACAGGGTATGGAAGAAATTGTATCACAACAGTGTTCTACAGGAAACAATCAATGAATATTTTTAATTATATGAATTGTGCCAAACAATGATTTTTAGATCTGTGAAAGATGAAAGGGTATTTAGTGAATTATATTTTGTTAAATCAAAACTTCAGAATAGATTGGATAAAAATATTAAGACATGTTTGAGGTTGTATGTTTCAAGTTATGAGGTAGATGCATTTACATATGATATATCGATTTCAATTTGGAATACTCTAACTAAAAGAAGAGGTATCACGAATACAGCTACCAAAGAAGATAGTGAAAATGCCAGTGAGAGTACATACAAATGTCAGTGATGAAGCACGGGTTGTAAAAGGGTTGTTTAATATAGATGAGTTTTATTTTATAACTTTACAATATGTATTTTAAATCTACTTAATAATATTTATGTTGTTTAGTAGACAATAATTTCTATTGTTAATTCGTCAATCTATTACATTGTTTATGAAATGCTTAATTGATTCGATTTGAGTTAAGTTGTTTCCAATCTTTAGCTATGTTTTTTCCCTATCTTTAACATTTTTCAAAGTATTCTTTAGCATTATTTATATTACAAGTTGAAAAAATAGTACATATTTAGGATTCTAATATTTTAAAGTTTTAGACCTTTTAAACCAAATTTACATTGTTAAATCAAAATAAATGGTTATACAAAAAATATAAAATAATATTTTAATAATTTTTAAACTAAATTTATAATAAAATAAACCAATTGAATATTTCAATGAATTATTACACATCGTAGTGTAATATGAGTCTTAACACATTTTATTCATTCAAGCAAAAAATACCATGTACACTCATACAAATAAAAACTAAGACTCAAGAGTAAGAAATCCAAAATTACAAAATCTATTTTAAATATTATAAAACATAAGTTTATAATAATTACAAAACATAAGTAAAAAATAACTCTTGAGCTCAATCCTCAATTTCTAATAATTACAAAACAACTCTTAAGCTCAAGTCTCATTGTGTATCTATTTGTTTTCTCGATCAAGTTGTCTTTCCACTTGTAGTTGGCTAGAAATAATGGTTGTGCTATATGTGAGGATTAGGATCCCTAGTTTTGTAAGATGTTTCAGTATATTTTTGATATTGGCAAGAGTTGTCCTTATACAGTAACATCTCCCTCTGAAATCAATGATGGGTCTGCTTCACCTTTATGTTTAAATAAAACTTCAAGGTCCAAGCCATTTTATCTAATTATTTTCTTCAACGT
Source organism: Torreya grandis (assembly GCA_037957365.1). Classification (NCBI taxonomy): domain Eukaryota; kingdom Viridiplantae; phylum Streptophyta; class Pinopsida; order Cupressales; family Taxaceae; genus Torreya; species Torreya grandis. The sequence continues at coordinate 918,679 of JARHVA010000213.1, forward strand.
ATTATTTTGTTTATTTAGTAAAACAAGATTTTATTTAAAAGAAATGGTCGTAGATATACTTTTGCATTCACTCTTCAAATGCATGTCAAAGACAATAAGTTGGTTCTTCATATTTGTATATTTTAGCTACAAATAAACACAACAACAACTTAGTTTTTTAGATTTGTATATTTGGACTAAAAATAAAAAAATAATATTAATTAGTTAAAAAATTTAAAATAAATTTTAATTATGAAAAATAATAAAGATAAACTTACCGCATATTTTTATTTTTCATAATTTTTGCAAGATCTATAACGTTTTTGTTTTTTTCCCATTTATTATAGTATGTTTGGGCTTTTACATTTAAATTCTTTAGCCTATCTAGCATTATATCAAGAATAAATTAATTAAATCTATTAATCACTACCACACTTCCAAAAACTACTTGGTTGAATAAAACATCATTTTTTATCGATTGATGTTCAACCATTGAGTACAATTGAGTGCATTGATTGTGGTTGTGAAAATAGACATTTATTTTCTAAATAAATAATTTTGTTCGATACTCCCATGTTATCAAATCATCAAGGTTATAAATAACAAAATAAATAACATATGCATTAGTATTCTCTACAAATAAATTAGAAATCATAAAAAGTACGTTGGTTATATGTTATTGGAATCTCTTCAATAGAAGAGTTGGGCATATCAGGGCACTATAAAGGCTCAATGGGATGAGATCCCTATATAATATCATGAGGTTTGAAAAAACCCATGGATTTGCAACCATCAATCCCTAAAAACTCTTCATATAGATCAATATGATGAAGAATTGTGGTTCCCATTGCACTTGGTAGACCACCAAGTGAAAATTTTGGAAAATCAGAAGTTGTTACATGATAGTGTCACCACTCTATGCTGTCATAAACAAATGTTTCCCTCTTCCATTATTTACAGGGTTAGGGTAGGGTGGTGGCAATCCTGGTGGTGCAAAATGTCTCTTTTGAAAAGGAGAATGACCTACAAATTGGCTTCAAAATCATAAAAATGATAAATAAAATAAATATAATATTAAATTAGCATATACTAAAAATGAAAAATATAGTTTTATTTAGTGTAACTTACTCTTTTTATTGCATCTAAATTTTGAAAGGTCTACTAGGCCCCCTGGTGTTTGCATTACAGATTGTGTTATTTTATATATAAAAGATGATTAAAATATTACAATAATAAAATTATCATTTTTGTTAATTCAATCAAATCTAAGATTGTTTATGAAGTTATACTGACAACATGAGTGAAAGGTTGTGTTGGAGGTGCAATCGAACTCCACGTGCATTTTCTTCTTACCAATGTTTTCATGGGCACTTGTGGAAATGATTTTATATCTCCTTCCATGTATGTTTCTACCATGGCCTCAAAATGTTGACAACCCTTAATTCTTGCATTTCTTATGACAATTATTTCATTTATTTTTATATAACAAATAACCAAAATATTTTTTAAATTAAAAAGATTAATATTTATATAATTATTTGAAAATAATTATAGTACACCTCAAACTTACCTTCTGAGCTTTAAGGGAGAGTGCATTGATAAACATTTGGGGACTAAGATTTGTTAGAATAGTCATTGTTTGCAAGTCAAAAAATGCCTCATTATATAATGTAATGATATAATTACAACATGAAAGCTGAGAATTTGTATTTAGAATAACAAATTTAAAGCATCATTAATTCTATTTGAAATTAATGTACACCAATCAAATGATTGAGTGTTGAGAGTACGAAGAATATAAACAAGATCCCAGAATGGAATTTACGATGATCTACCCTTCAAAATAATTTTTGCTTGAAAAATTTTAAGCATCTCGAGCAGAAAAGAATTTTTCAATGATTCAACTCTCAACCCCCTTTACTATGACATTGAGGATTTGTAAAAAAATTTAACAAGTAATATGAACTAACAGAAGTAAAACTAGTCAAAAAATGATGAATTATAAATTTAAAAATGTCATACCATCCAGTTGTAGCCCATAATGGGACTCCAAATATTTTTTTCCTCATCATTCAATAAGTCCTTTGTTGTGACCAGGTCCCCATCCTTATAATATAGACATGTTAGTCTTTGGATATCCTCTAGACTAATTCCAAACCAAAAAGTATGTGAGCTCAAGCTTATTTTAAACAAGGAGAAAGTAGTGTCAAAGCTTTGAAATAGATAGTTTTTAAAAAAAAAATCTCTTTCATATTGATGCATGTAGATAATGCCACTGAACTTGCAAGGCTCCACCCATTCATTGTATGTGTCCTATTTTTATATAAGTCTTTGCATAAGAGTGAACATGATGTTTATAAAAGTTATTTTTGTGTTCCCCTCTATGCCTACACTTCCATCTAAGCTAGACGAGGTCTGAGAAGTCATTGGAATTGAGTTTCTACTCGAGAGCATGAAAAATAGGTTTATGAAACTCAAGATGTTGGAGGAAAAGAATGGAAGGAGAGGGAAAATTATGAAAAATGTGAAAAATGAGGTGTGATTGGTACTTCTATAAGCATTTAGAAAGACATGGGTGAATGTTTTCACAGTGCAGGTAATCACTTGCATGTTGTCATCATGCATCTACATCATGTAAACAGTCATCTGCATGATGTGGATGACCATATGCATACTACAAACATGTATTTGCATGATGCATATGTGTGTCTGCATCATGTAGGTGGTTGTCCACACCATGTATATAGTCATCTACATGATTTGAGTAAATATATACATAGCACGAGTGATCACTTACATGTTGCTGTCATGCATCTACATCATGCAGACAGTCATTTTCATGGTGTAGATGACTATATGCATGGTGTGGATTATTTTATACATGTTACAAATATGCATCTACATGATTGTTATCTCTCGATAGTAAAAAACTAATTAGGTTGTATTGGTATGATTCACCATGTTGCATCACATGATTCACTTGAACAACTATACACTTTTCAAAATGATTTACCACCATTACAAATCTTATTCACCTGGAAACCTCTAAGTATTTTTTAATAAAGCCCACTAAAATTAACCCTACTTTCAAGAAAAATGCCTTGAAACATGGGGTCACTTGTACACATAAATAAGTTGACAATTTGGTTGCACATTAACAAGAAAACACATATTTGAATATTTGATAAATTATGTCCCAATTCCCTTATTTTATAATGTCGGTGGAGGATCTATAATACCACAACTATTTCTCTGCATATTTTGTATATTAAAAATAGTGTTTTTTGGTCAAAACAAAAATCATGTATGGGATATAATAAAGGGGCTACTGCCAAGGATGGAAAAATGTTGTTTAAAAAAAATCCACGTCAAGGACTTCAAGTATCTTCACCTTACTTGAAAACAAAAAGATTAATAAAGCTGACAAAAGAAGGAACAATGGGGAAAAAAGAGAAAATAATAATGCCTTAATGACAGATTTTTAGCTCTGCAATTTTTTATTCAAACTTCAATTTCATATGTCTCCCTTTAAAATTTTAATAGGTTATATTAAATTATAATTATCAATTATTATAAAATATAACAGCAGACCTTATTCATTGATTCTAATTGATTCATTTACCTAAGAAATCATGCATGTTTGCTAAGTTCTATACATACATGACATTGATTTATGTTTTAGGAATCAAAACAATATCTATTCATAAATATGTTGATTTTATAAAAAAATTAAATTGTTGTTGGCAAAATACTTATATGCTCTTAAGAACTTATTAAAGCAATCACTTCACTCTTATTTCAGATAATTTGTCAAATTCTTAGACTTAGATTGGTATTCATTTTATTTGTTCATTGATCTATCTATTTTGACATATAAATTCATGTAAAAGCTAAATGTATTCATTTGAACTACATATATATGTTTTTTTCAGTTTATTGTTATTAATTTTTGTGCACTATTTACTATTGCACTAAGATTACTTACAAATTTAAACACAAATAATTCTCACCATAAAGGTAAGGATTAGTCGCTATGCAACCCTTATTTAATTTTTATATGAAACATCTAAATAATGCCAAAATAAGTTTATTATAGATTTATAAGCAATCCCTTGCCATTGATCATACTATCATTAATATTTTGAGATTTATTAAAAAAATTCCTACCTACTTATTTATTATCTCAGAAAATGAATTAATGATAGTAAATGATTTTTACAAGCTACTCATTTATTATCTTCAAGAAATAAATAAATGATAGTGAATGATTTTTTCAGTCTACCCATTATTGAAATAATTAATGGTTAAGTGGTATTATTTATGTACCCTTAATACATTAAATTACATTGGTTAAATAATAATATATTTTATTATTTATTATGAGTTTATCTTTATGTAAATAAATAATAAAATATATTAAATGACCTTTAGAAAGGTTGGACCCCTTAATGTGGTGGTTGAAAAAAGTCATTTATAATGGGCAGATTACCTTGCCTATATAATAAAGAGTTTATATTATAAGATGTAATGAAAAAAGAAGTGAGAGGAAGAAACACTGTATTGGATACTTGTTAGTTTCTCATAATATGAATAATCTTTGTGAGTTTCTAATCTCTTTGAAAGTTTTTCTATGTATATCTATGTTATGGTGTGTTCAACTTTGCTCTCATTATTTCATGGTGAATATCTTTGCTATTGGTCTAAAATCTAGATCTGGTATTCGTATACAATCGTATTATTTATTTTGTCATGGTATCAGAGTTGGTTGATGCGGAATCAAGTGGTAAGATCATAGATCAAAGTTGTTTAGCTTGTGTTCAAGTCTAGATTCATCTATTTTTTAAGTCATGGTATGATCATGAAAATTTTCAAGCTTCTCTTTCTGTAGGAAGTAAGTTATTCTACTTTTTCCTCTCTTAAAAGCTTAGAAATCTCATATCTATGTAATCTTTCATATTTTAAGTCTATTTTTCATGTCATAGATCTAACTAAGAATCTTAAAATGGGTTTATAAATACTTTTTTAAACATTAAATTTTTTTAAGATTTTCTTATTTTTTAGACTAATAATCTGTATGAAGGTGGTTGAAGCTCTTTAATTACAGATCTAACACTTACAGGGAGTTACAAATATTAAGAGAGCCAACAAGTGAGTGAATCAATGCTTGTTAATTATTTTATGGCTTTTGTATGACCTTCTTTTAAAATTAAAATAAATGTATAGTAAACCTCCATTTTGGTCACTCCATTAGCTTAGTTTGACCATTTTCAAGCATTTTTGGCATTTATTTCACTTGATTTGGACTCTTGTGGCTCATTTCAAATTTTTCTCTCTCCTACCAAATGTCATTTTTTAGCATGTTTAAAATAAAAATCAGTGAAAAATTAAATTTTGGATAGTAAATCTCATTTTTATTTTTTTCATTTACTTAGTTTGACCATTTTCAAGTAATTTTGATATTTGCTTTATCTAATTTGGTCTCGTATAGTTTTTTTTCTCTCTTCTCCCAAGCATCATGCTTCAGCTTGTATGGCCATAAAATAAGAAAAAAAATAGAAATAATGTATTCTCAATCATTTTCTAAGATTTAAATGTTGATTTCATATTTTTTACAATATTTAAGCTTGGAGTCATTTTCAAATCATAAAGAGAATCAAACAGAAATCTAATTTTTTTTTACTTCTACCTAGGTGTCATTGTATGTCATAATAGTATTAAGAGCATTAAAATATCATTTTATACTCAAAAAATTATAAATATGGATTTACCATTAACTTTAGATGGCAATCTGTAAGTATTTTCAAGCTTTGGATCATTGAAAATGGATGTCTAGAGCTCCTACAATCCTTCTTTACTCTCCACCTATGTCATGCTTCTATATAAAATGTGTTAGAGCAAGGAATTAATGGGTGTGTTAAAATTTTAATGCAAGTATTTTAAAAATAAAATATTTATTTAAATAGTCTTATTCCACCCAAGCAATGGACCCCACTTAAGTTTTTTTTTAAATCTTTTATTTTCCAAATTTTAAATAAATGCTTGCATTTTATTATGAAAGTATTTAATTATGATTTATTTATTTTTAAAAATAAAAATAAAATTGGACCAGAAAATGATTAAATATAAGACATAAGTTAGTGCTTAGTGGGTGAGTTTTAATTAGTCAATTTTCCATGCAAGCGCATGGTAGACCCATGTGTGTTGACTTATATTTTTCAAAAAAAGATAAAAAAAAATATTTAATTTTTTTTAATACAATCATAAGTAATTTATTTTACAAGCATTTAATATTTTAATTTTTTTTTAAATTAAAAATAATTAAATTATGTAGCTTGCATGTAAAGTTTTGTATTGGACAAAGGGAAGTTTACTAGTATTTTTTGAAAAATATTTATAGATCCAAGGTCCTTAAATTTAATATCAATCTCTATATTTTTTTTAAAATCAAAACCAATTAATTTTTTTTTAAATAATTAGTTAAAAATATGGTTATTAATCATGTAAAATTTTGTGTGAAGCTTGCAACGCTTTCGACACTTTTGACACCCTTAACTTGTCATATTTGTTGTCAAAGATAGTCATGTGATCAGTTGATATTTAAATTTTTTCACCTTTTGGATACACTAGGATGGTATTTTATTTGATTTTAAACCTCCTACTACTTATTTTATAGTAATTTATTCAAATGGTGTAATTTGCGACACTATTTATGATACTTGTGACACAACTTTTCCCCTTGTTGTAAGTATTTGTGTTTTTAATTTTTTTTACAATCAAATAAAGTGGATAATGTTGTTTACACACTAAAATATGTATATTTATTACAAAATTAAGTATAAGTCACATTAAAAAAATTGTTTTTTAAAACTATTTTTTAGATACCTAAATTTGGCCACTGATAACTCTCAATCAAGGTTTTAACTAATTTTCACTTAAAATACACTTTGGCCTAAAAACACTAAAACATGCTAAATGATGTGAAATTAATATATTCAAGTGTTGATTTTGGTCAGGGTATCTCTAAATGGATAATTATAATTTATAGGCCAACTAACTTTGATCAGATCATTTTGAGTCAAAATGCCAAATTTGCACCTAGATGCTCTAAATTACTCTTTCTTATCAAATCTCTTCAACAAGATGTGTGCCTTTGTTATTTGTTTTTGGTAACATTCTAAATAGGAATACGGTTCTAACACATTTGACATTGTCTTCTAATTTCAATTCAGTTGAATTTTAGACCAATAACAAGACATTCTGATCAATTTGAGTAATTTGTGCACAAAGTGCTTAACCATGCTTAAGAGCTAATTAATCCAAGTTAGAGATTAATTAATAATTTTATGAAAACTTATTGAATACTTGTTTTTAAAAATGAATATTAAATATTTGTATCATCAGGTGACCTCATTTCTTGAGAAGACATCTTTAAGCCATAAATTCTACAAATATCAGGATTCATGCCTTCCATGCCTCATCAAAGCCCTCCATGCCTCTTAATTGATCCTCTATCCTAAATATTGATGAGCCCATTTATCAATTTTAATTACATAATTGAATTAATCCTTAGCCACACATCTTAATCTTGAGATGGACGGTTTAGATTGATTTTGATCAATCTCAAAAATCTATAAATAGAAAGCCTTACCACATCATTTCTAAGTTATTTTGGTGCAAAGTTATACTGCAAAAATATCTTTAAGAAGCCATTTAAATTAGTGTTACTATATCAAATTGATTCTAATCTAAGCCAAACCAAAGCCAAAGGTGCCAAGGAGAGATGGAGGTAGTCAAGCTTCCATTGCCAAGGACTTCATGAGCACAAGCCGAGCAAGCCACTACAACAAGTATTTTGGAACATCCAAAGAAAGTAAAGGAGAATTTTTTTGCATTTTAGTTAAATGATGTATTCATGTTTGTTAACTAATCTATTCCTAGTATCTAGGCCTAGAAATGTTATGCTAGTTAGTGTGTTTCTTTCATTTTATTTTTATTTTGGAACTAACACCATATTAACCATCCTCTCTTGAGTTCAAATTCCTAGATTCACATAAATCACATTAAAAAATTTGTTTTCTAAAACTTTTTTATGTTTAGTATAAAATGCAAACTTATACTGTCAACTTTAAAAGAAAAAAAATATTCATGACTCAAATTATAATATAAAAATATTCTTAATAATATATGTAATATTTGGTTAATTTATTATCAGATTATTAGTGAATTTATCGTATGTGCTTCACATAACCTACTTGTTAAAGTTAACATGCTTGATTGCAAGCTTACATATATTTTTATTGAAAGTTGTGTTAAAGCTTGATCCAAAAACTATCTGCAATAAAACTAACCCCTATTTATAAATATCTTATTGGTATTTTGATTTATCTAACTATTATTAGGATAGATATTTCATAAGATGTGAGTGTTGCTTTCAAATTCATGCAAGATCTATACTTGAATCATTAAAAATTAGCAAAGAGAATACTTCAGTATATAAAATAAACTATAAACTTTAGTTTATATTATTTTTCTTTGATTATGTTAATTTATTTGGTTATTTTAATGTTAACCATACTATGATGAGTCTGCTTCTAGATATATGTTTATATTTGGTATATGTGCTATCACTTGGAGCATTTTATGTGGAAGTTGCTAAAAAAGCCTTGTGACTATGAAGGATGATAGAAAAACATCATGTGGAAGTTCTTCATTATACCAACCTTCTTGGTGATAATTAAAATTTTATAGCTTTGATGAAAAATTCAATGCAACACAAACAAATTAAAGCCTATGAAAGTTTATTCAATGTTGGACTTATTGAAGTTTCTATTGAGGACTGTGCATGACAATGTCACTTCTTAACAATCATGTGGGTCATGTGTTTCCTTCTATTTCTATATATTTCTTATTATAAAGCATTGTAATACATCACTTTATATAATTTTAGTAAACTTCATATAGAAATCTACATTATACCCAACACATAGTAGCATGGAAGTCTTTATATTATAAAATAATCCAATATGTTTAGTTGATTATTCATGAAAAATTATGAGATGTATTCTCACGATGGGATGTAGTCTCATAATCATGCTATCATAAACTCACTTTAAGTGGTTTAGGATAACATAGTGTAATTAATTTAAAGGTGCCTATGGGGACATAGTGCAAAATCTTTAGGTGTCTATGGATGTATAATGTAATTCCTTTAAAGGTGACTATGTAATTGTCATTACATAGTGTAATACATTTGGGTATCTATAATTGTATAGTATAATTCCTTTAAAGGTGATTATGTTATTGCGGTTACATAGTGTAATACCTTTGGGTGTCTAGAGTTAAATAGTGTAATACCTTTGGATGACTATGTTTACATAGCATAATTCTTTCAAATGTGACTATGGCATGATGAAATATGTTTCCTTCAATTATTATCTCTTAAAATTCATTATGTGTGGTTCATGGAGTGTAAGTTTGTAATGTTGCTACTTCTTAAAAATCACCATGTATTTCCACTTAACATTAAGGGGGAGTATTAGAATAATTAATGGTTAAGTGGTATTATTTATATACCCTTAATACATTAAATTACATTGGTTAAATAATAATATATTTTATTATTTATCGTGATTTTATCTTCATGTAAATAAATAATAAAATATATTAAATGACCTTTAAAGAGGTTAGACCCATTTCTGTGGTGGTTGAAAAAAGCCATTTATAATGAGCATATTATCTTTCCTATGTAATAAAGAGTTTATATTGTAAGATGTAATGAAAAAAGAAGTGAGAGGAAAAAAGATTGTATTGGGTACTTGTTAGTTTCTTATAATATGAATAATCTTTATGTATTTGTTACCTCTTTGAAGTTTTTCCCATATATATCTGTGTTATGGTGTGTTCAAATTTTCTCTCATTGTTTCATGGTGAATATCTTTGTTATTAGTCTTACATCTAGACCTGGTGTTCGTATGCAATCGTATTGCTTGTTCTGTCACCCAATTATTATCCTTAGGGAACAAATTAATGATAGTGAATTATGATGCCTTATCTTTGTCTTCCAGCAGTGCCCACCATTCTTATTTTAAGGCATAGCATTCCATGAGATCACTTTTATTTAAGGCATTTGGGTGAATAATAAACATTTCATCTAGAAATCTAATTTATAAAATATACATACCTGAGATATGTATATCTTTCAACACTAAGGGTTTTTATAAGTATAGTTTTTTATTAGGGTATAATATTTAACTTATGGTAGATATTATAAATACCTCAATTACAATAACCCATAAAGTTAGCTAAATATTTAAATTCATCAGTGTGCTTAAAATTAGAAAGTTTACGTAAAAATCTTGAAGAGCGTACTGGCTAGAAGAAATTTAAATTCTTTTACTAAGATCATAATTTAAACCTATTCAACCTATGCAACATGGGCATCTTATGCTCTTATCAAAAACTATAGTTAGCATATCATCATGAATATATTACATTGAATATATTGTTTCAATACATCTTGAACCTTGAACATAGATAGTTGGGATTCGAGTAAAAAGAACTAGTAAGCTAGTAAACTGTTGAATGTTTTCCATATCTGATTGTATAATATTTGCTAGATGGTTTTGGATGTAATCTTTATGTGTTTTATTTTTCTCATAAATAGACCTTTCAAACTTTGTTTCAATTATGTGGTTGATGTTCATATGACTACCTTGTGATAACACTTCTCATAAGTGGTATGAGACACTTATGAGTTGTGTTATCATTAATGTATCATGCATCGATCAAGGGACACTATATGGGTTATTTTCACTTTTCTCAAATCAATTCTTTGAAATAATAAGTCTTTTGATCATGACAACCTAATACTTAGAGGTGAGATGATAGTGAATAGTTGATCCATGGAAGATTTATACATTTTGGAAGATAAACCAATTTGGACATCATTAAACTTATAATCATTAATAAATCCTTGTTGGTTAATAAACTCACATAAGGGATGTTAATCAACTATTATATCATCTATTGGATTGATGAACCTCATTGAATTTGAATACTTATTTTAAATGTTAAATCTTATTAAAAAATTGGATACTCATTCGGGTGACAACTATATTGGGTTATCAAACCTTCAATAACACTAGGTTGGGAATTAAGGTTTGAATTGAGTATGATTTACTTAGTTGGGTTGATTGATAAACATTGTCTCTTTTTAAAAATTATATCTTTTTGATGCAAAAAAAAGTAGGCCAACTTCCAAAGGCCATAAATTTTGATATGTAGTTCCATTTGAGCTCTTCCACACACCAAAATGACTATCTTGAAAACTTGATTACTTCCCTGACCACTTTCCATTTAGAGGCATTTTTTCAAAAAAAAATTTAGAGGCAAAATGAGACAATATGAGGGTTTGAAATTACAGTTTAATGATTTTTTGGGGATTTTTTTTATTTTTAAAAATTATATATTTTTATGATCAGATGTGAACTTCAGTTGAAATTCATCCAATAGGCTAATTTTAGTGTTTAGAGTATTTCAAGAGATTTTTAGAATTACACGCACTTACATGCGAAACTTACTAAAAATAACATCTGTTAAAAATAAAAGTTTTTTTTAGATCTTAGCTTTTTTTTAATTTTTGCATGTAAACTCTATTTTTGATTTGAGGCTTATTTAATCATGGTTTGGGTTATAATTAATGGAAGGTAATCAATACAAATCAATTCTAGTTATTGTTTCAAATCTTGGCTTATGGTAATATTGGTCTTGATAGTAGTTTTGGTTCTTTGTATGGTATCAGAGCAAGGTTAAATCTTGGAGGAGTAAGAAATGATGAGAGGATGAGGAGGTATTGCATAGATGAATCAGACTATACAAGATCTGTAGAAGCAAGTGTAACAATTAACCAAATTTATCACTAATCAAAGAAGAAGATAAGGTAATGATGAAGCTGAGGAAGACATAGATCATGATGAAGAAATTTAGCAAGAAGAATAGCAAGATTAGCTACTATCAATGGAAGAGAGGATAGTTCAATATTTAAAAGGAGGAAATGAAGGAATCAAGGTTGATGTTTGAGATTATGGAGGTAGTTTAAAACTAGAGAAGTTGATAGATTAGATGAATGACATGAAAAAGTTCTTTGAGTGGAAGACTATGAGAGAAGACAAGAAGGTAAAGTTTGCATGCACAAAATTGAAAGGTCGTTCAATGATTTGGTGGGATCACTTGAAGAAAGAGAGATAGATAAAAGGTAAAGAGAAAATTAATTTATGGAAAAATATGGAGAAGAAGCTGAGAGAGAAATTTCTTCTTGTGGATTATACACAAACCCTATACATAAGATTCCAAAATTTGAGACAAAAAAATCATAGTGTACAAGAGTATACAGATGAGTTTTATAAGCTTTCCATATGGGTGGTGCATGATGAAAGAGAAGAGCATATTATTGCAAGATATGTAAATAGTTTGAAATTTACTATTCAAGATAAACTAAACATGCATAAAATATTTTGCATAGAGGAAGCTTATTAATTAGCTTTGAAAGTAGAAGAAAAACAAAATAGATAAAATTTTAGAAGAATGTCTCTTGGTCCAAGAAGAGGTGGATCCCCTATAATAAGGGGATGAGGTGGGTTCAATACCACTAGAGGTGGGTCTAATACTAATAGAGGTGAATCATTGCATGGTGAAGAAAGGTAAGAAGCGAATAGGCAAGGGTTTCAATACCAACAAAGAAGATGAGGGTTTCAGAGAGGATGAGATTATAATGGTTCTAAAAGATGGTTTGTGAATCAGTATGGATCTTATGTTTGTTATAGGTGTGGAGAATAAGGGCACAAGGCATTTCAATGTTCACATTATCAAGATCAAAAAAGGATGCAAGAGGGTTACTCAAGATTGAATCTAGTTAAGATTGAGATAGAAGAGTAAAATAATAAAATTACACGAGAAGATGTTGGAGAGAATCTCATGATGAGAAGAACAATGATCATTCCAACGAAGGAACAAGTGCAGAACAAAGAAGGTAGTGATGCATGGTTGCGATCAAACATTTTTTGAACAAGATATACTTTGGGTTGAAAGGTATGTAAAGTAATTATAGATAGTGGTAGTTGTGAAAATATGATTTTTTTAAAAATGATAGAAAAACTACATTTGTAATGTGAAAAACATCCAACTCCTTATCGTATTTCATAGTTTAAGAAAGGAAATGAGGTTATAATAGATAAAAGGTGCTTAATCAAGTTTTATATAAGAAAAACTTATAATGATGAAATATGGTGTGATGTTATTCTGATGGATGCATGCCATGTGTTGTTGGGAAGATCATGGTAATTTGATAGGAAAGTAATTCATGATAGAGCAAATAACATGTACACTTTTTATAAAGGTGGTACAAAGGAAGTTTTATTACCTCTTAAAGAGGAAGAGAAGGCAGAAAGCATGCTCTCTACTAAAGAATTTATCCAAGATATGAAGGTGGAAGGTTATTGTTATCTATTAGTGCAAATACCAACATAAGCAGCTAGAGTGTTGAAAAAATATGCAGATGTTATGTTTGATGAGTTACCAGATGGTTTAACACTAAAGAGAGATATTTAGCATCACATTGATTTAATTCTAGGATCAACTCTACCCAATCAAGTAGCTTATAGGATGAGTCCAATAGAACATGTAGAATTAAATAAATAAGTTACTGAATTGTTAAGAAAATAATTGATAAGAGAGAGTATGAGTCCATGTGCAACACCAACATTGCTAAATCCAAAGAAATATGGAGGATGAAGAATGTGTGTGGATAGTAGAGCAATTAATAAAATTACAATCAAGTATAGATTTCTTATACCTTGTTTAGATGATATGATGGATGTGCTTACAAGAGAAAAATACTTTACCAAGATTGATCTAAGGAGTGGTTATTATCATATTCGAATTCATGAAGAAGATGAGTGGAAAACTGCATTCAAGACTAGGGATGGCTTATATGAGTGGATGGAGATGCCCTTTGGATTATCTAATGCAACAAGCACATTTATGAGGATGATGAATATAGTTCTACAAGAATATATTGGTAAGTTTGTGGTTGTTTATTTTGATGATATTTTGTATTTAGTAAGACTAAAAAAGAACACTTACAATATTTGAGAATGGTACTAGATTTATTAAGAAATGAGAAGTTGTATGCAAATTTAAACAAGTGCAGGTTTATGCAGAACAGTTTGGTATTTTTGGGATTTGTAGTTTTAGAAGATGGTGTGAGAATGGATGAAGAAAAGATGAAGGTAATTGTTGAGTGGCCTATTCCAAAAAGAATTATAGAGGTAAAAATTTTCCATGGTTTAGCAACTTTTTATAAAAAAAATTATTAAAAATTTTAGTAGTATTGTGTCACCAATGACAGATTGTATGAGAGGGAAGGAATTTACATGGACTAAAGCAACCATAGAAAGTGTTGAATTTTTGAAGAAGATTATAAAAAGACCAATTTTAGCATTACCAGATTTTAACAAAGTATTTTAAGTTGATTATGATACTTCATTCATGGGAATTAGTGTTGTGTTGAGTCAAGAAGGAAAGTCAATAGCATATTTCAGTGAAAAATTTAATAATGTAAAAACAAAGTATTCTACCTATGATCTTGAACTATATGCAATTATACAAGCATTAAGACATTGAAGGCATTACCTAGTGCCTAAGGAGTTTATCCTATTCATAGATCATGAGGCTTTGAAGTATGTGAATACACAAAAAAAGTTGAATAATAGGCATGTAAAGTGGGTATCTTTCTTGCAGGGGTATACTTTCATGTTGAAACATAAATCAAGAAAATAGAATTAAGTAGCTGATGAATTGAGTAGGAGAGTAACATTATTACTATGGTGAGTGAAGTAGTTGGATTTGAAGCTACCAAAGAATTATACGATACAAATCCATATTTTGGAAAGATAGTTGAGCAGTGCAAGAATCCATTAATAGGTGGGACAAAAACTAATCATGGCATCTTATACAAGAAAGATATCTCTACAAAGAAAAATAATTATGCATTCCAGTTAGGTCTCTATGAGATAATATAATAAGAGAATTACATAGTGAAGATTTGGCTGGACATTTTGGTAAGATGAAGACAATATCTTTGGTGAAGGAAAATTATTTTTGGCCAAAGATGAAGAGAGATGTGACAAGGTAAGTTTTTAGATGCAGGATATGTTAGGTGTCTAAAGGATATGCACAAAATACTAAAATATACATGCCATTACCGGTTCCAAGAGGACCATGGACATATTTGAGTATGGCTTTTGTGTTGGGATTATCAAACACACAGAGAGGTAATGATTCAATTTTTGTTGTTGTATAAAGATTTTTTAAAATGATTCATTTTATTGCATGTAAGAAAATCAATGATGCCACTAGAGTTGCAAAATTATTTTTTAAGGATATTATGAGATTGCATGGTATTCTAAAAACTATTACTTCAAATAGGAACACAAAAAATTTAAATTATTTTTAGAGTACTTTATAGAAGAATATGGATACTAAACTATAATTAAGTAGTGCATATTACCCACAAATAGATGGACAGACAGAAGTTGTGAATAGGAGCTTGAAAAATTTGTTGAGATGCATAGTGGGAGAGAAGACCAAGCAATAGGACTTGGTTTTACTACAAGATGAGTTTACTTATAACAATTAAGTGAATAGATCAATAGGAAAATCACTATTTCAAATTGTTTATGGGAGAAATCCTATGGGTATTTTAGATTTGGTATAATTGCTAATTGCAAACTAAATTAGTGATGATGCAGAAGCATTTGCATAGCATATGCAGTAGTTGTAAGGAGTAAGAAGAAAGTTAAAAGAAAGAATTGAGAAATATAAATCATCAACAGATGTTATAATAAGACTCAAAGTATTTGAATAATTAGATTTGGTAATGGTTTATTTGAGGAAAGAAATATTTCCAAAAGGCACATTCAATAAGTTGAAGTACAAGAAAATTGGTCCATGCAGAATTGTCAAAAAAATCAATGGCAATGCTTATGAGGTGAGTTTACCATAGAATTTTAACATATCTTCAGTATTTAATGTTTCAAATTTATATGAATTCCATGGATAATATGGTGAATGTGATGAAGATGAATAAGTAAATTGGCAGTAGCAGGTTCCAAAGAAGGACAAGATAGTTTTGGATATGAAGATAGTGAGCATAAGACAAGAGAATTATAACAAGTATTTGGTCTAGTGGAAAGGATTGCAAAAAGAAGAAAACACCTATATTAGAAAATGGGAGCTAAATAATATTGACAAAGAAAAATGGCAACAGTATAATTAGGGAAACTCATAGGAGTTGAGTTGTTTTCAACTAGAGGAGAATGATGCAAAAAAAATAGGCCAACTTCTAGAGGCCATAACTTTTGATCTATAGTTTCATTTGAGCTCTTCCATGCACCAAAATGACCATCTCAAAATTATAGTTTCTTCCCTAAGCCACACTTTTTTATTAGAGGCATTTTTCAAAAAAAAATAAAGGCCAAACGAGATCATCTGAGGGTTTAAAATTAGAGTTTAATGATTTTTTTTGGATTTTTTTATTTTTAAAAATTGTATATTTTTATGATCAGACGTGAAGTTCAATTTAAATTTATCCAATAGACTAATTTTAGTGTTTAGATTATTTCAAGAGATTTTTAGAGCTACACACACTTACATGAAAAACTTACTAAAAATATCAGTTGTTAAAAATAGAAGTTTTTTTTAGATTTTAGTTTTTATAAATTTTTGCATTTCAACTCTATTTTTGAGTTGAGGATTATTTAAGCATGGTTTGGGTTGTAATTAATAGAAGGAAATCAATATAAATCAATTCTAGTTATTGTTTTAGATATTGGCTTATGGTAATTTTGGTCTTGATATTAATTTTGGTTCTTTACTTTCCTTTGAGTGTAATCATAACACGACACTTAAAAAAGCTTGGATCTTAAAGTTTAATTGTAATATAACTATGGAAGTTAATATTTTGTTTCATTATGAACAAGTATCAGGGGAAAAAACTATTTATAATTGGAACCTATATGGGTAAATAATAATACATTTGAATATTAATCCCATCTTAGGTAATAAAACCTTAGATAATGAATGCCAAACTTTTACGAGACCTTATATATGCTAAACTCATTGTTAGTTGTCCAACATTCTTGGATGTTGAAACACATTTGGGAGGTAGTGACCTTATGGTAAAACATTTTTCTAGACTTTAGATTATATTCTTTGGTTATGCCTTGGTTTGGTGATATGATTAGTGCATGGTAAATGTGAATTTATTTGATGGAATCCTTAATTAGAACTAGCATTAGGACCTAATTGGACTTGTAGGTGTGAAAATGGATATATTCTTATGCATGTAAAATGGATTGATGAGAGTAGGATTATATGACAAGTTTAGATAACCTAAGAATTATTTCATGAATATTGATAACTATGAACTACGGGTTAGAGTTTTTTATAGGGTCACCAAGAACTATCCAATGACTGCAATTACTAAATATACCCTAATACTAGAGTTACAATGCAATTAGGGGTCATCCATTATTTTCTCTAAGTCATGTGACCTTATGCATATATATTAGTACACATTAAGAATGTTATATAATTATATATTATAATGTTGTGGGGAATTGCATGTTAACTTAATCTATCCACGTGGATTCTCTCTTGCTCTATCAATTTTTTACATCTACTACCTTCATAGAACACTTTTAGTGGATAATAGGTGTATGGGGGATCTAAAGGGATCTGTGGTTGGAGGAAAATCCTTCTAATGATTCTCTCCCTCTTATCTTCCTATATGGTCTTTGAAAAATAATTATGATCTTCAAAGATCTTATGTATATATTTATGAAGACTTATTCATATATGACTATTTTGGGACCAAATTAACTTTTTCGGGTTATGGAGTGTAATCCCTAGGTTGTTAAAGAGTCTGAGTATAGTAAATTAGGGTATAAAATATGTAATAAATACATCCACCTGTTTATGAAATAAATGAGGTAAATTGATATTTCTAATAATAGTAATAAATGAATACTTAGTTGGAAACTGACTGAGATGGATGATATAAAGGTTGAAAACTAGCATAGAAGTTGATCAAGGTGTTATAAATAAGATTCAAGTGTCAAAATTCCTCCTAAATAATAGATTCATACTTGGACAGTAGTGGTGTGGCACTAGTGTCCACTTTGGGCACTAATGTCCTCTTTTTGAATATTTTTGGGTTTTGTAGATCAAGTCATATTCTAGTTCTAGTCCAAATTTTAGGTTTTTTCAATTAATAATTTTTCCTATAACTCTATTTTCATATTAAAACCCTAGGTTTACATGTTTACAAAGGGTTGAATGAACACCATGATAAAAAGGGGTTAGTGGGTCTGATGTGTTAAAATTATTATCTACACCCCTGTGTGGGGACACTATGTATATATTGTATGCAATCAGAAATGCATAATGTGTATAAATCAATCCTAGCTCAGAGAAGATAGAGCATACTTACACTTTCAATTGGGAATACATTTTTTAAGTGGGAGCATGACCAATATGGGTATTCATTAGACTCGGTTAACGGATCACTTGTCATAATACACCATGCTAGGAAGGGTTTCAAAGCCTACAGTCTAACACAATCATGTAATAACCCTAAAATATTCCTAGATTTAATGTTCACTCTATTTTAATAAACAAGAAATTAAATATAATCTAGTACACACCAAAGTTTGTGGCATAAACTGGGGGTTAGAAACCAAACAAACTAAACTAAACATGCATAGAAAACATATACTCACGTCAATGTATACAAAATTATAATGCATGGAAGATAAGTACAACTACATTATCTATCTACTCTTATAAAGGAGAAATAAAGTTAAGAATACTTACCTTGAATATCAACTTATTGAGCCTCAATCTCTCCCTTGGCCAAGGTGTTTCACAAGAGATAATTGTGGTATGTAAGGATAACAAAGATAAATTAGCTCTAGGCTACACAACCTATCTATGCATTTAAAATACTTCTCTAGAATACAAGATCCGTGTCTCCAAAAAAATTATGAAATCCTAAGCTTTATTCCTCAAGTAGAATGGTCAATAAGCAGATGTTCATTTGCACTTATTTTTCTTTTCTTCTCTATTCTTAAATGATTGGAAATGAACTTGTATATATAGGTGGATCTTGCCTAAAATATTTTCAAATATGTCAGTTGTACAGGGTTAATAAATTATTAGGTCCCAAGCTAGGTCAGCCTAAGGGCTAAAAAAAATCTCAAGTGAAAATACCCAAAAATAGTATAGGGTTAACCTAGTCGACCATGTACAACAATCAGAGGCTAAAAATTGTACAGGGTTAACCTAGTCAACCTAATACAATTAACTAGTGAAAGGAGATCAAGGCAAGAAAAAAGAGGATAATGATATGACAAATGTTTGAAATGGGTAAAATAGATAATAATAAGTTTAGGGTAAATGGTTTTAGGATACAAGTGTGTAGATGGCAAGTGGAAAAGAGACAACAATCTTATAAAGCACCAATGGTCTTTCCACCCCTTTCTCAGTGTACCCCTTAAGGCATGCACACGATGGGTTATTTTAAGATACAAAGTGTCAGTAAGTGATAAAATTTTGAAAATATTATGTGTATACATATTCCCCAATCGAATCTCATCATGTGTCATGTAAGTGCAACATGAGATGGTGCTTTGGGATAGAACATGATAACATACAATGTTGATGAGAAGTAAAGTGAAATAAGCATTAAATAAAATAAATAAAAGGACACAATTGAAAAACACATACCTATACTTACCTTAATAATGTAGATAAAGAAGTATACTACAAGAGAAAGTGAAGGTGTCCAATGTGAAGAGCATTAGGCAAACCTATAAAAGTTAGTGTAAAAAATAGCCATGGGTAAATTATTACTTGAGTTTTTATTTTGAAATAGAGACTAAAGATAGATAAATATTATGAGATGTAAAAATGATCTAATGTCTGTTTGGGTGTAATTTTTCAAGCATAGTCGAGGATGAGGAGGAGATATGGGGTTATTTTGTGAGGGGATCGCTCCATGATGTCCTAGATGAGACTCTATAGTTGTATGACCCTACTGCATTAGAGGACCCTCCTGTACCATATGCTCCAGCTCATGCGAGCTAGTTCAAATTATCTTGACAGGTAGTGAGGTAGATATGAGCATAGAGAGAGAGGATATAGTCATAAATAGATATGGGTGTAGGTGAGATATAGTCATGGCAAGCCATGGTAGAGGAGAGATTTGTGCATCTAACTACAATGTCATATATGACATAGGCACATACAATAACCCCGACTTAATTATCATAGGCATAGACACATGTAGCACACCTATAGGAAGAGGTAAAGGGACTAAGATCTTGGATGGAATCTTTACATCATGATATTTGGAGGATTTAGTTTGAGGCTTCAGTAGGCAGTGTGGCTAGGCAATGAGATAGGCAGGATGGAACACAACCATAGAGTTGGAACATTGTATATGGTTGTACTTGTATAAAAAACTCATGATATATATGATGTATCATTTTGACATATTGATGTTGATTGTGTATTTTTTCATCATTATGGTTTTGGTTGTGGATGCTTTGGATATATTTCTTTTTAGTACATGTATTTAGTTGTTGTTATATATGTTATAATAAATATATGAGATGTGGTTTCTTTTCTAGCATTATGTAGAACACATGCATGGGTAAGAAAAAAAGAGGCAAAAAGGACTTAGTAAAATATAATCAATCAAAAATGTACTATACATTATTTCAAGTTGGAAAATGTGTAATAACAAGAAAATGACTAAGTATAAATAACCAAGGGATGGTAAAACAAGATGGTAAAAAAGGAATTTGTTTTTAAACCAAAGTGAAAGTTTTTTGCACCAAATTAAAATAAGTAAAATCAAATTAAATCACGTTGGAAAGTATGAAAATAATGTAAAAAAATGGAAGGTATGTAAGAGGGCACAAATGATATAAAAAAAAATTAATTAAGTCAATCAATTATACTAAATCATGTTGATAAGTATAAGAGAAAAACAAAATTGGCAAAAGATTGATCTTAAATTTATCAAGTTGGGAAGTATGAAAATTTTAAAAAATGGTTGGATTCTTACATGCACTCAAAAAATAATAAGAGAAATGAATTAAGCATAAAACACACTAAATCAAGTTGGGAAGCATGTTAATGAGGTGTAGCTTCATAATCAATCACATCTTATCTCATATTTGACACATGTAATTTAGTTTGTGACTTGTATTATTGAAAAAAATTGTGAGGAATGTTAGGTCCTATATGTGGTATTACACTGCAACTCACTAAAATAACACCACTAGGGTGGAATAAATAAGAAAAATTAGGTAATAAAGGATGTGGGTAATAGGAAGGGAAAAGGTGGTAATTTGTGAGGAACATCGGATCTTATCCATGATCTTTCAAAGTAACTCACTAATAAAATCCCTAGGGGAGTGGTCAGTAGACAAAAAAATATTTCTCAAGAGGAAATATGAGGGATATAGGGAATGAAAAAGGGAGTGTAAAAATCATAATGTAGGTGTCTTATGAGAAGACCTTAGGAGACAAGAAGCATACTAAGGACATGATAAGACACTAAGTGACTAGTGACCATCAATGTGCAAAGAAAACTTGTTCATTATAAACATAAAGCTTTGTAGGCATATAAGTATGCAACTAAGATCAAGTCATGAAGGTAGATTGGTACAAGAAAATTAAAAATAAACCTCCCTTCCCATGATGTGTTCCCTATTCCTCAAGACCCCTTACAAAGTCATCGGTCTACTGCAAAGTTTGGGTACTTGCATGAGAAAGTAGGTATCACTAAAAGATTTTTTTTATTCTCCTCTTCTAATCTACTAGCTTACCACATACCAAAGGACCTCAACTCTATCATGAGGCCAATTCTGAAGTTTTATCATAGAAGGAGATATGCTTTGAATCACATCTTTTAGTGTGATTTGACTTTTAATAATATTTTTGCCTTTTATATCATTGCCTTTTATAAAATAATTTGGATTTAAATTTTTATGTTGTTTTAAGATTCCTCCTCCATATAGATTTAGACTGACCAATCTTGATATACGTAGTGATAAACATGAATGAGCTTTAGGCTAAGGTTAAAGGAAGCTAAGTAACCAAAGATAAAGACTAACTACGACACTTAGGCTTAACAATGAACTAGCGTGTGATCTCAATTATCAAACATGTATATGCTTAGTTTATGAAAAAGGAAGAAGGGAAAAAGGATATCCAAAGGTGGATTGGTAAAATGAGATTTTAATGAGATGCATTATTTGCTAACTGATCACATGGTAAAAGGAGAGAAGGACCAAAGGGAACAGGGTTTATATAACCAAGTCACAATGATAAGTAACTATGAAAAATAGAGATAAGAAAGCAAACAATCATAAATACACGAGAAAAGAGTTTTGAGAAAAACTCAATAGAGAAAGAGAAAGCAATGATAAATAAAGACATTCATATGCAAATATAAATGACTATATAAGTAAGATATAATCTAAAAGGTAAAATCACTATATAAGAAAAATATGAATTTGACACAACATCAAATGATATAGAAGATAGATAAAAATAAAATTGAAGAACACATCCAATCAAAATGTAAATGTAAAATCACCATGCATGTGCTCATAAACACTGGTAAATCTATTCACACACATTATCCAAGACATCAAATAAATCTTTATGAAGCTGGATATGAAATATAGCTAATGTCTCATCAATCTTCAATGAAAATTGGGAAAATAATTCTCTTCTAATCTCCTCAACTGAAAAAGTATGAATACTCGATGGATCATGTTGAGGAGTGAAATTAGGCAAGGAATGTTTGGGAGAATGTATGGGAGTAGGTTCTACAAGAGATGTAGGAATCATTGTTGGAGAAGGATCCACGGGTGAGGGAAGGTTCATAGATTAAATAATCATGGGTAGAGGCATAAAAGGTGATGAAAGGACTACAGGAAGGGATGAAACCACTAGAGGTGGAGCCATGGGAGAAGAAGAAGAAGCCTTCTTATGAGGATGACCTATGGGAAGAATGGAAGAAGGTTTGGGAATAACTATAAGGTGATCCTTAATGTGTTGTTGAAGGATGCAACAATGATTAGTGTGATGGGTGCCACATTGGTGCCACAGAAAATACACCTCACCATACTTAGGTATATATTCAGGTAAAACCATCAAGGGAGGTATGGCTTTATCTAAATAAGGAGAGGAAGGATGCAAAGTATCAATATACTATCACAACTTGTGATAATGGATATAAAAATGATTATTTGTTCCATGGAAGCAATAGATACGCTTGTGGGTGGTCTTAGGAGAAGCACTCATAGAAGGAGATGTAAAAGGATCAGAAGAAGCCAGAGAAGACTCATTGGCTCATTTGGTGGGCAATAGAGCCATCTAAGGCAAGGGAAATAAACCATCACCAAAGGAAGGTGGTGATGGAGGAAGAACGAAACTAGGCTCAATGGAATGAGAAGCAGGGGTAGGCTCAATGAGAATAGGAGTGGGAATAGGCTCAATTATAGCAGGAGCAAGAATGGGCTCAACTATAATGGGAGTGATAATGGGCTCCGATAAGGGCTCTATTGTGGGAGGAATAGGATCAACATAAGGTCTAAGGAGAATCACACTAATCTTAGGAGTAAACCAACTATGGTGATCAAGGAACCTAGCAAAATGGTAAGGCCTATTCATAACATGATCCATGAGCATACTCCTACAAGTTTCTTCAAAAACTAGAGGTGTTGGAACCATCTCTACCCTATGATAAAGAGGAAAAATACTAAAATGAGGAACTGTAAACAAAGGAAGATAGGTAGATACACAAAAAGACTCAAATAAACAAGAATGTATAATGGACAATCTTGGCATCATAAGCCTGTACAAGACCACTTAAGAATGGATCATATAAGGAATAACCATCATCATAATATGGAGTGTCAAGATCAATGACACAAGTAGGGATGACCTTGTCATCTGAAGAAGTGTGGTGAATAGAATGTCAAGTCTTGGTCAAGACTATAGGAATATCATCACAAGGAGGCTTATGAGAATGAGGTTGTAAGGAAGTAGGAATCTATGAGATGAGGTGAGGTGAGAGATAATAAGTTTTAATCTTTAGATTAATCTCATTGGGCTCATCATCATCAGAATCTAAGAGGTTATGAGTAATGTTCACAATGAGTTTGGGATGCCCATTGTAACCTCTAGTTGAGTTAATGGGAAAGTTAAGATGTTGAGACTCACAGAATGGAATGTTGGGCAAAGTATCAAGAGTAAGAATATTGAAGACACCATGGTCTTGGAATTATTAAAAATTTCAAAGGTTAGTGTCACCCTAAATCCTATAAATGGCTCCATTATGAGGTAATTTAACACATTGGTAGGTGGAAGAAGTAACAACTCTCATATAGTGGGTCCACAGCCTATCAATCAAGATGTTATAAGAAAGGGGAAAGTAAAATATCATCACCTTCACACAAATGGTGATAGTTGGGATAGTAATAGGAAGCCACACACAACCTAGAGGAGGCATTTTCCTTCTATCATATCCTTGGTAGGTGTTGCATGTAGACTTAAGATTACATTTTGAATATCCAAGGGTCTTAATAAAGTCAAGAGAGGCAATGTAAGTGTTGTAACCCTCATCAATCAATGCACACTTAACTTGGATATCATCTATTTGAACACTAATGAATAAGGAGGATCATCTACATGAAGCAAAATCTCATCGAGAATCATAGAGGTTATAGGAAATGTTAAGGAAAGAGAAGTATTCATAGTTTCATCAATGTTGATAGACATCTTTTCACATTATTATAATATACTATCTTTGGATCCAGATAAGGCTGCCTCCCATCTTGATAGGGGAGGACGAGGGATAATCATTTCAAATAATAGTTACATAAGACAGTTTCTATGATGTGGAGAATTCCTCATAAGCTTAAGAAATGGAATTTGTGATGGGAGATTAGTGAGTTCCATGATGGGATCCCACTCATCATAACCAATAAGAAGGTTGTTAGATATAGGTTCATAGTGATTAAGGAGATCCTCTGAAGGAGGATCTGAAGTACAGTGGAATTTTTATTGGTAAGAAGAAGTGTTAGTAGAAATTTGAGTATCATTAATGTTAAAATATGATGAAAGAGTGGTAGAAATAGAATAGGAAGTGTTATCTAAGGGAGAATCAGAAATTAGATCATCAAAATTAATAAGGTCATCTTATCCCAACTCATTTAAATGAGTTGGCAAAGAAACTTGGATAACATGATATGTTTGACATGAAGGAGGAGTGTAGATAGGTTGGGAATTAATAAAAGCAACCACCTTTCACATATTAGTCATGTTAACCACATTCTCTTCAAAAGTGGGTCCAACAAGACTTTCTACATTATTGGTGGAAGGGGTGGCTTTGTCTTTGTTATCTTGAATAGGTTGTTGATTAGGAAGAAGGTTTTTGTAGATAGCCAAAAGAGCATTTACTTGATTTAAAGCTTGAGATTTGTCATGTGATTTATAGTCCTTGAAAGCAATTTCATAAGCTTGTTATTGCTTTCAAATGATAGAATCATGATTATAATTAGTACCAAGAATAAATTCTATAGCTAAATTATGAACTTGTCTACGGCTTTCATGAGAATAACCCCAACTAGCGTGAAACTAACAAAACTTGTTAGGATCATACTAGGATTTCATAGGATAGGTAGGGTCAAGTTCTCATGGAAGAGGCCTAGGTAGATGCTTAAGCAATTTGGCTGAGGATAGAAGTTTATGAATATTAATGTTGTTTGGTGAAGATAAGTGAGGATTGGTATATTATTGAGAGGGGGAACTAGTTCCGACAAAGGGGTAGGAATGACAGCATGAACATTGTGAATGTTGTCATAAGAATTTGTAACACCTTCATTGATAACATCATGATTTTTATTCCTTTTTAAGAGAAAAGGACCCAAATAAGGTTGGGGTGGCTTGAATTGACGCATAATGAAATCTTATCATTTATCTTGGTCAATATCCTCCTCCAACATACGTGAAGAGAGTTTGTGGACCCAATATTGAAGTTTAGGAAAAAGGGCATTGGTAAAGATATGGAAAATATTATCATCAGCCATGTTATGTTCACATTTGTTTGAAAAAGTTTTCCATCTTTTAAAAAAGGCTTGATCACTTTCATTTTCAAGTTATTTGAAATTTATGAAGTGGGCCAAAGTGTTTTTGCGAAGATCACTAGTTTGGAATTCTTGAACTAAAGCATTCATGAAATCTTCCAAACTAGTGATGGAATGAGATCTAATTTGGTTGTACCAATCTAAAGCATCTCCTTTGAGATTTTTGGCTAAGAGTCTAGTGGTAGCAAAGGTTTTAAATTTGACCCAATCCTTATAAATATTTCCAAATGTTTTAAGATGAAAGGTGGGATCGATCCATCCATTATAAGAAATTGTAGGTGTGATACCTCCTATATCAATGTTAGTGATTTGAGTAGTGAGAGGTTCATTTTGGAGATGATTAATGGTTTTGTTGACCAAAGAAGGTTGAGGAATGAGATTGCCTTGATAATCTCAAAGAGGAAGAGGGGGGAAATTTTGGTTATGTGCACCCCAAGCCATTGGTTGAGGATGAGTTTGAAGATGGAGAAGGTGGTTTTGAATTATCATCATTTGATTTGTGTTATGAGCTTGAAAGGTATTCATTTGACTGAATGTTTGTAACAATAATTGATGTGTTTGATTATAATTATTAGAATCATTAGAGGTGTTATTAGTGGCTTGGGTACCACTATCGATGTTGATAGGATCTTGAGAGGAATTATGAGAATGTGAGACACTAGTGGCGAAATTTGCTTGTGTAGAAAAATATGGACTAGTGAATGGTTGAGAAGAAGAAGCACTAGTAACATGATAATCTTGGGTAGAAAAAAATGCACTAGTAGAAGTATTAACGATAGTGGATCTTATGAAAGGCCCACTAGATATAGAACATGCTATGTTAGTGGATATACTAGGCATGGAGGTAGAAGAAGTTAGAGAAGAAGAAGTCATGGTATGAGAAGGGATCATAATCGAAGGAAGAGGTTGAGAATAAAATAAAGTAGTACCCCCAAATCCAGTTGAGAATGTAGGAGTAGGTGAATGAGACTCTTTGAATTGACCACTAATCATAAGATTGTAAATAGTAAAAGGATCTTTTACTTGATGTTGAATAAATTCAGAGATAAAGAAGAGCATTTCAGGGGTATATTCTAGTTTGGATTGGTCTTCTAATGAGAAGAGAGGATTATGTTGTGAAGAGGTATTAAGAGGGTGCCATAGTTCATTATGCGAGTGGAAATATGAACATTACTAGCATCCAAGAGAGGAGCCCTACTCTATCTATGGGAGACCCTATAAGGGTTGGTAAAATTCATCATGTCTATTGAATGCAACTCAATATTGTCATCAAGTAGAAATTCTATGATGAAGGGAAAGAAAGAGAGATGAGAAAGTAAGGAAACAAAAAATGACAGAAATAATACAGGGTTGATTAGGTCAACCCAGCATAGTAAATAGAGTCTACAAATAGTACAGGGTCAATTGGATCAATCCAGCATAGTAAACAAAGGCTATAAAAAGAGTAAATAGGTTCTGTAAATAATACAAGGTCGACTAGGTCAATCTAGTATAGTGAAAAGAAGCTAAAAAAGGTATAGGGGTGACTGGGTTGATCCATTATAGTAGATAGGGAAAATCAAGAAACCTATAACAGATTCTGAACTAAAATAAGATAATTTTTCCAAGTAATTTGAAAATAAATAACAAAAGGGAAACAAATGGTCAATTGGATTGATGTTGTCTAATCTAATTGAGGCACACAACACAAAACCTTTCACCAACTCTAGCTAATGCAAATTTTTACAATACAAAATACAATTGAGAAAAGATTAAGTAATCAACTTGGAAAGTAAAAGCTAGCTAATTGGTCAACCTGAATGTTTATTTGATTATTAGAATATGTTTTTAAATGTGAGGGGAAGTTGGTTGTAATTAAGGAACTAGAAATCAATCTAAATATAGTTTTAGGTAGTTTGGGCTGAAAGGGATTTGTAGTGGTAATGATACAAGCTTGGTATCGGGGCCTACCCCCTCACTTCACACACACAGTGATAAGGGTATCAGGTGCTTAGCTAGAATATACCATTAACCACCTTTTATACTTAACCAAAACATTAAGTCAGCTTCCCCTTTGGTGATGAAATCCAAGTAGGTTAGCCTTAGGTAGTCAAATGTTAAAATGCTTGTTTAGATTTTATGATTTGTTCATGTGTGCATAAAATAGAAAATAGTAAAACTAAATGATTTATTAAAAAACCACCTAATTAAGCCATGTGATCTATTCTAAGCATGAAAGCAAAAATAAAAGAAAGTGTGAATTAATTACTAGCATATAAAGTTAATTCTAACTTTGAAATAAGGTACAATGTTGATAAAGTTAACAGTGTATGCATAAAATATAGAACAGGGTCGACAGGTTTGATCCTATATTGTAGAAGTAAGGTCTGAAAATGAATAAGGTCAGTAGAGTTGACTCAATTACCTAGATAGCACATAGAACACAAAATTGGGTCGACAAGGTTGATCCAGTTGACTGTGTATGGGTAATTTTAAATACTATAAACTATAAAAGGAAAGACTATAAATAAAGAGATAGAGATAAAAAAGAACCTTGGTAGATTAAAGATGCAGAGACTAAAGATTGATGTTCAAGAACCTTGATATATGTTTGTAAATTCTACTAACTAGGTTGACTGGGTCGATCAAGCTTTGTAGAAACCTATTACTGAGTGCCTGAAAATATATAAGGTCGACTAGGTCGACCTAGTAGTCTGGATTGAATGTTTGAAAAACTAAAAACTTGTACTAGGTCGATCAGTGACCTATACCTAAAAACTTGCATACAGAAGTCAGAGTTGGGTCAATGCAATTGACCTAGTATGGCAAATATATGATAAAAAAGAAGGAAAGAAAGTGAACAAATCCTGTAAGGGTTAGTTCACGTCAAGTTCACTAGAATGTATGTAATTAGAAATGTGTCCTATCTATAAATCAATCCTAGCTCAAAGAATATAGAGCATACCTAAACTTTTGATTGGGAATACATTTGTTAAGTGGGAGAATGACCAATATGGGGATCCACTAGACCCAATTAGGGGATCACTTATCACAATACACCATGCTAGGAAGGGTTATAAAGCCTACAATCTAACATAATCATGTTACAAACCTAAATGAATCCTAGGTTTAATGCTCACTCTATTCTAATAAACAAGAAAGTAAATCTAATCTAGTGCACACCAAAGTTTGTGACATAAAGTGGGGGTTAGAAACAAAACAAACTAAACTAAACATACATAGAAGACATATACTCACATCAATGTATATGGAATCCTAATGCATGGAAGATAAGCACAATTGCATTATCTATCTACTCTTATAAAGGAGAAATAAAGTTAAAAATACTTACCTTGAAGACAAACCTATCGAGCCTCAATCTTTCCCTTGGCCAAAGTGCTTTGCAAGAGATTGTTGTGGTATGTAAAGATAAAAAGGATAAATTAGCTCTAGGATACACAATCTATCTATGCATCCAAAAGACTTCTCCACAAGACAAAATCTGTATCTCCAAGGAAAGTGTGTAATCCTAAACTTTATTTCTTAAGTAGAATGGTCAATAAGTAGATGTTCATCCACACTTATTCTTATTTTCTTCTCTATTCTCAAATGGTTGGAAATGAACTTGTATATATAAGCAGATCTTTCCCTAAATCTCTCTGAATATGTCGATTGTATGGGGTCAACCTAGTCGACCCTGTATCTTTTTAGGAGATAAATCACTAGGTCCCAAGCTAGGTCAGTCAAAGGGCTAACAAAACTCTCGATTGAAAATATATACACACACATATACATATACACATACACATACACATACATATATATATATATGTATGTATTTATGTATATATATATGTATGTATGTATGTATGTATATATATATATATATGTATATATATATATATGTATGTGTGTGTATATATATACATGTGTGTATATATGTATGTGTGTGTGTATATGCATGTACATATATATATATATGTGTGTGTGTGTGTGTGTATATATGTGTGTGTGTGTATGTATGTATATGTGTATATTTATATATATATGTATATATACATATATATATACATATACATACATATATATATATGGTGCTTGTGCATGGTTTGAAATAGGTCTAGGTTCACCCTAGGTGTTTTAGAAATTGAAAATATATATGTTGGATCTCAAAAGAGGGAAAAGGACAATAGCATTATGATGATATTGTCCACTTATGGTGTTAGTGTCCAATGGCATAACTTGAGGCACTAGCGACCTGGATGCTTAAAGAAGGTCTGGGATTGATTTTGAGATGTTTAGGGATGTATGTGGCCCACACAAAATTTGGATAAGTGTCTAAGTAGGCCCTAAAATAGGTCTAGAGCTAAACTAGGAATGGGTGATCTCAAGTAACACCTTTGGCACTAAGTGTCATTTTTAGATGATTATATTTGCCCCCCCCCATTATTATAGAAATGTAACAAAGTGAAATGACTAGGATAAAGGAAAAAGAAGCATACATGGACTTACCTATGAGGCAAAGTCCATGAATTTGGATCTGAGTATGTGAAGCACATTCCATTGTGCGTGCTACAAATGAAACGTGCATAAATTAATCCTTGCTTAAGATATATCAAAATTAAATACAAAATTGAGTAAAGAGATAAGAGAGAGGAAATGAATGAATACACCTCATTGGGTACACAAACCAATCCATAAACCTAGTGACATCTTATGTGTGTGTACATAGTGATCAAATCAATGAATATCTTGGATTTAGTTGATGTTTTGCTCAACCCCCATATGTGGGTGGCTTAAAAACACAATCCAATTTTGATTCCATCATTTCCCACCCCTGATTGGTGGATCATGACCTATGAATAGCTTAGATTGGATTGATTTCTTGTCCAACCCTCTTATGTAGGTGGCTCAATAACTCAAGTAAACTATGACTCCATCACTACCTTACTATGTGTAGTAGATACATTTATAATTGAATTATACAAGTGTAATTAAAGTTGTATGATTGTAACTAAAATTGTATATAATGGCTCTATGTCCACTCGATAACTCAAAAATGAAAATTGGCCTAGGGACCTCCTCGAGCACTCGAGTATGTAGTGCAAGGACTATGCAATAATGCCAACTACTAAAAATAGAGTTAATAATCAATCTAGTGTATTACTTAGACATGTTGTTTGGTGTGTACAACATAGAGAATGACATGGAGTTTGTCATTCTATCTTATCAACTAGTATATAAATGAGCATACAACAATAATGTGTCGTGCACATGCCCCCAAATATGATATATAAGCATATGGATTATAGATTCAGTTATAATAATTTGTATCTGAGTATCTGATGTGATCAAGGAATTTGACAAAGAGAGGAGGTTAAATCAAGTGTTAGTTCATAAAACCATGAAATTAACACTAACATACTAACATCTCTAAGCCTAGATCTTAGGGGGAGCTTAATGAACAAACTATAATCGAAAACCCAACTAAAATACAAAGAACAACAATCTTTACCTTCCTTGAGAGATCCAAATGATATTTGTATTGGCTTGCTTAGATTATGCTCAAAAGGTATTCATCAATAGGACTTGGTTATCTCCATCTCCTCTTGGTACTATGTTTGGCTTGGCTTGGCTTGATTTTAGCATTATAACACTATGCATTTGCTTTATGGATCAAATCCAACATTATAACTCTACTATGTTTCAAGCTCTCTATATGAAGAGCACTAGGCTTGCTTTTATAGGCTTCAAATCACTTAGAATAGGTTAAATTAGAACTTTGGTTCAATTTGAAAGGTGTGTTTGGCATATTCCTAGAATACTCTTTTGATATTTTACAAAAGTGACAACTCACAAAAGGTAATGATTAGCTTTTAAGATGCTCATGATATTTCAATTTTCCTTATTGATAATTGATTTAATTGTTCATGGATGAATTCCATTAGGAATTGATTAGGATTTGATTTTATTTAACATGGTAATTAATCCTTTTTAGGCTTTTGAAGATTTTTGAATGATTTTGAAATAATTGATGGTGCATTTATTTGATTTAATTGATTAATAGGCCAAATTGATTTATTACATGGTTATAAAGCCAAATTTAAGACATTTATAAATTCTTAGGCTAAATGGTCAATGGTTGGTAAGAATTGGTCTAAAGTCGGATAAGAATCCATTGATGGACAAATTTAGGTGTCTAAAATTTGCCTCTATTTGGAAAGGCATTGCAAGCTATAAACATAGTAATGTCTTCTAAAAAAAATGTTCTTTTATACTTATGACTTCAATGGTGATGACTGAACTGTAGTTGCCCCCTCAAGGGAATGATTGGCACAAGTAGGTCAACAAACGGTCCCTAAAAAAGAAAGAAGTAAAATGAGGAGACAAAAAGAAGAAGATGAAGGGGTGAGAACACAATGAGTTTGAAAAATTAGTCAAAATCACTTAGAATGCAGGTGGGATGGTGTACAATGGTTTGCCCAAAGGTGGTTATAAGCATTATACCCTGATAGTGGCAATGTGGTATGATAACACAATGATTTTTCCAAAGGTAGTTATAATCATTGAGAAGATAGATTTGCCCTAGTTAGGATAGACAAACATGATATAACAAGCCCCCGTTGGGTAGAAGAAAGTAGATTGGTGATAACATAATGATTTACCCAAAGGCAATTAGAATCATTGAGAGATGCAGGTGGGATGGTGTACAATGGTTTGCCCATAAGTGGTTATAATCATTGGACCCCGATAATGAAAAACATGATTGATTGGTTGATGATGATGATAACTTGACATAGAGGATAATGATGAATTAGAACAACCTGCTAGTAAGGAGATGCGCATACGAACCAACAAAGGTTGAAATTTTTTCATGGTTAATTAATCTATTTGGGATGTTGCTAATGTCAATGTTGGGGAGATGTGGATGTTGTCATTACTGAGTAGACTTCTTAAAGCTCATTTTTTTATAACATTATACAGTAGGCATCATGATAGAACACCATGAGGACTGTGCCGAAAAATGCATAAAGACTGACTCCTGTAATCCAATATTCAAGGGAAAATAATACACCAATTATAAAAACCATGATGGCAATGTAGACATATGACTATGGATGGATTCAATTATAAATGCACAAGGAATCACCCAAGGAATACAAAGACTAAATCAAGGTAACAATGTTGAAAGAAAAAAATAGGCATACAAACAAAAAATAAATAAATAAGCAAAGAAACAAATAATGAAACAAATAACAGTTGGTCACAATGTTAGTATAAACAATACGATTAACATTGCCCCTAGAAAATAGGCAACAACTTAACAAGATCAAGGGAAAATAGAAGAAAAGGAAGGGGGTGGCCGAGCTATCTCCATATGCACTAGGCAAGTGGATGCTACCTATATATTTCTATGGACATAATATCCAACAAAATCTTCAAGTCGAATGCAGTTCTCCCAGGAAATGGGAAGAAAATGATAACTGATGAAAAACAAGCATGATGGATGTGATAGAAGAATAGGAATGGTCTTGCAAAATGGCAAGTGCATGGGATAAAAGGCCAAAAAAAAGATGGAGAAACTAAGGAACAAGTGATTTTTTTGTCACTTAGGAAGGGTTCCCAGAATCCTTAAGGCAAAGAAGTGGTCAATGTTTTTGGTGTTTTCTAAATGATTTTGTAAATATTTTTGGAATTTTCAAGTATCACAACTCAATTGAGAATGATGAGATGTTAAATGGTTCAATCTCACAAAATGGTGAGAGTGTGGCTTAGGTTGCTCATAAAATGGTGAGAGCATGGCTTAAAGGTGCTCACAAAATGGTGAGAGCGTAGCTTAGGGTGACTGAGATGACCTCAACAAGTATTTATCATTTCCTACTTAGTCCCAAGAGGGGACCTCAAGTCACTGTAGTTCCACCTTACAATAGAGGAATTTGACTAGTGTAGTAACCAATTCAAACAAAATAGGTATAGGTGGTAGAAAGGCACAATATGGCATAAGAAATGGATGAGTATGTCAAGGCATGATAAATAAGTATTTCCCCTAGTTTTCCCATAGGTGATTATAACTAGGATATAATGACATAGGTCAATGGTATTAATTTTCCCATAGGCAATTATAATTAGTAACAAGACCAGTGACACATTGATTTGCCCATAAGCAGTTATAATCAAGCACACTTGTAAATAGAGAATAAAACAAGAAATTATGGATGCAAATACCAAACTATTGTTTTACTACTCCAAAATACTATCTCTGTCTAAAATGCTTGAAAGGACTACTAAAACTGAATTTGAATCCTCTTGCTAAAAGTGGCTCTAGAACTAATGGAATAGAACCAACATCATAGGGTCAAGTAGGGAGAAATCCACTTAGTTAATGGGGAAGGTATGGTATAATATATATGTGATAGGAAAAAGTGATAGGTTGGGAGGATGATAGGAAGGTAATATGGTATAGTACAAAGAAAAAGAGTGATAAAATGATATAACTTGAAACAGTCCTTATAGATAATACATCAAGTCACTCAAGCATAGTAACACTTGAGGTGGATAATGTTCATCGGATCATCAAGTTCCTCTCCATTTGATGTGGCAAGCTTGTATACTCCTATTCCATATTTTGTCATAATGATGAAAGGACCAACCCAATTGGGTTTGAACTTGCCTTGACGCTTCTTTTCAACTATGGTATTCTTTTAGTTCTCTTTAAAGACAAGATCACCAAGTTCAAATTCCCTATGTTTCATGCACCAATTATAGTGGCCTCAAAGTTAGTTTTGATAGGCTTGGAGA
This sequence comes from Torreya grandis, assembly GCA_037957365.1. Taxonomy (NCBI): domain Eukaryota; kingdom Viridiplantae; phylum Streptophyta; class Pinopsida; order Cupressales; family Taxaceae; genus Torreya; species Torreya grandis. Next base: position 953,721 of record JARHVA010000213.1, read on the forward strand.
TTGTTAAGTACAATTATGCATTTCTCATCAAGTAACTCTAGCTCTTGCAAGTGAACTACTTGATAGTCATTGTCATCCAGGACATGCTTGAAACAGATATGTAGAGAAGGCAACTCAACCTTAATGGGAAGAATGGCCTTAGTACCATAAACAATTGAATATAGAGTGGATCCTATGGGTGTATGGTGATTGGTATGGTATTCCCAAAGGGCACAAAATATCTGAAGGTGTTAATCATGAATGGCATCATTGACAATCTTTTTGAGAACATTGATAATAGTTTTATTTGATGCTTTGGCCTGGCCATTACCTTAAGGGTAATATGCCATAGAAAAGTGTTGTGTGATGTTGTATTTGACATATAACTTTTTAACATCCTTGTTTTTAAATGATCCTCTATTATCAGATATAATGTCAAAAGGGATACCATATCGGCAAATGAGATGGTTGAAAATGAACTTCAAAATTTGCTTTTTAGTCATGTAACTGAGGGGTATAGCTCCAACCCACTTAGTGAAATATTTAGTAGCAGTAAGGATATGTTTATGGTAATTAGATAAGGTGGGATTGATCTTCCTAATGAGGATGAATCCCCATGTAGCAAATGGCCATGGTGTCAACATTAGTTTCAGAGTCTTGGTCGAGGCATGAATCAGATTGGCATGTCATTGACACTTGTCACACTTTTTTACATAAACAAATACATATGAATCCATCATGGGCCAATAATAACCAGTACTAAGAGCTTTTTGGATAAGACTACCCTACTAGTTTGGGCTCCACATACTCCATGAACTCTCCATAACACTGGTGTAGATTATGCCTAAGTTAAACAACGAAGTAGAGTTCCATCAAAACTATGATGGTAAAGGGTTGATCCAAGTAAGGTATAATGAGTGGTTCAATGGATGAAGACTTTGGATTGCTTTCAAGATAGATTAGGTGGTAAAATTTGGTCATAGAGGTAGTTGTAAAGGTCTGAGTACTAGATAGAGCTAGGACCAAGAATATCACAAATCATTACAATGATTAAAGGTTCATAAGCTAGTGATAGCAAATTCTCGACAAGGAATTGATACTCTTTAGTTATGTTTGTTTGGAAAATCAAAGATCCATTGGTATACATAGAATCTGTGGTTCTATTACTTGCCCTTGGTATATGTTCAAATTGAATGTGGGCAATCTGTTGTTTTGAGAGTGTCGACCATGGCCTTATATGGAACTAGCTTGTCATATTTGGTCTAAAAGTGGTCTGTAACCTAATTAATGATTAACTAAGAATCACCATAAACCTTGAGATGAGATATGTTCCATTGTACCACTTTTCAAAGTCCTACAACAAGTGCTTCATATTCAGCCATGTTATTGGTATAAATAAAACTGATCCTAAATGATTTAGGGATTAGATCCCCCTATGGTGTAATAAATAAAAAGCTTGCCCCTGATCCATGTGCTATGAATGAACCATCAAAATATAGATTCCAATGTTTCTCCTCAAGAGGTGTGTCAATTATGGTCACTATGGATTCATCGGGAAATTAGAATGTGAGTGGATTTGTATCAGCAAGGGGTGCTTCAGCAAGCTAATCTGTAAGAACTTGACCCTTAATGGATTTTTGGTTGATGTCAAACTCACTGAGAAGCATGATCCATTTAGCCATGTGACCTTGTAAAGTTGTTTTAGATAGTAGATACTTGATCTGATCTACTTTTTAAATAACCATGGTCATATTGTTTAACATGTAATGGCACAGTTTTTGAGATATAAAGACCATGGCTAAACAGGGTTTTTTTATGGGCATATAATTATGTTCATACATGACCAGTGTACAACTTAAATAGTACATGGCATGCTCTTTTCCATTGTCATCATGTTGAGATAAAAGTGCCCCTAGGGCATTGATAGTAGTAGATAGATACAACAAGAATGGCTTTCCTAGCATAGGAGGCAACAAAACAAATATATTTGCTAGATATTCCTTTAGTTTAAAAAGCTATTTAGCAGTGATCATCCTAGTGAAATGTGACTCCCTTTTTTAGAAGATGTGTAAAAGAATGGCATTTTTCAACCAAATGTGATATGAAGCATTGGATAGACTAGATTTTGCCCTACAAACTATGGAGATACTTCAAATTAGTCAGTGGTGGCATCTCTATTATGGCTTGGATTTTAGCTAGATTGACTTCAAGACCTTGATAAGACATAATGAAGCCAATCAATTTTCTTCATGTGACTCCAAAGACACACTTCTTAGGATTAAGTCTGACTTTATACTCACGTAGTATTTCAAATATTCTACATAGCACTACTGGATGAACAACCCTGGTCTTTGATTTGCCAAGAATGTCATCAACATAGTCTTCAATAATGTCATGTATCATATCATGAAATATGATGGTAATGGCTTTTTGATAAGTGGCCCCTAAATTTTTAAGACCAAATGGCATAACCTGATAATAGAATGTTTCCCATAGAGTAGTGAACATTATTTTATGTTGGTCTTTTGGTGTTATCCCGATCTGGTTATACCCTAAAAATCCATCTATTAAAGAAAGCATTTCATAACCCATTATGGAGTCAACTACCAAGTCAATGTTTGGCAATGGAAAATCATTCTTAGGGCAAGATTTATTTATATCATAAAACTTAGTATATATTTTGATTACTTTTGGCATTTTGTTAACTGTCACAACATTGGAGATCCACTCTAAATAGTTGATCGACCAAATACATCCTACTTCCAAGAGTTTTTCCAACTCTTTCTCACTAATACAACAATGTGAGGATGCAACTTTTGTTTTACTAGTTTGGCATCAATATCTACCACAAGTTGGTGCATAACCAAGGTGGGGTCCAAACCCAGCATGTCAAAATAGTCCCATGCAAATATGTCAATAAATTCCCTCAAAAGGGCTGTAAGGACTTCATGTTCCTTCTTAATAAGGGATGCACCTAACTTAATCCACTTTGGGTCATCTGAGGACCCGATGTTCACCTTTATTGTGTCTTCCACTAGAAGGGTTGAACCATCTTCAAGGATAGTGGGCAATGATTTGAACTGATTGGCAATGTTAGAGTCCTCTATTAGGACTTGTTCTTCGATCTCTCCTAGGCATGATGAATCAGAATCCCCCAATGAGAAATATGGCCACATAATAAATACTATTGGAAAATATTGAATGATTCGATCAAAATTTTGTTGTTCTTTAAAACTAAATTTAAACTCACAGACAAGTTCATCATTGGTGGTCTCCTGATCTATGTTTGAATAAGGTTAAACACCCCCATCTAATGGCACCTAAAACAGGGTTTCACCACTAGATTGGCCTTTTTCTTTACTTTTTCTCTAGTCAGAAAGTGCCTCAAAGAGGTTTTCACTTTAGGACCTCAATGTTTTATTGATTTATTTTTGGCTAAGGGTGTTCACCCGCTCTCCAAAATATGCCTCAAGATCTAACTTGATTGAGAACCTTGATTTATGGTCCCCCAACGAAACATTGTCTCTAAGGCCTAGAAAATCATAGAAACCCTCTTCATTTTGAAACTCATCAATGTTAGGAAAATAAACATTCTTACATGTGCAAGTTATAAATAATTTATGAAAAAACAAGATGCAATATTAAAATACATAAACAGTAGAGACAAACCATAACACCAAATATACATGGAAACCCTACTTAAATCAGCTAGGGAAAAACCATGGGGTAAAGGCAACACCAGACTTTAATATTTCATCATCAACTCTCTTCTACACATCTCCTCTCAACAACTCTTTTTTCATGCTAACACCAAGCACTCAGGGGAGCAAAGCTTACAACCAAGCCTTCCATGATCTAACAAACAAGATGCAACATGCATCTCTATAATGTTAGAACACCATAGCATTCAGGTGAACTAAGAATACAACCATGCCTTTCAGGTTCTAACCTTCTCCATGGATCCATCATGCATCTAGGTGAGCAAAGCAATCCAAACTTCCTGCTTCAACCTGTAACTTGCATCTAATGCTTACAACCCAAACATCTAGGTGAGCTAAGCTAATCCTAAGCCTTACAAGCTGTAACCTCTAACCATGGATCTAAAATAGAGAGCCTCCAAAGACTCTTCCATGATTCACTAAGTGGATAAGCCATTACAAAGGAGAAAATAATGATTTAATAGCATTTTAAAATAGACAAAGAGAGATAGGGAGAAACTTTTGCCCCATTTGAGTGGGGAACACTATTAGGGAATAGGGACACTTGTCCCCCACATGAGAAAGGTCACACATGTGAAGGCATCTCATGATGCCACTTTTGACTTTCTCCATTAGCCTCCAAAGGCTACATCTCACATAGTGGGGTGTCATGTGATCCTCTTCTTTTCACCTTATGCCAAAGTCTTCAAAGAATATTCTCCACCAAGCAAGCCCATGTGCCACCTCCATGTGGCCCCATCATCCACACCCCACTTCACACATGTGAGGGGAATCTTCCATTAAATAATTACTTACTTGGGATCCAAGGGTCAATAAAGTATCTCCACTACTTTGTCCACTTACCAAGTCACCCATGTGACTCCAACATGCGACGCCCCTCACACATGTGTGATGGAATCTTGAATAGTGACCATCTTGTCACCTTCTTTGCATGTGATCCTTTGTCTTTTTTCACTATGTGACGTCCATGTGATAGCTAAGGAAAAACTTGTCCCCTTAATGGAATGGGATGTTCCACTCCCATCACATCACCTTGGACCACACCTGGGACCCACCATAGGCCCACATCTTGGGACCCCCATGGGCCCCACTACCACATCACCTTCCCACCACGTCACCTACATGCCACATCACTACACACCTATATGCCACATCACTTACATGTTATGTCACCATGAATAGTGACTCATGAATAGTGCTTGTGAATAGTACTTGTGAATAGTTCTCCATGACTAGTGACCTATGAATAGTGGATTCGCACCCTAACAATCAATTGGCACATTAGATTCTTCTTGGTCCCAATCTATTAGTTGGGGATAATATAATGGTAATGGGTTCTGATGAATGACTGGTTTAAAGGTATAAAAAGAATGAGGGTTAAACAGGTTATTCTTGACTAGATTGTCAAAAAGGCTATGATCAAACTCTACTTCACTATTGACATCATCATCACTAGTTGATGGCAATATAACATGATTAAGGTACATGGGGTCACCCTCAAGTGGTTTGAATCTAAGTCCATAGGGCCTTTTGTATCTGGTTATGGAAATTGGCTCAAGTGTTCCTTGTTGATTTGGTCCAAGGCTACCTCCTTCATAGTCTTGATTCTTCATGATCCTCTAGGGAATAGGATACTTTTCATTCTTGTAACAATCAACCTGCTTGTCATTTTACAAACATTATTTATCTCTATTAAGAGGGTCTTATTTTAGGCCATATGCTGGTATAAATGTGATAGGTCCTAGGCTATACTTTTTACCTTTGCCTTTTTGTAGCCATTTTGGATGAAGTGGATTGGCTTTAGGTCTTCCAAAGGACTTTGGGTTCTGTTGAAGGTTTGCAATGTGAAAGGTATCATGGGTCAAATACTCTCTTGGGCCATTAACCAAGATGGTATAATGATTGGATATTTCAGGAGGTGGCATGTGGGAAAGGGAATGAAGGGTCTTAGGATCAATGTAGTTATCCTCTACTAAATTAAACAGTATTTCCTTTCACTTATCATGTTTAGCCCCTGTATTCATACCAAAATGATAGTTATAGCTCTTAAACTCAACCTCTACGTGTTTGTAGTGCTTGTATAGATGCAAATCTCCTGGTATACACACTTTCACTCCTGAGTGGGAGAACTTGATGCATTGGTGCAATGTCAATGGGATGGTATGAATGCCATGTAGCCAAGGTCTACCCAAAAGCATATTGTATGATAAATCAAGATCTAGCACATGGCAAAGTGTATCATGGGTTAAGGTCCCAAGGATAACTGACAAACAGATGGTGCTTTATGATTCTCATTCTTCATTATCATAGGTTTTGATGGTTATCATTTCTAATTGAAGATCTACCATCGTGTACCCAAGAAGCTTGATGAGATTTAGAGACACTATGTTTACACCTGATCTATTATCTATAAGGACACATTTCACTTTGTACCACTTTATGAAAACTTCAATATATAATGGATTATTATGTAGCAGGCCAAGCGATGACATGTCACTTTGGTTGAAAGTGACTTGTTGGGTTGGAGCTAGGTGTCAACCCAAAGCTTGGAATTTATTAGGGGATTGTAGACACCTAAATAGTGTCTAACCCTTGGTCACTTTCCCCCTTAGTCCATTCCTAACCCATTCCTAACAATTACTAATTTAAAATAATTAACTTATTTTGAATTAAACCCCCCTCCTTGGACACATCACCCATGACACCTCGCCTAGGACGCCTCACCTTGGACTAATTCCCATCTTATGACTCACCCAAGACCTATTCCTACTCCTCTCTAACCGCCTAACAAACTCTCGTGTGTCTTTAGCCTAACCTTCGACCAAATCCCCAACCGATAGTGCACTTGGCAGATGTAGAACGGGCTTCTTGGCCCTTATACGCGTTCTGCACCCGCCGACGTCGATCAATTGTCAGCCGATGCCGGCGGGATCGCCGACGTCAGTTTACTTAAACCGACGTCTAACCTCTTCCAAGGCTAATCACAATTTTTGGGTAATCACAATTTCCCCTGAATCACAATTTCTCGCCGAATCACAAAAATCACAAAATCACGCATCTAATCACGAATCCTTGAATCTTCAGTCTTCGACCATCCACCAATCTGCTAATCTCTCAGCCAAGCCTCTCACTCTCTCCCTCAGGTGCAGCAACAGGTATTCTACATCAGGGTTCTACAACATCAAGCACAATAGGGACTCAGCATCAGGGTTCTACGTCAACAACAGGTACGACATCAACAGCACTCTTTCGGTAGGCACAGGTATGTATACTGTCTGTGTTTTCATTGTCTTTGGAATTATAGCTTTCAGGTAATATCTCCCCCCTTCAACACTTCTATGATCCTAGACCAGACCAGAGCCGAATCCCATCTCCCTATTACCTCTGTCCTCTTTTGGACCATACACTCTGCCCATTCAACCAGACTCTCAGACCCAGACCCCAGACCATTCAAACAAGCCCAAAACTTTGTCTCAGACTACTCAAGCAAACCCAGACCCTGACCAGAACCTGTCCACGGACCACAGACTCGACCAGACCCTGTTCAAGCCTATTGCCCCGACCGACGCCGGTCTCTTCCCCCACCGATGTCGGCAGACTATCCGACGTCGGCACCTTGATCAACCGACGCCGGCGACTGTGACTAGGCCGACAGCATCTTTTAGGTAAGCCTTTGCTTCCCTTTTGCTTTTCAGTCTTTTATCATTACTTTGACAGTCTGTCTTTTATCAAACTTTTCTTTTATAAACTAGTGGGTTGACCTCCCTTAAGGAAGTTTTCATACTTCTGGGATCAAGCTTTCGCTTGGCAACCCACCATCTCCTTATCTAACATCTTCTTTTGTCCAAGTCTCTTTCTTTGCAGGTGTCATTCCTCCACAGCCAAAGAGAAGTCCTCACAGCGTCTGGATTACGATGCGCAGACTATATCCAGGTACACATCAAGCCTTGACCATCTCTTAGTTTCTTAATTCTTCTCTTGAATGTAGAAAGCAAAATTTGAATAGAAACATTCTGGCACACCCGATGGGACCCTTAAGGGCCTTCCTTGGGATCCTTTCCTTATTTTTCCATATAGGGTGCATTAGGATTCTCCCTTTTCACCTCATTCTTCTTTTCTAAAAAACATCATAAGCAGGAAATAAAAAGAACTTTTCTTTTCCTTTCTTGCATTTCTAGACTAGTCCAAAATCATTTTCTTCAACCCTTTCTCCAACTTGTTTTTCATCCGAACTTAACATTTCGACTTGGGCTTAAAACTTATTGCATTGCATTTCTGCTTGTGCTTGCATTTTCTAGTCCACACTTAGTAATTAGTAAAACGCATATTGAATAAATCATATATCACTTGATGTTACACAACCAGACCACGTGCACTAAATTAAACATAAAACTTACCTGAGACAAGGCCCGACTGGGATTTCATCCCCCAGCGGATACCTTACCCCTACCTGGCAATCTCACTTGGATTTCATCACCAAGGGGAAAGCCCACTCCGTTCTCTGGCGGAGGATAATCTCTAGGCCAGGTATATTTTGGCTAAGCGAGACCAGCTAACCACTGGAATCGTGAAGTGAGGGGAGCTTGCTCCTTAGCACCAGGCCTGTACGGAACCTAATACAGACATTTGAGCACCTAAACATACCTGAAACCATCTTTAGATTACCTATTCTAGGACCCTTCTTACAGCCAACTTCCTCAAACATCACATTAAGGCATAAGCCACACGATCTTAATAAAATTGTTTCTAGGGATTTAACGCTAGGATCTGTCTGTCATCATCATATTTTTTGTTTTTATCTATCTTTTTTGAGCTAGTAAGGACGTCTTCTCCATTTACAAAAACTTTTTTTCTGAGTTTTTGGAAAACACAGTAACTGACATCGGTTCTGTAACCGACGTCGGCAACCTTCCTCCACCGGCATCGGTTACCTGACCGACATCGGCCATTTTACCTTACCGACATCAGTTTTTCAATCGACGTCGGTCACTGTCACAATCCTTTTCTTCAAAACAGCAACTTAAAACCCGACCCCTTTTTCTACCAAAACATCTATTCTGAGTTTCTGAAACTGAAAACACACAGTTTCTGGAACCTAACCCTCTTCTTAACCACGTTCTCTCGTCCCTAACCAATCCTATCATGGAGTTCCACTCGGAGACTGAAAGAACTCCTATAGGACCGACCCCGACTCAGAGTCCCATCATCCCTCAAGGGGACCAAGATTTCAAAAGATTATTGGACCTCAACGTCACAGCCCTCCAAAACTATCTCGCAAGAGACCCAATGCGAGACCTTTTGGGTGAAGCGGTGATGACATTAACACCGTCCGCTACCCAGCCTTTTGCCTCAACCGTTTACCCGACCATGGCCAATACGCAAAGTTTGGCCTCCCCATCCATTTTTAGACCAACCTCCATCGGGGTTCCATTACCCCCTCAATCACACGCAATTCAATGAAGTTCTACATCATACCAGAACTTGATTGTCTCGACCCCTCACACTCTTGCACCCATGAATGCAGGAGTGTCAACCTATCCTTCTACCAGTGCCGTCATGCAACCACCCTTGGCGGTATCTAGTCAACTTATACCCTCAACCTTCATAACTCAACCACTTTTGGCCTCCACTTATGTCCCTGCGACTAGTCATCCGTACATTGCCCCCTTACTGGTACAACCGACTACGTCGTATGCCTCCTCTAGCCTCTTTCAAGCGCCCTACAACCTAGGGGGCGCTCCATCTGCCAATCTGTCAGCAGACGTCATTAAAATGCTGATGGATAAAATGTCCAGTCTCGAGACCTCTATCTCTGGTTCACGCAATGCTCTCTCGTATGAGCAAATTTGCAACGAGCCCATTCATCCCTCTGTCCCTATCCGACCATACCCCAACCAATGGGAGCTTCCTAAGTTCACTTGCTTCCAGAGTAAGGAGGACCTGCAACAACATCTACGGGCATTCAGACATGTCTGCTATCTTATTGCCCACGATGATGCGTTACTTTTACGCACGTTCCCTATGTCCCTTTCTGGCTCCGCCCTTGACTGGTATAGCTCTCTTGCCAGACATTCTATCTTTTCATTCATTCAACTTGCCCAATTATTTCTCGATCATTTTTCTATCAACATCACCAAACAAGTCTCAATCACAGACCTTTACTCCATCAGGCAATTCGACGACGAATCAATAGTCGATTTTGTCGCCCATTGGAGAGGCCTGAGTAACCAGCTCTCTTTCTCCTTACCTCAACCTGAGCTCATCAAGCTCTTTTCTTGAGCATGTGCCAGGCACATCTCTTCTACCTTGCGGATTCAGACATTCTGCACTTTCGACGAAGCTTTCACCATGGCTCGAAAGCTTGAACTCCGCGCCATTGAAGAGAATAAGGTCAAATTGCGTAATACCAATGCAAAAACCAATGACCATTCTTCTTACAGACCTTCTTCTTCTGCCAAATCTAAACCCAAAGGAGTGGCCAACACTGTGGTCATTAGATCACCATCTTCAACGACAACTAATTACCCTCAACCTTCTACATCTCCAAGCATCACTAAATAATTCCAACAACGGTACATTCAGCGTTTATACACTCCACTTGGAGAATCATACGCTTCCGTTTTGGAAAAACTACTCAAGCAGGGGGTCCTCAATCTCCCTCCAATCTGACCACCTCAATTCAACCCTTCAAAAGCCCTCCCTACATGGTATAGGGAGGCCGACTTCTGTCACTTTCATCGCGTCCACGGCCATGACATCGACAATTGCCAAACCTTCAAGAACATCATCCAAGACATGATCGACAAGGGGGATCTTATTTTAGATAACCCGAACGCCCCACCAAATCAAAATATTGACATCTTCAAACAACCATATCCAAACCATCCACCTACTCAAAACAACATCCAAACCACGATCAATGACTCTCATGACCATAATATTCACACAATCAACACTATTTTGCCTCTTGTCCTTGACCAACCTCCTCCATCACAGGATGAAAAACTTTCTTCTCCTATTAGCCCTCCATATACCTCTCTTATACTGGAGGACACCTTGACCATGCCTATGCCATTAGCCTTACCTCCATCCGAAGACCCTACCTTGCCTACTCCTCAACTACAAGTAGAAGGCACGATCATCCCTGCCTTCTTCTCTCTTGAGGAGCCGCACTCTCCTATTTCTTCTCCACCAAGAGAAGACCCAGTCTCTCCACCCATTTTGACCGAGAAAGACCCAGTCATGGTTTCCTCTTGCCTTTTGCCTGAGATTGTTACATCCCACTCACCTCCGTCCACATCTAAGCCCAAACCCGCACAAGCGCCCACCTTACCAAAAGAGATTGAACCTCTTGGTGTTCGCCCCACATCTAACCTCGCCTCTCGCAATAATGGCCCTCAAACCATATCAAAGAAGGCCACTAAACCACACCGGAGGACTCCTCCCCCACCTTCTTCATTACCTTCAATCTTGGGCCCGCATCCATCCACTTTAATAGGAATTCTTCCTACTCCCATACTTCACAGAGGCAAGTTGCCTCCATTACTCCCTCAACCCCTCAGACATATATCTCTTCCAAACCATCGACCTATGACTCTTACGCATCCCAAACCAAAGTCATCAATCCGCACTGCGACAAAACATCCAGACCCGTTAGCCGGTTCTTATGCTTTGCTGTTACGGCAATTGTTGCAGTCCTCTCGCATCTATCTCCCACCTCTTAAACCATATCAATCTCTCAGACCAAAACCACCCTGGTTCGACGACACTTGCATTTGTGCCTATCATCACATGCTTGGACATGACACTGAGCATTGTTGTGCCCTCAAGGTTGTCGTTCGCCAATGTCTGGGAAATGACACCCTTCTTCTCGACCACGTTATCAGCAAACCTTTAACACCACCCCACTCATCAACTCTCGGATCAAGGCCATCTTGGTTCGACAACTCTAAATTCTGTCATTATCATCACACTTCGGGACATGACACTGAGCGTTGTTGTGCTCTCAAAGCTGTCATTCGTCAAAAACCGAGAAAGGATTCCCTTCTAATCAAGGACCCTCTTGACCACCTCTTCGACAAATTATCAACACCGACCCATGCCTCTCAAACCTCATCGCCTAAATCGGGATCTCCATGCCAGACTATGATCCATTTGCCACTTTTGACCCCATTATTCGACATCAACACAGTCCATTTAGCCACCAAGCCTCAACTGACCTTGACCAATTTATCCAACATTCTCCCTAAGCGACTGGGGGAATCCAACCTTATCATGACCCCGACCAAATAGTCAACCAAACATTCGACCAACTTTGACCAGACATTTGACCAAACTTTGACCAAGTCTTGACCAACCATCAATCAACCTTCTTATCATGACCCCGACCAGCATCAACCAAACCTCGACCAAACTTCAATTATCAAACACCACCCAACCAAGCACCTATCACTTCTTCAAACCGTCATTAATCATTGTGACCAATTTGGAATGAAGCAAATGGGGCAGGTTTGCTCCCAATTGACTCGGACCTTAACACCATCATGGGTCAGGATTTGGTCAGAACCTGAGCCCCTTTTATGTCTTGCCTCTTTGACCAGTCTACTGTTAGTCAAATAATTATTCATTTGACGTTTAACTTGAGCTCGACTTCTTGAGCAGTCCCTGTCACCGTCATTCCTATCTCCTTTCAACCCTCAATCCTAACCCTTTTGGCAAGCATGAATGCTTTGTCCTAATAAAAGGGAAACCCTCTAAGCCTCTATAGTCAAGTCCATGACCAAAAGTCCAGTCAGCAAATCAATCAAATATATAAAAATGGGATGCATATTTCAAAGTCATAAAACTATAAATGTAGACTGCTCCCTCGAAGGACAGCTGCATCATCATTACTATATTTACTAGACTGCTCCCTTGAAGGACAGCTAGGCCAAAGTCGTATCAAAAACATCAAAAAGCAGAATATAGACCACTCCCTCGAAGGATGGCTATGCATAAATTTTGCTAAATACACAGCATTATCTCTGAAGCTTCCCGCATCGATCAGCTTCACGACATGACCACAACGCACGACAATATCCCATTGCAGGCTTCCCGCATCGATCAGTCTGCCTCAAAAAAAAAAAAAAAAAAAAATTGACTGACAAAACTTTAAAGTCATGGACTTGTCTATAGTCGTTCTCGGGGTCACCTATAAAAGGGGCAAAGTTGTTCCTGCCAAAACGGGTTCCCCCTTCCATCTCATATCAATCCTATCACCTACTCAAGGGATTCCGAGCTCACTTAACGTCAAGTGATTCGATTACCACTCTAACACAACCACTGGTCAACGATGCAATGCATGAACGGGTCTTTTGTTTCTAAACAACCACTATCCATGCTCTCATTCTAGTCCTTGTCAATGAAAGAGCAATTCGCCTTTCAATTTTGACACATCTTGGTCACACCTCCAACCAAATCCAAACCAAACCAATCAAACATTTTCAGACCATTGACATGACCTTGTCCATTTCACATAGTTTCTATGGACACCAATACACATGGAAACTATCGACCTGACACAATTTATGTTAAGCATAAACCAATACTTGCTGAAGCATAAATAGACCTCAATTCATTTTTAGCACACATCCATCACAACTATGGAAAATTGCTAGGGATGAAAGACCCCTCAACCAATGTTACAGCATACACCATTGGAAAAGGCTGTAGCATCATTTTCTTCTCGTCATTTTGACCTTGATCTTGACCAAGACCAGCCTATCGACCTCTTCGACCCTCTGTCTGAACTACATTGGTCTGAGGCCCTATGACTTGGGCTATGTAGGCAGCACTCAGATGATACGACATCATCTGGGGTTAGCTCGACCATCCTCGTTTGTTCATCTCTCTGATGGACAAACCTTCTCTCCTCCTTTTGACTATGACCATTGGAGATCATGCCTATCTCCTCCGACCTCGACCACTTCTAGAGCAATGTTGCCTTGGTTGTTTTTGCCTGCATGCTACCTCATGACTGGTTAGCAAAATTGTTCACAGACCTTATTTTTGGACCCTCACAAGTATAGGATCGCAAGCCGGTTGATCCGCACTACTTGTGACTTTTTTTGTGTTTTCGGGAGCACTTCCTAAGCTCGGGATACCTGGAACACGATGATCATTTGGAGCTACAGCTTAGATTGAATAACCCGATCAGCTACGACTAATGCTGGGGCCCGATTATTTCGATTTTGGCACTCCTCAACCTTTTTGACTGCGACCATTTGACCTACCTGTCCCGTGTAGTGGTATGCGCGCAATCAAGACTTTTGCAGCGTTCACCCTCACTCTCCTTCTCATCCACCTTTTGTCAAATCGGCACCCGACATCAGGTTCCCTTCCCTTGACTCCTGCTTTGAGGGGGGATACCTCATCCATACCTTGAGGCAATCCACATCATCCCACACTTGGGGCAACCAACTCCTATTTTTGTCTTGCAGTTCGTCCAGAACAACCAACAAGACAAAAAGGGGCCAATGTAGACACCTAAATAGTGTCTAACCCTTGGTCACTTTCCCCCTTAGTCCATTCCTAACCCATTCCTAGCAATTACTAATTTAAAATAATTAACTTATTTTGAATTAAACCCCCCTCCTTGGACACATCACCCATGACACCTCGCTTAGGACACCTCACCTTAGACTAATTCCCATCCTATGACTCACCCAAGACCTATTCCTACTCCTCTCTAACCGCCTAACAAACTCTCGTGCGTCTTTAGCCTAACCTTCGACCAAATCCCCAACCGATAGTGCACTTGGCAGATGTAGAACGGGCTTCTTGGCCCTTATACGCGTTCTGCACCCGCCGACGTCGGTCAACTGTCGGCCGACGCCGGCGGGATCGCCGACGTCGGTTTACTTAAACCGACGTCTAACCTCTTTCAAGGCTAATCACAATTTCTGGGTAATCACAATTTCCCTCGAATCACAATTTCTCATCGAATCACAAAAATCACAAAATCACGCGTCTAATCACGAATCCTTGAATCTTCAGTCTTTGACCATCTGCCAATCTGCTAATCTCTCAGCCAAGCCTCTCACTCTCTCCCTCAGGTGCAGCAACAGGTATTCTACATCAGGGTTTTACAACATCAAGCACAACAAGGACTCAGCATCAGGGTTCTACGTCAACAACAGGTATGACATCAACAACACTCTTCTGGTAGGCACAGGTATGTATACTGTCTGTGTTTTCATTGTCTTTGGAATTATAGCTTTCAGGTAATATCTCCCCCCTTCAACACTTCTATGATCCTAGACCAGACCAGAGCTGAATCCCATCTCCCTATTACCTCTGTCCTCTTTCGGACCATACACTCTGCCCATTCAACCAGACTCTCAGACCCAGACCCCAAACCATTCAAACAAGCCCAAAACTTTGTCTCAGACTACTTAAGCAAACCCAGACCCTGACTAGAACCTATCCACGGACCATAGACTCGACCAGACCCCGTTCAAGCCTATTGCCCCGACCGACGCCGGTCGCTTCCCCCACCGACATCGGCAGACTAACCGACATCAGCACCTTGATCAACCGACGCCGGTAGGACCACCGACGCCAGTGACTGTGACTAGGCCGACAGCATCTTTCAGGTAAGCCTTTGCTTCCCTTTTGCTTTTCAGTCTTTTATCATTACTTTGACATTCTGTCTTTTATCAGACTTTTCTTTTATAGACTAGTGGGTTGACCTCCCTTAAGGAAGTTTTCATACTTCTGGGATCAAGCTTTCGCTTGGCAACCCACCATCTCCTTATCTAACATCTTCTTTTGTCCAAGTCTCTTTCTTTGCAGGTGTCATTCCTCCACAGCCAAAGAGGAGTCCTCACAGCGTCTGGATTACGATGCGCAGACTATATCCAGGTACACATCAAGCCTTGACCATCTCTTAGTTTCTTAATTCTTCTCTTGAATGTAGAAAGCAAAATTTGAATAGAAACAGGGATATATCACTTGAAACCATGGATTGGCTAAGGAACTCATTTAAGATGTTTTTGTGGATTGTTGACATACACAAAAAATCTAAAATGGAGATTTGTGCTGGCATCTTTTGTAATTGTTCAATAATGTCAAACTTCTTTTCTTGGTCAGTTTTAAATGTCTTATTCTAAGGTATAATGGTTGGTTGGGTAATAGGTGAAGTGGTAGATGGTTGTGGGCCTAGGATGGTAGTCTTTGACCTCTGAGTTATGATTGCACAATCGAGATTAAATACAAGACCATGATTACTAATAAATGATGGTGATGTTGGAGGACTAGATAAGATAAGTCTTGGTTATTGGTGCACTTGTGTGTGGTCACAAGGCAATGATGAGTTATCGATATAGGGTCTAAAATTAGTAATCCCTACTTGTTGGTATGCTTGTATGCAGTCCCAAGTCAATGAAGGATTATCAATGTGAGTTGATAGATTAGCATTATTTAGCAAAGGTCTTGATTGATTAGTATTTGGTATCAGATTGATGGAGATGGTATTAACGCAACCTCCTACAATATGACCTACAACCCTATTGTAGTCATGTGTAACTACATGATAGGTCTATTGGTTGTTGCCATTTTGACCTTGGTTTTGTGCATTGTTTAGACATTGTTGGTGATTCTATTGATTCTATTGGTTTGGCCTTGGTTGTTGAAACTATTGTTATTGGTGTTTTACTAGTCATTATTATTGTTGTTGTTATTATTGTTGCAATTATAGTTGGTTGTTATGCTATGAAAAAGGGTTTTGAAAGATTCCAAGGTTTTTATTGGAATTGTAAGCACCACCATCTAATGTTATCTCCCTATTTTCCAACATATTCTAAATCAAATGTTTAATTTGTATACAATGACATAAATTATGCCTATTAAGCTGATGATATTCACAAAATTCATTTTGGTGGTACCAATCAGGATAAAGAATGCCCTTAGGATAATGTTTTAGTATAGGCCAGCTAATCATATTAGTGGTGACAAGCTTGTGAAACACATATTCAATAGGTTCTCCAAGGTCACTAAAAACATGATGAGTAGGCATTATTCTCCTTGGAGGAGGGGTTTGTAATGGAAAAAGTTGATTCATTTGTTATGTGGGCCTAGGATGAAAAGGTTGTGGGTTAGGTATAATTTGCATATGCTACATGGGTTGAGTAGATGGTGTTTGCACCATTTGGACATGTCTTGACTTTGTTACTCTGTTTCCAACAACATTTTTATTGTGGTTGAATTGTTTTGGTCTATCATTATTGTTGGCCTACATCGATTGGGATGCTTGCACTTGGATTTGATGTTGGTTTTGGCTATTTCCTTAATTAGTACCTTGATTCTGATTTGATGAAGTAATCTTGATGATCCTTTTATTAATAAGGGTTTGATCGATCAACAAACCTTTGTCAATGATCTCTTTAAAGGTATGTTCACATTACAATTCCAAATGATAAGATATCTCACTGTGCAAATTTTTGGTAAAAATAGAAGCTAATTGTTTATCTAGTAAGCTGTGAGTGAATTAGCTCAAAAGGGCTCTACATCACTCTTGATAACTTGTAAAACTTTCACTGGCCCTTTGTTTAGCTTGCATCAAATCGACTAGTGAAATCTCATGTTCAAGATTATATGAAAAGTATTGCACAAACTTCTCTGAAAGATCATCAATATCTGATACAAAATTCTTGGGTAACTTAAAAAACCACTCCAAGGCTTGCCCTATTAGACTCCTTGGGAACAAAATCAAAATTTATATGTTGTTATATGCCACTGGGTGGCATGCAACAAATAACTCTATCAAATGGGCTTTGGGGTCACCTTTCCCCATATATTTATCAAATTTTGGTGGTTCATACCCTAGAGGAAATGGTATCTTCAAGTACTCTATGTTAAATGGATAAGAACACATGTCATACAACTTAAAAATTTTGGTTTGTTTCCCAACTTAGATGGAAAAAATCACATCCTTCATTTGTTGTAGTTCTTGGGCTAGGAAACTAGAGGGAACATTAGTTTGAGGTGGAATATTGGCCTGGATAGATGATTGAGCATTTTAATCGATGTATGATGGAGGTATGTGTTGGGGTATGTTGGTTTGGTTGGGAAATGGACCAAGAATATGCATGCATGAATTAGGGTTTGATTATTGAAATTATATGTATTATGGTGTTATATTCTAGTTTGGATTAGATATATTAGCCTGATTTTGGGGATTTTGAGGCTAGGATAGAGGAATATGGATGTATTGTGATTGTTGTGGTTAAATAGGGACATGTTTTTGACTAATCAAACCTTGTTGTTGAGGGGGTACTTGTGAACCAAGACCATGTCTTTGAATTAGTGGTCATTTTGCATAAAAAGAAAATGTTGCCTAATTGGTACTTGAGGAACATTGGAACCTCTTTATTGTGTGAATCCCAATTAGGAAGTGGACACATGTTAGAAATTCAACATTTTTTATTGACCAATAATCATACATTATTGATTAGACATAATTTGGATTTGAATTAGTAGATTGGTCTGTGAATAAAGAGGTATGTGTGTTGCTACCTAGCGAGATGGAACATTAGTTGCCCCTATTGAGGTGGTAATATATTTTGCCTTTGTTTCATTGGTATGTTTGATTGTGCCTATTGTTGTTTAACACTACTTGTTACCTATTAGGGATGAGTAAGATTCATCACATTCTATTATTAAGGCATGGCATTGGTTGTTAGCTGGCTACCTAACCCTATTAGTTGATCTTTTGAGGAAGTAGCTGGTTGAAGATTAGTGGTAGTAGTTGGTTGAGGTTGGGAGGTAGAAACTCCTACTCTCTAATTTGGAGAACCACTCATGGTGTTAACTAAAGGTAGACTTATTGTGGACTAGTTGTTTGTGTACTTACACCACTTTGGTTTGGATTGGATATTGCTTGCACATTGTCCACTACATTTTGCTCAGTACTCTATGTAAAATCAGAAGACACTTCTTTTATGGTTGGCATATGAAACAAGTTATCGACTGAAGTGTTTTGCGTGAATGGGTCTATACCTTGATTGTCTTGCCTAGTCAATTATATTAACACTCATGTTGAAGGAACTAAATCTATGAGAGGCCTATTTAACATGGTCATCTGATTAAAATTACATGTTAGGCTTAATTAAGTTTGGTATGTTGTTTGCATCTGTATAAGTGATCCTCCATGGGGTCCTTTCCTTTGACAAGCATACTAGGGTTCTGATATGCCACTAGAGCTAGAGATAAAGGATTTTTGGAAGAAGCATGTTTACTATATAGTATGTTGTGAGGCATTCTTACTAGACTTGGCAAATTTTTATGGGGTAAGTTTGTTAGAAACTTAGCCCCTACTTCTATAGCTCTAACCAAAACCTCATCTTTGTTTTACAGTAAATGATGCTCAAATAGATAAGGATCATATGTGGATAGTGTAGTAACATAGTACGTTTGTTGAGGAAATGGTTCTTCAACTATAAGTACTACATCTAGGTACTGATCTATTTGTTCCTGATCTTGCTCCAAGTATGGAGGTGTGTTAACCAAATAATGAACCAATGGGTCTTAGTTTTGTGCCCTTGTTTGAGTTTTATAAGATGGATAAAGATTTTTCTCATAATCAACATTGTCTACATAGGGGTCTTAATCCATTTCTTCTTCTACGACTACATTACTAAATATTGAATTGTACATGAAGCCACTACGAGTGTAGGAAGATATGTCAGGATCCATAGTAAATGTTTTGTGACAAAAAGGAATAGAGTTATACAAACTCTAAAAAAGTGATGTCTAAAAAGAGGTTCAAGCTTGATATAACTCAGTTAAAAGGATGAACATGTATATCTAAAAAGGTTGATGCAATGACTTATGATAAAACAAGCTAACATCAAATGTCCAACATTACACATCTCATATAAAAAAGGTCAAGTAAAAGGACCGTAAATTGAAATGCCAAATTTTAGGATCAAAAGTGTTTTAAATGAGTCTAATCTAGGAAAAACAATAGTTGCTAAGTCTTTTAGCCAAATGCAGCATTAAAATCTAGGCTTAAACAAAGGTACGTGCTAGAAATTTTGACCAAATGATATCAAAACCTAGAATTTAAAGATGAGATATTTAATCTAACAAATTTGAAACACTTCTAACAAAAACCAGGCATCTGAATCTTGAACATAAACTTGATCAATATGTATGAGGTATGAAATAAAAGACACTTGGAAATATTTTATTTTCTCCCAAATAATGGCACAAACTAGACTCTTTTGACCAATGAGCTAGACAAAAATGAACGTCATATTTGCACTAGACAAAGGCTCACAAACAAAACTCGAATTGGTTTGAAATTTTGGAAAAACTTGGACTCTATGAAAATAGCCCTATGATACAAGTTTCAAAATAATTTGAGTAGTATAATAATGCTAAAATGCTCAAAAGGTATGACAAATGTTTGCTTCAAGACTCTAAGGCAAAATGGTTTAACATGATTTCGGTAGCTTAACACTATTCTCCTTAACTCAAATGACACACACAAACAAATTTTGATAAATCTCTAAGGCAAAAGTGTGATATCAAATGAACTTAAGACAAATGGTAAAATATGAAAGGTAGTAAGAAATGTAGCCTAGGACTCAAATCATAAGTGATACACAAGATTACTTGAGTCCTACTAAATGATGATAATGATTATGAGTCTAAAAATAACCCTTAAAGTAAATTGAAAAATGAACCGAAGTCCACTCAAAATTAGTGCAAATGTAAAACCCACTTAACACATCAACCTTATGAACTTATAAAGGTACAATTTTGAATTTAAATTATCAATGGACTTAAGCAAAATGGGCAAATGGTCCAGACTCAAATGGGAAGCATAACTGCACCAAAATGGAAGACATGACGTAAAGTTTATTATAAACTTTTGAACAAGGAAAAAGATTATTTTTACTTGGGAAACATAACTCCTCCTTGCTCATGAAATGGTGGACAATGTGTTTATGTAACCCTTTTTTTAACAGATAATTTTGACTCCAAATAAGACCAAGTAATCTAAGACAAAGACAACTAAACTAATTAATTGTCTTAAGCCCTAAACTGCCAAGGTATGGTAAAGTGGAGTAAATTAAACTAGTAATTTTTTAAACATTTATAGATGGATTAGATACATAAAACTTTTGCATCAAAATTAAAGAGAATAAAAATATTAATTAGGTCCATGTCATATGGCTTATTATAAAAAGGTCTTACCTTTTTTACAACCATTACATCCATTGCTTGCTCAGTGTAGTGCAATGTCCAACATGATCATACATCTTGGGCTTAGTCGCTAGCGATAAGAGATGGTTTAGCTACTCAAACCACCATCCTAGTGGGGTGATCCTAATTTATATACCCCCTCCCATGGAGAGGGGTTGAAGACAATGATGGTAGATGAATTTCAGGGTCAAGGTTTCCCTATAGAACTTATGGGAGGTAAAGAAGTCCCCCTCACAAGCCAAGATGTAACAAAATAAAAACTAAGAAAAAGAGATTTATGGTTGTTTCTAGATCACCCAAGCCATGTAGGTCTTGGGGAGATCCTTCACAACATCTCTTTATGCCTTTGGATTAAGGCATTTTGTACTGAAGATGGCCCTTTTCATCACATAAATTCCCTATAGGGGACGGGGGAGAACATACACAACTTCCTCTTTGCTCAAACAAAATTAACTAAGAAAACAAATATTAACTTATATAAAATAAAAAACTTAAAAATGAGTTAAATTTTAGAGCACTAAAATGAAATATTTGGTGGTGTTCTTTAGCCCCTTGGCTTTAAGTTGAAAAACTTTGTAAAGAAACAATCACAAAACCATTCAAAGAAGCATCTAAGTTTTTTATTAAGAACCAAATGAAAGTTCCTAATTATTTTTAAGAACCCAAAAAGAGGTTAAAAAGATATAATTGATCTTGATTTGATAAATTTTAAAATAGGTCCTGCAATAAAATTATCAAAGTGTAGTTTAGCTTTTAAGTTCTTTTGTGAATGAGATAAGTAACTTGGAAAAGTATGCTCTTGGGTTTGGATGACCTATCGACTTGAAAGCATTACCATAAAATATAAACACATTAGGTTAGGCAAAGGTTAGAAAAAATTGCAATTAAAATTTCAAAAAATCTCAAAAAAATACTAAACCTATAAAACATGCAAACAACAAGTTAGAAGGTTAAAACAAATAAAACTGAATACATAAAACATAAAACCTGTAATTAGTATTTTAATCATAACTTTTACAATATATATTAGTTTGTCATGAAATTTATACAAGTTTTCAATAACTCCAAGGCACACCTCTCTGCAAAACATTAGGTTAAAATAGTAAACAAAAAAATTAGTAGCTCTGTACTATATGTTTTTACCATAAAAATAGAAAATAAAAAGTGACAATCACTAAAAGAGTCATAACTTCTAAACTATAAATCATATTTTAATGTAATTTTGAAAGAATTAAGATGAAACTAGTAAGAACAACTTATAAAAAATTTAGAAAAAATAGTAAATGAATTAAAAATAAGAGTCATTTTAACATGTATTTTTGTTTAAATATGTGGGGTGTGCAATCATATCCCACTGGGCATGTCATTTATGATCAAGGAATTTGACAAAGAGAGGAGGTTAGATCAAGTGTTAGTCCATAAAACCATGAAATAAACACACTAACATACTAACATATCTAAGCCTGGATCTTACGGGGGGCTTAATGAACAAACAATAATTGAAAACCCAACTAAAATGTAAAGAACAACAATCTTTACCTTCCTTGAGAGCTCCAAATGATTTTTTCGTTGGCTTGCTCAGATTGTGCTCAAAAGGTCTTCACCAATGGGGCTTGGCTATCTCCATCTCCTCTTGACACCATGCTTGGCTTGGCTTGTCTTGATTTTGGCATTATAACACTATGTATTTGCTTTATGGATCAACTCCGACATTATAACTCTATTATGTTTCAAGCTCTCTAAATGAAGAGCTCTAGGCTTGCCTTTATAAACTTCAAAATCACTTGGAATGTGTTAAATTGGAACCTTGGTTGAGTTTGAAAGGTGTGTTTGACATATTCCTAAGATATTGTTTTGATATTTTTCAAAAGTGACAACTCACAAAAGGTACGAATAGCTTTTAAGATGATCTTGATATTTGAATTTTCCTTTTTGATAATTGATTTAATTTCTCATGGATGAATTCAATTATGACTTGATTAAGATTTGATTTGATTTAACATGGTAATTAATCCTTTTTAGGATTTTGAACATGTTTGAATCATTTTGAATTAATTAATGGTGCATTTGTTCAATTTAATTGATTAATAGGACAAATTGATTTATTGCATGGTTATAAAGCCAAATTTGAGACATTTAAAAATTCTTAGGCTAAATGGTCAATGGTTGGTAAGAATTGGTCTAAATTTAGATAAGAAGCTATTGGTGGCCAAATTTAGGTGTCTATATCGAAAACTAAAATGAAAGTGATCATGTCGTGCATGATGCCCCCAATCTGAGCAAACTGGTATGATTTTGTGTAAAACTAAACAAACACTAGTAATTTGTAACTAAATATATATAAACCTGGATTGTAACTATTGTGCCTTTTTTGAAATTCTAGATTTTTCTACTTATAGAGATACTAGATAATAACACCATATCTTAGATAGTATCACAGTGGCACTAGTGTCCACTTTTGGTGCTAGTGTCCAATTATGTTATTTTTATACCAACTTTGATTTGTCTGACTATTTTCCATTGTGTTTTCCTAAAACTGAGATCTATATTTTGTGCCTATGTGTTGAAAATTATACTTTGAGTGAATTCAAATGGCCTAATCTCTATGACAAACCTCTATGAATGCCCCCTATTTTGAGGGGTGTTATTTAATTTGTGCAAGAATTGTCCTAAGAAAAAGCTCTGCATGATATATGTTGGCCTAAGTATATATGATATATGTGTAATAAACCAATGTAATGTATATACATGACATCAGAATGTAAGATAACCTAAGCATAAGTTTGTAATGTATGATATATGTTAGATATAACATTCACAAGGTTCTCAATATAGATATAACTATGTAAGCATGTGTATGAATAACAAATCTAAATAATAAACTAACTACCTAGGGGGAAGGGGCATGATGTCCATCATGGCACCCAAGGAAGAAGGGGAGATACATGTGATCCCTCATGACATCTAAAATTAGAGTGTGTAAAAATCAAGAGACAAGTGTCATGGCCATGACTCATACATAAAAGCATACATACAACACACTTGAGGCACGTAAAGTAGGCCAAGGGGCCACAATACAAGGGATGTGGGCCCATGTCACTAAATATGATAAATCAATACATACAAAGACATGCTTAAATGTCCCCATACATAAAGAGCAAGTAACTTAGCTTAGAGCCACATGGAAGGACATGTTCAAATGTCAGCATCCATAATTAGGAAGGTACACACAAGGACATGGGCATATGTCCAAAGCATACATACAATTAAATGAAATGGCATAGAACCATAGACAATGGCATGTTTAAATGCCCTCAAATATATGTAGAAGCATAGAGGCACAATCAAGTTTAAACTGATAAATCTAGAAATGAAACTATGTATGAACACGTAATATAAATTTGTGTAAGATCAAAGATGTACATAAACTGAGTCTAGAATAGTAGTAGTCTATAAAAATATGTGTAGCATAGGATGATTAATATAAATATATAACAATTCTAAATCTGTGATATAGAGTTTATAAATATGTGACATGGCAATTGGAACTGTGTATAAGATGCCCCCAAATGGGAATATTATCAAATAAGGAATTTGTATATGTGTGTATATGCCCCAAGTGGGTAAATAATAACAAATCTAGATCTATGTGATGGAACCGGATCCTGTAAGCATCTGTGAACACTCAAAAAAAATAAGTGAAGCATGTATGTGTGATAAAACCAGCTATACTAAGATAATTAGAATATGTAGTACCTGGCAAGTATAAAAAGTGTAAACATACAAATGCATACAATCTATAATTTTTATTTTATGAGCAAATATTTGAATTTTGTGTATTTTTGAAATATTATATCATTTTTGTATTTTTTGGATATAAGCTATGTATAAGCAACATGAAAGTGAAACTATTTACAAAGAGAAAAAGTGAATAACACTATGTACAAGTAGGTGCTATAAATAAATGAGATAATGCACAAATGAAGTGTAATGTCTATATAGACCTAAGAGCATATCCATGGGATTTGGATAATCAAATGGTAGATCTGGAAGGAGGTCATCTAATGTCAGATACTAAATTTGCCTAAACTCAAATAAATCATCATCATCATGATCATCATACCGTGATGTTTGTATAAGTGTAGCCTTACCTTTGGAATTATTCTAGATTATGTGCATTTGAATAGCATGTTGCTCTATTGTGTAAGAATCCTCCTATGCGGTCCCAAGTTAAATCACATTAGACTATGGGATATCTATGTGAAATTAATGATTCTCATCTAAGCCATAATGTCAAATGTGAACTATGTGTCCCTCATGACTGAAAGCCAAGAATTTATCTATGTAATTTACTATGGAATCCATTGCTTATAACCATGTACTGCCAAAGGTAACCTATGTATGAGTGCATGTGCTCATGATGAAGAGTAATGTGTTGGCCACATTTGGGCCACATGGAACTGGGAGTGTGGTATGTCTTAAGGAATCTTGATAATGTATATCATGTTATATCTCACTCTCCTAATGTCCTATGTGCTGTAATAATGCTAATGTGCAAGTGTTGAGATATGAATCCTCATCTATAGCAACATGAGGGATGTATTGGTCTTGGATGAAAACTCAGATAGTTGAGGGATCATTCCACAAATATCTATGTTGATGAATATTTTGTCATGGTACCTATACTAGTGGAGGTGGAGGTTGCATAATTTGAATAGTGCCTTGAGCCTTTAACTTATTCAACTTGTGATGTAATGTTGAGCATGTATCTATATCATGTGTTGTAAGCCTATGAAAATGACAAAAGGGTCTGCCATCTTGCTATGAAAATCTATTGACAAATTTATGATGAACTATGGGTAATGTCATCAATCCTGTGTCAAGTAATATATGTAGAATCTGATGTGGTCTATCCTATGAATTGTCTCACTAAATTCATATAACTGAGTCAATATCCATATATGTAGCCATATGTACTAATTGAATGGAGGAATTTGCCTCTAATTGTAATTGAATGGGTGAGCCTATAGTTGTAAGACTATGAACTAGTGGTGTTGACTATGTGGGAAAAGGCATGAGTGCCTTAGAATCATCTCTATACTCTCTGGGGCCAATTAGTGTGAAGTTCAATCCACATAAGTAATCATCATTGTCAATGGGTGTTGGATTATTTTTTACGGTGGCATGGGAATCTGTATCAAAGTTGCAGATATATACTTCCTCTAATTTAACAAGTAATGGTAAATGTGCTATGAGAAGCCCATCATATGCCATGGGTGTAGATAACTATAATATAATAGTGTCCTCTTCCATCATGAGTGAAGGTAATTGTGTTGTAGGAGGATCTAGAATGGGTGTAGGAATAATGGTGTTAGATTCTCAAACCTCATATGTATGCATCTATTCAATCAAAATATTGTGAGGTGGGGACCCCATAAGAACATGAGGTGTCTCATCTAAAGATGTACTCAGGGTGGTAGGCTCGGTGACTCTACAATATGTGAATGGTTGATTATCTATTGGACTTGTGTATAAGTATCCATCATGTAAAAACTTGACATATCTAGGCAAGGTAGAGGGTACAACCTATATAGCATGTATTAAGGTCTCATAAGTAATAGGTTGTATTGAAAATGATTAGACATCACCTGAAACTATGTAGGTAGGGTTTTTGGTCCAATCATAATATCCAATGTAATAAAACCCAATGCTTATCTAGGAATGTCATCCAAACCTCTATTGTTCTTATATGTCTTTTGAATGAATGTCATATCAATCCCCATAGTCTATATAAATGTGAGGTTGCATATGTTAAGTCCTAAACCATTATTAATTAGAACTCATTTAATAGTAGTGGTATTGATTTATTCTTGAATGAAGAGTGGTAGATTCTGATCAATAACTGACTTTGAGTGTAAATCCTCATTCAGAAAATATATAACGTCCCTCAATGTCCTTGATGGTGTTCATGAAAGATGCAAAATAAGGTGGTTCTATGTCACGAGGCAAATATGTATGATTGAATATTTGAAAAGAATATCTTTGAAAATATTTACCTTTTGAATTATTTCAAATATGGAGATCTTAGTCGGTGTGTTTCTCAATTGATCCACATTATCAAATGCTCTGTGTTGATCCCTAGGTCATATTATAGTATTTTAGGGATGAGGAAGGATGGTGGCATTACATTGTTCTTGTATAGGTTGAGGAGGCATTCTATTCCATCTAGTATTTTAGCTTGATCATACTATAGGATCTAATATTTGTTGAGGGCAAGTAGTAGAGGCAGGGTGTGAGCGAAAGTAATCAACTAGTCTAGTTGAAGGCAAAACAAAAGGAGTCCTCTAAGATCTCTATCATAGGGTAGTAACTAGAGGTAACTCAAATTGATCCATGCAAAAATGATCCTCATAGAAAGGGGACTCAAGAGAGAGTGGACCAATGTGTGAAACAAGTTGAGTTCTGACATGGTCTATGAGAGGAGTGGCATACATGTGCATCTTTCTACAAATGGTGGGTAATAAGCATGTATGAAAAACCATAAGAATTTGTACCAAAAATTAGAAAATGGCATTTATCCTCATAATCATGATGATAGGTTGTAGACTGAAAACTAAGTATATTTTTTAAATAAGAAGGGAATCCCTAATGGTGCACTAGGGTTTGAAATAATGTGCTCAAAGTAAGTCGGGTTCACCAAATGAATTAACTTTTTAGGATTATGGAGTATAAGCCCTAGGTTATTAAAGGGTCTAAGTACAGTAAATTAGGGTATAAAAATATGCAATAAATACAACCACTAATTTTTGAAAGAGCTGAGCTAAATTGATATTTATAATAATAATAAATGAATACTTAGTTGGAAAATGATTGAGACAGATGATATGGAGGCTAAAAATTGGCACAAAAGTTGATCAAGGTGTTATAAATAGGATCCAGGTGTTATAAATCCTCTTGTATAATAAAAACATATTTGGGTAGCAGCATTGTTGTGCTAGTGTATACCTTAGGCACTAATGTCCTCTTTTCGAACGATTTTTGGTTTTTTTAGATTAGTTCATGTTCCAACTCTGGTTTAAATTTTAGGTCTGTTTGATCAATACTTTTTCCTATAGTTCTATTTTCCTCAGAAAATCTTAGGTTTGCATGCTTGCAAGAGCTTAAATGATCACCATGATAAAATGGGTTAGTGGGTAAGATGTGTTAGACTTGTGATCCACACCCCTGTGTGGGCATGCTACCTACATACCAATACTCTGAGGAGATATCAAGCCCAATGTAGTTTCCTCATCTAAGTGTTTGGTGTAAGTGTAAGTGAATGGTAGTATAAGTGTTGACTTGAGTGTTTTGAGTGTGATTGAGACTTGAAATATGAATAATCTTAGCTTATAATGGGTGTATATGATTGTATTTAGTAGTAAGGTAGAATAGGGATTAATAACCTTGATTGTGCACAACTTGTTCTAAGCTTTTTTGTGTGTATTTGCATATGATTTTATCTAGTGGATAAAGGGCTAAATTTATGTATATATATTGATATGGTGCTTATGCATGGTTTGAAATAGGTTTAGGTTGACCCTAGGTGATTTAAGAATTGAAAGTATATGTGTTGGAGCTCAAATAGGGAAAAGGACAATAGCACCTAAATAGGACAATAGCATTATGGCACTATTGTCCACTTATGATGCTAGTGTCCAGTAGCATAACTTGAGGCACTAGGGGCTTGGATGCCTAAGGAAGGGTCTAGGACTAATTTTGAGATGTCTAGGTATGTATGTGGCCTATATGATAGCTAGATAAGTGTCTAAATAGGCCCTAAAATAGGTCTAGGACTAAGCTAGGAATGTTGGTCTCAAGTAACACAATTGGCACTCAAGTGTCATTTTTAGATGATTACAGGGACAAAGGAGTATACTTATTTAATATTGTATTGTTACTTAGAAAGATGAAATCATGTATTAATAATTATGTTGTTAACATTATAAGTTGTTAGAAGATTGATTCTGGTTTATATTTTACTTTTGAATTAAAATGTTGGACTAACAAAAGATGAACGTTGACTTGTTTTACTTAGTACATACTTAGATGTATTTGTATTTGTAATTGAAAATGAAACAAAGATATGGATTCATGTATTGTATTTAACCACTTACTATGAATTTTTACTTCAACTCCTATAAATAAATGTAAATCTAAATTTTGAGGACCTATCATAAGTACAATACAATTGTACATTTCATAGATCTAGCCCTTATTTAAATGTATGAACTTTACTAGGAAGGATAATATAGGATTTTGGTTGGCATGATGAGTCTATATGCTTGGTATTAATGGCTTCTTTCTTAGTGTAGGAAAATTGGTTGGTGGTGTAAAAATTCCATTCTGGCCACAACTAGCTTTTAACTAGACTTCAGATTGATTTCTAGTGCAAATTAAGCCGAGGAATCACTAAACATCCCAATTTCATCTGCACATCAGACATTAGTGTTCAGAATCATGTTGAGGCATCCATGTTTGGGGTATTATCTTATATATAATAGTAACCTCTCATGGATTCATCTCCAATCACCTTATGACCTAGTAATCTAGGAGTTTGGCCTTTAGACCCATTAAGCAAGGCACTTGAACAATTCTTAAAGTGTTAAAATGCTAAGCATAATGAATCAACTAATTAAGCCAAATTAAATGCTTAGGTGAATTTTCCATGTGCAATTAGTGAATTTTTTTTAAAAATTAAAATTCAATAAAAATGAGGTCATGATGATGGCATCATCCTCAAAGTCAAGGGATTAAAATATCTCCCTAAATGCCTGAAATGTAGAAATGGAGAGCCATGCCTAATAAATGGGATCTCTATCCCAAATATTAATTACATGTCCTCTCCTTAACTCAATTGGGGTTATACTTAACTCAACTAGGGTTAGTTTAAACTCAATCATAATTAAATCTAACCTAAATATACTTGGGTTAGAGCTAGTTTTGGAGGCTATAAATACAAGGCTTCACTCATTGATAAATAAGCTCTTTTAGTGTAAAGTTATCATGAAAAAATATATACAAAGCTTTAATTATTGTAGTGTTACTATGACCATTTACTAAGTTAATCCAAGCCTAAGCCAACCAATATTACCAAGGTGACGAGGAGAGGTGGAGCAATAGAGCTTAATTGACAAAGATTTCTTGATCACACAACCGAGCACATAAAATCATTGCTAACTCATAACACTTGCTCTCATGGAAGGTAAAACCTCTTATTTTATTTTTAGATGTTAGTTACTTGTGTATTTCTCTAGCTCCTTGAGTGTCTAGGATAGAGGTGTAAGTTTTTAGTGTGTTTATTTTGATTTGTTTTCATAACTAACACGATACTAATCTCTCTTGTATGCATGCCTTGGTTACATAATGGCATGCCCAGTGGGACCTGCACCCTAAAAATTTCTTCATAAGGCCTTTTAAGACCTCTTGCTAACATATTTCATTACAAACTTGTGATTTAGTGACCCAAAAAGTGAAAAATTGAAGCTCACAGATGTTACACAGAGACATGCAGTTTTACACCTAGTTGTGATATTATTATGCGAAGATGTGGTATTCCACATGTGATTTTGCATGCTAGTTGTGTTATTACAATATAGAAGTGTGGTTGTGTGATTAGATTTTGTTTTCCTTGATATATGTAGTTTTGCATTTGATACGTGTGTTATTATGTTTTCAATATGCAATTTTGAACTAACTTGTGTGGTTTTATAAGGAAGTGCGACATCAAAACTAGTAAATGTGTTATTGCTATCATGATATGTATTTTTGCATTATTAAAATGTGGTATTGCATTAACTTTCTATGTTTCAAGTAAAATGCATTTGTGAAGGGTAAATGTGTTATTGTACTCGTAATATGCAGTTTTGTTATGCGTAAATATAGTTTTGCGCTAACATTATGTTTTGTTTGCTAAAGTGTAGTTTTAAACTAACAGTTGTGGTTTTGAAAAAATGTGGTATTGCTCTATGGAGATGTAGTATTACACTATGTGAAAAAGAAAAGAAACCCGAGAGCTAAAATTTAGTTATTATTTTCTCATTTTTTATTTAGCTTCTAAGCAAGAGAACCCCCTAACACTTTTTGCAGGACCCAAAGGCCAAGGAAAGAAGTTTTAACACTTTAAACCTTTAAATCACATTTATATTTGGTGCTTAAAAATCATCTTAGTCATTTGTTTTTGTTTTTTCAAAGTTTATATAAGCAAACAAAGCCAAGGGGCTAAACTTCATCTCACATTTCATTTAGTGTTTTAAAACGAACTCTGTCAGGATCTACTGGCTCTCAAAAGAGCACACATGATTACCTTTGTATAAGCAACTAAAAATGGAATTTAACCAGAATGCACAAGTAACTAGAAATAAGAAATAACACAAAATATGAGAGATAATACCCAATTGTATTAATACTCATCCAGAAAGAAATACAATGAAGAGACGCCACACTCTTCCACACCTCTCAGGCTTCCCACACCCGGTGTACAGTGATTCACCTTCAAGAGTTCACTCTCTCAATTACAGTCATACACACAACTCAAACACAGAGTTGTTCACCTCCAACCAGACAGTAACAATACTGCCAGTACAACCGAGTACTCCACGTACTCTAGGTCCAAGTACACCACGTACTCCAAGTAGATCTCACCTGATATTGCTACCTGTTGTGTTGATCACCTTGATCCTGCTACCACTTGTAGATCAACCTGGTTCTGCACACCTAAAAACCTAGACCTCACACACAAACACACACACACCTGCAAATCAATTGATCTTACTTACCATGTAGATCTCACCTGATCTTGTTATATCGAAGATCAACCTAGCCTTGCACACCTACCAACTGAGATCATACACACCCAGAAGAACCCTTGTCCTTACCTCACCAAGTCCTTATGATTCTCCCTTGGATAGAACCCTTCTATTTCTACAAAAGCCTTCTGATTCTACCATCTTACAATACAGCCCATGAGTCTATTAAATAGATCTCATACAAACAATAATTAGACTTCTAATTACAATAATTAGAACCATAGCTCCAAGACTAAAATTAGTCTCTCACATGCAAACAAACTATCCATCCAAAAATAGACCAGTTCAGGAGACGCATGCACACACAGGCTACCAATGTCGGTTCCTGTCTGAACGACGTCGGTCGACACATAACCGACGTCGATTACTGTGAACACTGAAGATGATCAACGTCAGTTGATCAGACTGATGTCGATTGCCTGCAACTCAGCAACCTCCTCCTATTTGCATCTTGGTGAAGCTTTTAGCTCCACAACCTAACAATCTCTCACTTGGAGATAAACAACTGCACCTATACCTGTACTTGTACATCGTCTAATTTTGTTTCCTAGCTTGTATCCCTCTTCAAGTTCAACCTTGAAGACCAACCACCACAAATCCTATGGTGCACCTCCTGTCATCCAAGTAACCTGCCGCATCCACATATACAAACCCATGTATAAAAGAACTTGACCCTACATAGCATGTTAACCTACTACTGGTCCCTCTCAGATACCTGAGAATCCACTAAATTGCACTCCAGTGCTTCTTTCTTGAATTGGCTCCAAACTTGCTGACAGCTCCCACTGCGTGGGCAAACTCAGGTCTAGTACTCATGTACTTAACCTCATCATGTGATTAGGGACACTGTTCTATGAACTGTCCATCCATAGGTGTGCATAACGGTTCTACATCTTGCATCTCGAACCATGCCACAACCTTATTCACACAATCATCCTGAGACAACATCACCCTGTGATCTTCCCTGTCTCTAGGAATACTCATGCCAAGGATTTCTGCTCCTGAATCCTTCTTGGGGCACATCTGAGCTACCTTTACCTTTAGCTCAGAAAAACCCTGTATGTGTAACCCTGCAACAAGCAAACACACTACATATAATAACAGGATGATGTTGCAATCATCACCCAACCTGGTAAAGTAAACATAATGGTTACATTGACATTGACTAAAGCCATGCTTTGTCATCCACCTATCAAACTTGTACCACTATCCTGGAGCTTCCTCAAGACCATATGACCTAGCCTTCTGTCTCACCTTTCCATTCACTCCTTCCTTTAACCTCAGAATCCATTTGTCTCTCAGTGCTTTCATCCCAGCTGGCAACTCTACCAAAACTACCATTTGGTTCTTGACCAAGGAATCAAATTCCTCATCCATGCCATGCTCCCACTGTTTCCTAGATCCTACCTGCATTGACTCTACAAAACTTCCTGGTCCATGACCATCAGTGAGCACCAGGTAGTATAAAGAAGGGGAATAATGAATTTGAGGCTTACTTACCCTTTTAGTCCTCCATATGGGTGTTTGAGACACCTTGACAGCTTGTTGTCCGCCCAAAATCTATTCCAGTGACCGATGTCAGTCACCCCTCAGTCTGCACCCGACTGACATCAGTTCCATGTGACCAACCTGACTGTCGACGCCGGTTCCCTGACTGATGTCAGTGTCCTACTGGTCACCGAACATCGGTGTCCACCTGCCCGACACCACTGACCTCAGTCTGCACATGACCGACATCGATACCTATCTGATCGATGTCAGTTCTTACTTGATCGATGTCGATACCTGTGTTTTCCTGTGAGCGATGACCTTTACCCACGAGCACACTTTGGATCAAAACCTTGTCCAAATCTCCCTTGCTCTACCAAAATAATGTCTATCCCCTTGAGCTGATCTCTGTCTGTCATCCCCTCCATGAACACTAAGGCTTTCTAGTTCTTAAGTTTGTCAAAGACATCAGTCTTCCTCTTAAGAACATGCATCTCCTTCTTACTCATGTGACCAAGCCTACAAATCCACGTCTTTACAATAGAAGGAGAATCAGTAATACAAGTAGGTAGATAAAGAGTACCTACTTTCTTACCACATGCTAATTTAAGTGCATCCACTGTGAGAGTTACTGTGCATCTCTCATCACCCAACTTTCCTAAAATTAGACTCCTCTTTAGGACTGGGACCTGTGATATAGGAGCATCTACATATATCTTGGCAAGATGTAGTTACATTGGGATGATTGAATTCAAATTCTTGTTTCCCTCCAAATTGTGTTTAGATTTCAAACTTTTACCTTGAGAGTAAATGTCATTGTCAAAAGTGAAAAGGTAAAATTAGGTAAGAGAATCTCCATGTTGGAAGCCAATCTTGGCTTAAAGAGCAAATGAGGGGAGTGGTTAAAATCTTTCAACCGTAAGATAATACTTGAGATAAATATTCTCATATTAGAATATGGTTGTAAATTAAAAACTGTTTGTTGTTTTATCTTGAGCCCAAGTTGGGTGTAGAGGTTAGGGGAGAAGATTCTTTAAAAACAAACAAAGTAAGATATGCATTGGTGGCATGAAGAGGGACAAAGAGGAAAAATAGGGAGGATCTCCTTAGGGAGAGGAAGAGTCAAGAAGGCCATTCGGCCTGTATTATGAAAATCAAAATATTATGGCTATTGTCTGGCAATGCAAAAAGGAAACATATGCGTAGGCATTTGGGACGGTGCAGCTGAAGAAAACCAACAGCGAATGCAAAAAGCTGCATAGCATGAAAGTTGACGTGGAGATAAAAATATGTAGCAAAAGTAAATCAAAGTTCATCAGTTTGTGAGAGACACGTAGCAGTAGCAAGGATTGCAGAGGAGGATAAGAGGTAAGTCTATTTTGTTCATTCTTATTTGTAAAGACCGAGCCCATGCATAAACTGGCCAGAACCCAAAGGTGTTGGTTGCTGTGGATTTGGGGACTTCCCTGTTGGATTTGACCACTACAAATCCTGGCCAGATTTGTCCAAGTATGACCCCTACCCATAGAGTGGGAACTTTTGATATTCATTTTGTTGCGTTGAGGACATCCCTGAAGAGTAATTTCCATTCCGATATGAAGAACTTGATTGTGAATTAAATGGATATGGAGAAGCTTGCTGGGAGAGAGAGACAGATGAGGACTGTGTGTGTTGGCCATTGACTATGCTAGCTATTGGCGGAGTTATAGCTGTTGGTGACTCATAAGCATTGCCACTGAGAAAATCTATAGTTTGCTCCATTTTCTGAGCCAAGTTTACAGAACTCGTTGTAGTGAGGAAGTCAAGGAGATCAGAAGGACTGTGGTCGATGGTGGCATTGTAAGTCTGCAAGATGAAATGCCAAAATGATAGCGATGCCAAGAGGAATCCAATGCTGAGTTAGATGAGAAATTTGCTAGCAAAGGGAGAAGGATATCTAACACCTTAATGCCATGGAGATTAAGATCTGATGCCTGCAGGGTTGTACATTGTTTGAAGGAAGAGCAGGTTGTTTGAGTCAGCAGGTCTGTGGTTGCTAAACAGGATCTGAGTCACCAATGTGAGTCACAGGAAAGTTTGCATATAGCTCAAACTAGGGTGAGATGATGCTTTTCCAATGAAGACTAAACTTGCAAGTTGGATGGCGGTAAGGCAAGGAATGGATTGTGTTTGCCGAAGATAGCTCGTTGTAATGAAAGAGCAACAACTCGTAACATAATGACTGTGTCAGACAGTAGGATCGAGATGACTCTGAGCCAAGTGCACCATTTATGGTATTTGAGGACCTGGAGGCTGCACGCAAAGTGTTTGACCATATGTCTGAGCATGACATCTGCTCGTGGAATGTGATTATTGTGGGCCAAACAAGTTTCAGAATTGTTTGAAAAATGCAGCGGTCCGTCTTTGAGGCCAACGAGTTCACATTTGCCAACATGAAACTGGTGGTCCTGGAACAAGGCATGGAAGTTCATAAGCATGTAATTGTAAATGGTTACGAATCTAATGTCACTGTTGCAAATGTGTTGGTTAATATTATTTCAATTTAAATGCAAACTTGAGTCTGGAAATAATGTGTCTATTTGGAAAAAGCTATATTTATAAAAGGCACCTGTTCGCCTATTTGTTTAAGGAAGGTGGTCAGCGCATCATTTGGTATCAGAGCTTGAAGCTCTTGGGATTTGTTGAGGAAAGGTATGAGTAATATTTGCTATTTGATTTGAGTTTATTGTGTTTGAGAAGTAAACAGGTGAAGAGGAAGGCAGTCAAGCCATTGAGGCTTAAGAGGAGAAGAAGCCAAGGAAGGCTTAGTGAAGAGCCAAGAGAAGCTCAAAAGTAAGGGAGCAAGTGAATGCTCAAGAGGAAGATCCAAAGCAAGGTAAGCTTGGATTTAAGAAATTATTGATATTTGTTTAACGAAGTGTCATATAACCATTAAGTAGGATCAAAAGACTAGGATGCAAAAGGCCTAGGTGAGATCAAGGAGATTGTCAAAAGACCCGTCAAGGAGAAAGGCTTGGGTGAGACAAGGGATCAAGAGACCAAGGTGGAAAATACTTGGGTGAAGATCTCAGAAATGAAAGTATTGTTGAAGGCACTACAGAGAAGTAAGGTACATGAGGGCACCAAGAAGAAAGCAAGCATCCAAAAGAAGAAAGGTATGACTAATGTTGACTTTGATAAAGAGATTGCTAGTTTGTGGGAAGATTTAGCTAAAATTAAAAGCATGTTTGAGTTAGGGATGCGATCAAATGAGAAAGTGTGGGTATGGCCAATAAAGAAAAGGTTGAAGTGGCCAATTGATCTCCTAATGAAGAGGAGAGGAAGGCAACATGAGATTGCCAAGAAGAAAGAAGCCCATAGAGGCTTAAAGAAGATAAGAAGGTTGCCAAGTGAGCAGCAAGAGGAAGAGGTGGAGAAGAAGGTTCTCATTGTGGAGAACAAGAGAAGAGAAGAAAGAAAAGATGAAGTGCCAGGAAGAGCACTTGAAAAGATAAGAGTGTTGGTGAAGAGAACACTCATAGGGACCTTGTGGTCTCTTGTTATTATATCTAATATTGTCTTTGCATGGGTAATTTTAGGTATGAGCAGCCTTATGAAGGTCAAAAGAAAGACCTTGAAGAATGAAGATATTGGTGCAAGAGAAGACACCAAGTGCACAAGTGAATGTGTAGGAGAAAAGAAACAGTTTGTTGTTATTGATAAGGAAGAAGAGATGCATTGGTTAATGCATGAGGGAGGTGTTGAGGAACCCCTACAAGCAAGAGAAGAGATGGAAGATGAAGATGACTTCCATGATGCCATTGAATGCCAAGAAGAAGAAAGAGGACAACCAAGCACAAAGGAAGAGAAAGATTGCTCCATGGAACAAGCTAACAAAGAGGTAAATGAAGTGTTAAGACCTAATTTTGATTATTATTGTGAGCATGAAGATGTTAATACACAGGTTAGAAGAGGCAAGAGGAAGATGAAGTCCTCACACAGAGTAGTCAATCATGGATACATAATGCCTAAGTGGATGGTGAAGCACACAAGCAAGCAACAAGTAAGCAAGTAGGCAAGTTTACCTTATAAGATTGGATTTTCTCATATTCCTAATATGAATGTAGGTGTGCAAGAAAATAAAAGGACAAACAAGGTTGGTTTTTCAGTATTGTCAAAAGAGCATGGTTGAAAGATGCCTACATGGTTTGTGAAGACAAATGATAAGAAGAAGAAACAAGTATGGGTGCCTAAGAAGGCAAAGAGTGAAGATGTGAGTGTTGAGCCAACAACACCAAGAAGTCAATGGAAGAGGATTGAAGATGATTCTAACAGCCAAGAGAATGAAGGAGAGATGGTGAGTATGGAAGAAGCATTCCATGAAAACAGGACACTTGAGAGGTATACCAAAGAGGTAAAAGGTAAACAAATTGTTTATGATGATGTTTTTGAATCCTTCAATGATATTTTCATGAGAAATGACAAATGGAAAGTGGCTATGTGGACTAATATGCAGCAAGGAGAAAATTTCAAATGGATGGATGATAAGGAAAGGGGAGAGTATGCAGCAAAGCAATGCCTCATTGAAACCAAAGAACAAACAAGATGGCTTCAAACAGTGATTGAAGAGGACAAGGAAACACAAGGTAATAGTGTTTTTGATAAGTATATTGATGATGATGAAGAAGCTAGTTTGTATGAAGAAACCATAAAGTGGATGAATGTATTTATAGAGAATGAAAGACAATTTGGTCCTAAATTTGATATAGGACATGAAGATTTGGATGAGCTTGTGTTGAGTGAAGAGTTGAAGAGGATAGAAGAGTTGTTGAATCCTCCAAAAGAGTTGTGTAGAGGCACATATCAACATGGTGGCACCATTGATCAGATGGAAAATGAATTGAGGTAAGAGCTAAGAAAGGATGAGATGAAGAGTAAGGTTATTGAAGGACAAGTAATACTTGTGAGTGATGAGCCCAAGTTTGATGAAGAGAATAGTGAGATAGATGAGAGCTCACTAAAGGAAGAAATGAGAATGTTGGAAGAGCTCTTTTGTTCTTCAAGAGAGCTACATACAGGCACGAACCATGATGAGAATACCATTGATGAGAGTGAAGCAAGAAAAGAGCAAACCCAAGAGGCAAAGGCAATTTTGATCAAGGAGCAAGAATGTGAAGGCAGCCAAGAGGCTTCATGGCCTAAAGATTTTGATTCTAAGGTGGCTTTGAATGTTTTGTATGTAGGTTTGAAGGTTGCTAAAGTGAATGACATACATGAGTCATTGGAGAAGCTCATGAAACAAGAAGAACAACAAGAAGATATAGAAGACATGTATGAAGATGAAGAAGCATGGAAGCGGGAGATGGCAGCTGAGAAAGAAATGAGGAGAAGAACATACCAGAAAAGGAAGAAAATAAAGAAGATGAAAGACAAAGACAATCAAAGACAAACAACATTGGCATTCACAACAAGACCTTGGGATCCAAGAATATAATGAAGACTAATGCATGGAGGAAGCATCTCATTTGAACTAAGGTTCAAATCTTTTCTACAGGGAGAGTATGATGCAGGAGCATCTACATATATCTTGGCAAGACGTAGTTACGTTGGGATGATTGAATTCAAATTCTTGTTTCCCTCCAAATTGTGTTTAGATTTCAAACTTTTACCTTGAGAGTAAATGTAATTGTCAAAAGTGAAAAGTGAAAAGGTAAAATTAGGTAAGAGAATCTCCATGTTGGAAGCCAATCTTGGCTTAAAGAGCAAATGAGGGGAGTGGTTAAAATCTTTCAACCGTAAGATAATACTTGAGATAAATCTTCTCATATTAGAATATGGTTGTAAATTAAAAACTGTTTGTTGTTTTATCTTGAGCCCAAGTTGGGCGTAGAGGTTAGGGGAGAAGATTCTTTAAAAACAAACAAAGTAAGATATGCATTGGTGGCATGAAGAGGGACAAAGAGGAAAAAAAGGGAGGATCTCCTTAGGGAGAGGAAGAGTCAAGAAGGCCATTCGGCCTGTATTATGAAAATCAAAATATTATGGCTATTGTCTGGCAATGCAAATAGGAAACATATGCGTAGGCATGTGGGACGGTGCAGCTGAAGAAAACCAGCAGCGAATGCAAAAAGCTGCATAGCATGAAAGTTGACGTGGAGATAAAAATATGTAGCAGAAGTAAATCAAAGTTCATCAGTTTGTGAGAGACACGTAGTAGTAGCAAGGATTGCAGAGGAGGATAAGAGGTAAGCCTATTTTGTTCATTCTTATTTGTAAAGACCGAGCCCATGCATAAACTAGCTAGAACCCAAAGGTGTTGGCTGTTGTGGATTTGGGGACTTCCCTGTTGGATTTGACCACTGCAAATCCTGGCCAAATTTGTCCAAGTATGACCCCTGCCCATAGAGTGGGAACTTTTGATATTCATTATGTTGTGTTGAGGACATCCCTGAAGAGTAATTTCCATTCTGATATGAAGAACTTGATTGTGAATTAAATGGATATGGAGAAGCTTACTGGGGGAGAGAGACAGATGAGGACTATGTGTGATGGCCATTAACTGTGCTAGCTATTGGTGGAGTTATAGCTATTGGTGACTCATAAGCATCGCCACTAAGAAAATCTATAGTTTGCTCCATTTTCTGAGCCAAGTTTACAAAACTCATTGCAGTGAGGAAGTCAAGGAGATCAGAAGGACTGTGGTCGATGGTGGCATTGTAAGTCTGCAAGATGAAATGCCAAAATGATAGCGATGCCAAGAGGAATCCAATGTTGAGTTAGATGAGAAATCTGCTAGTAAAGGGAGAAGGATATCTAACACCTTGATGCCATGGAGATTAAGATCTGATGCTTGCAGGGTTGTACGTTGTTTGAAGGAAGAGCAGGTTGTTTGAGTCGGCAGGTTTGTGGTTGCTAAATAGGATCTGAGTCACCAATGTGAGTCACAGGAAAGTTTGCATACAGCTCAAACTAGGGTGAGATGATGCTTTTCCAATGAAGACTAAACTTGCAAGTTGGATGGCGGTAAGGCAGGGAATGGATTGTGTTTGCCGAAGATAGCTCGTTGTAATGAAAGAGCAACAACTCATAACATAATGACTATTTCAGATAGTAAGATTGAGATGACTCTGAGCCAAGTGCACCATTTATGGTATTTGAGGACCTGGAGGCTACACACAAAGTGTTTGACCATATGTCTGAGCATGACATCTGCTCGTGGAATGTGATTATTGTGGGCCAAACAAGTTTTAGAATTATTTGAAAAATGTAGTGGTCCATCTTTCAGGCCAATGAGTTCACATTTGCCAACATGAAACTGGTGGTCCTAGAACAAGGCATGGAAGTTCATAAGGATGTAATTGTAAATGGTTACGAATCTAATGTCACTGTTGCAAATGTGTTGGTTAATATTATTTCATTTTAAATTCAAACTTGAGTCTGGAAATAATGCATCTATTTGGCAAAAGCTATATTTATAAAAGGCACCTGTTCATCTATTTGTTTAAGGAAGGTGGTCAACGCATCAACCTGCATGACACCATTCAACACCCATATGTTGCATGTCTGCAATTTCAACCACACTTCACCTTTGCCAACAATTTGACAAGGCTTACCAACCCAATTTGGGGTTGCATGGAAAGAGGCAACAGAATCTAAAAAACAAGATTCCACTTTATCCAAGGAACATACAAGAGTAACCCGTGCATCAATACCTACAACATCTGCATCTTCATTTCCTTCATGTTGATCTCCTACCAACCAACAATCTTTCTTTCCCTGCCCTTTCTTTTCATAACTCTATAATTGATTATTCTTGCTATTCTCTTTCATTCTCAGCTTACTTTCTTCTGCCATTGCTATACTCCCACTCCAACAGAAACTCCTGTGAGTGACCTGTAATCAAAAACCACTTAACACACTCTGAAACCAAGGTATTAGTGAACCAAGCTTTAAACCAAGCTCAGATGAACCCTGCTCTGATACCACTTGTCAGTGATCCTAGCTCTGATACCAGTTGTCAGGATCTATCAACTCTCAAAAGAGCACACATGATTACCTTTGTATAAGCAACTAAACACGGAATTTAACCAGAATGCACAAGTAACTAGAAATAAGAAATAACACAGAATATGAGAGACAATACCCAATTGTATTAATACTCATCCAAAAGGAAATACAATGAAGAGACGCCACACTCTTCCACACCTCTCAGGCTTTCCACACCCGGTGTACAGTGATTCACCTTCAAGAGTTCACTCTCTCAATTACGGTCACAACACACAACTCAAACACAGAGTTGTTGTTCACCTCCAACCAGTCAGTAACAATACTGTCAGTACAATCGAGTACTCCACGTACTCCAAGTCTGAGTACACAATGCACTCCAAGTAGATCTCACTTGATCTTGCTACCTGTTGTGTTGCTGATCACCTTGATCCTGCTGCCACCTGTAGATCAACCTGGTTCTGCACACCTACAAACTTAAACCTCGCACACACACACCCCTACAAATCAACTGATCTTACTTACCATGTAGATCTCAC
Organism: Torreya grandis; assembly: GCA_037957365.1. Classification (NCBI taxonomy): domain Eukaryota; kingdom Viridiplantae; phylum Streptophyta; class Pinopsida; order Cupressales; family Taxaceae; genus Torreya; species Torreya grandis. The sequence goes on from JARHVA010000213.1 coordinate 995,523, forward strand.
CTGATCTTGCTATACCGCAGATCAACCTGGCCTTGCACACCTACCGACCAAGATCATACACACCTCGAAAAACCCTTGTCCTTGCCTCACCAAGTCCTTATGATTCTCCCTTGGATAGAACCCTTCTGTTTCTATAGAAGCCTTTCGATTCTACCATCTTACAATACAACCCATGAGTCTATTATATAGATCCCATACAAAAAATAATTAGACTTCTAATTACAATAATTAGAACCATAGCTCCAAGACTAAAATTAGTCTCTCACATGCAAACAAACTGTCCATCCAAAAATAGACCAGTTCGGGAGACACATGCAAACACATGCACACACAGGCTGCCAACGTTGGTTCCTGTCTGACCGACGTCGGTCGACACATAACCGACGTCGGTTACTGCGAACACTGAAGATGACCAATGTTAGTTGATCAGACTGATGTCAGTTGCCTGCAACTCAGCAACCTCCTCCTATTTGCATCCTGGTGAAGCTTTTAGCTCCACAACCTAACATACTCAAAATTTAGACTAAACACTCTTAAGGGATTTTGTTTTTTATTTGTTGTTTATGTGTTTTTACAAATTGAACTTAGTGCATATGCTCTCCCTCATCCCCTTTAGGGAACTTGGGTGAATTAAAAGTGATTTTTCTATTACCTTTTCACTTAGTCTAAGCTTAGAATGAAATTCATCTATACTCTCTCCAAGTTTGAATAACTTGGGTGATCCAAAAAATGCTCTTAAAAGTCCTAAATTTTATTTCTTTCATGCAATTTGGCTTACAGGTGGGATTTCATCATTTCCCCATATGTTTTCTAGGGAAATGTTGACCTGATAATTCATCTCCTAACATCATTTCAACCCCACTTCATGGTGGGGTATACAAATTGAGTTAGTGAATCACTGGAACATAGTTTGAGTGGTTAAACTAACTCTATTAGTGACAACTACCCTCGAAACAATGGCCTAATTCAAACATCGCACTATACTGAGAAATTAATGGATATATTGGTTATAAAAAAGACAAGACCATTTTACAACAAGATGATTAGCTTGGATCCAAATGACATGTTAAGATCTAGTGTTAAACACACATATGGGACCATCTAGAAATGATTGAAACTTGTAATTTTCAGACAAACCCCATTTGCCATAGAAATATTGTCAATGCAGGGTGAGTAGCCTAGAGTTCCATGTCATCGTACAAATTCTTGAGATAAAAGGGGGCCTAAAAAGCCTACTTTTATGCACATTTAAATTTCTTGGATTAACAAATTATATCCTCTCAAGGAGTATATATACGTAATTTGACAATATGAAGCAACTTTGTTAGTTTTTAGGAATAACATGATACACTTAGGTGTTTTTGTGTCTTTTATTTTTACTTGCATTATTTTTTGAGTCTAAAACTATTTTGTTTGTCAAAACCATGTCTAAAATGAGTCATGAGCCAATCACACTTTTTGCCTAAAGAGGTGTTTTGTTGTTCATTTGATACCACACATTGCCTTAGGCATTTTTTCAAAACTTTTTTTGTGTATGTCACTTGTTTGAAATGGGTGTCATTATGCTGCCCATTTCATCCCAAATTTTTGCCTTAGAGTTTTTTGAAACAAAAGCATTATTAGACCTTTTGAGTGAGATAACATCGTTACGTTACTCATTTTATTTCAAAACCTAAAGAATAAATTGATAACATGAATGAAGCCAAGAATACATGATGCATTAACCAAAAGGATAACCTCATCTATAGGCAAATAACAAGTACCTACAAATAAGGAGGTAGGTGAAATAAACTAATAGGAAGTAATAATAGACTTACCTATGAAACAATTAAAAGGATGTAGTTACAACAATATAACCACTCACAATAATTAACTAATTAAGCTTATGAGATTAATTATTCTAATACCCTCCCTTAATGACTAACTGACATGTTTTAGTCATTATTACAATAATATAATTAAGTTCCTACATGAAATTAACCAAAGTATAGTCTTGTTGTCACTATAACAATGTATCCAAATTTCCCTAATATCGCCAATCCATCTTACCGGAGTATATGTGTAATGAGTTGCTGCAACCACCAAGTAAAGTAGGAAATGCTACTGAATATTGGGTTCACTAGAGTCTATTATTCCTTGAATTGTTGTCATATCTTAGATGTGTCATGCTTTACCTATTTTTTAGAGTGATCAAGTCTGATAAAAAAGTTTAAAATATACATCAAGACTAAACAACATAGCATATTTCCTAAGAGATATGTCTATTTTGAGTTGTTGAAAACCTAACACCTACTACTTTTCATTATTGAATACCTTTTGGATAATTATTATTCATAACACCGTTGTGCTTTTTCTATATGCCCCTTCCTCTTTCACCAACCTTCATGGAAAACATCCATTTTGGTTTGACTTTGGTCTTTAAACTTGTGCTGGGTTTTAATACCTATGAAATAGTAGTAAGAGCAAAATTTACTTACTCTTCACCTTACACTTCCTATTTTCCCAACCTTGTAGATTGCCCTTCCAACAAGTAAGGCAATTCATCTTTTCTTACATCTTTCATTGTGGTATGGTACCACTTAGGCCTTCTATGTTGGTTTTCTTGATCTGAATGTGAAGAGTGGTAAGCACTCTTATCACCATTAGAACTTGACACTTCTGATATTTTCATTTTTGAACCATGTTCAAATTTAGTACCAACACTTATTCCAAAAACATCATCAGCATGTAACAATACATTACTATTAGTAGATTTACCATTATTAGAAAAGAATGGTACCTTCTCATCTATATCAACATCTTTACTAACCAAAATTATGTATGTAGAGACATCTAGTAATTTGTATGCATCTCTTTGCTCACAATAACCAACAAACATAAATACTTTGCCTAGTATAGAAGTAATAAATATAAAAACATGAAGATTACTTACATCCGGTGTTTTTTTTAACCATGCTTCTTCTAGGGTGACATTCTTCAAGGCTCATGTGGGACTACTATTGAGAGTGTACACTGTTATATTCATAGTTTTTTCCCAATAATGATATGGTACATTCTGGCTATCCACCATACACCATGCCATCTCCATCACTATTTGTTTTGCCTTGCCATGATGTCATTATGCTATGTGTAATATTACTTAGTTATACCTTATTTCTTATATAATTCTATGAATTTTTCAGAGATAAATTCATCCCCATTAACTAATCTAAGAGATTTTACATGTTTCCCTCCTTGTTTCTCTACCATAGCTTCCCAAGCAACAAAGTTAGAGAAACATACTTACTTTCTATGTAGAAAACAAACCCACATTTTCCTATAAAATTCATCTATTAACAACAAGTAATACAAAGCTCCTGATATTGAAGATGTCTGCATTAGACCATGCAAACCCACATGTACCAAATCCAATGCAAGCTTAGCTCTTTGTTCCTTACCAATGTCAAATAAAGTTGAAATGGGTTTATCTATTTGACAAATTGAACATACATTAAGATTGTTTTGAATAAAATACATTCAATTTTTAAAAAAATGTCATGTTTTTCCACTATGGCATCATGATCCTGGTTGGCTATTGATTCATGCACAGAATTTGGCTAGTCGTCAAGTCTGATTTAATTAAAGCTTTGGATAACCTTCTTATGTAATGGCACCACTTTTGTGATCTCTTACTCAGAGGCTCTTCCACCTTTCTTTTTCCAATACCTCCTCTTTCTTGTAGTGTCTCCCTTTAAAATAAAACACTAATCAATTGAAAGGAATGCCCCTATTTGATTTAAATCACCTCTCCAATAGTAAAAATTCCTCTCCAACAATAAAAATGCCCTCCTTTGGATAGAATGCCTATCCCCTAGAAAGATCAAAACTCCAAGTAGCTGGTTATGTCTATATGACAAGTAAAAATTCCTTCACTCACCAAAAAATTCCCTTCATTCATCCAAAACACCCTTCAATTATCAAAAATTCCCTTCAATCAAGCTGATCAATAGCCAAAACAACTTATTTGATTTTCTTTTTCTTTTTTGTTTTCTACTTTCTCCTTCAATGCTACCTCTTGGCTTCTTTCTTTCTCTTTCTTTGTCCACCACGTGCTTCACCGAGATTTCCATTAGGTAGTTCTTCCCTGACAAAATCTCTCTTTTCCTCACTCCCTCATAGGTTCTCCCAAGCTCCCTCAACTGTGAGCTCTGAAACCATAAAGAATAAATTGATACACATGAATGAAACCAAGAATACGTGATGCATTAACCAAAAGGAAAGCCTAATATATAGATAAATAACAAGCACCTACAAACAAGGACGTAGGTGAAACAAACTAATGGGAAGTAATAATAGACTTACCCATGAAACAATTAAAAGAACGTCGTTACAACAATATAACCACTCATAATAATTAACTAATTAAGCTTGTAACATTAATTATTCTAATAAAACCTTTTGCCTTTTGTCCAATCAAGTTCCAAATCATGTATGCCTTTTGGTCTATGACTGGTATTGTTATACCATTCATTTTGGTCTAGATTTTGTCCATTTTAGAAGCCAAGTATTCTAAAATAATTTCAAAATTGGTCTTGTAAAGTTCAAATTCAAACAGTGATTGGTTTATGCCTATGCCTTAATTTTATCTTAGATGTTTGCCTCTTGCTTTTGAATTGTGCAACTTAGACTAATTCCTTGCTTGCTTTGAAGATATTTTGTGTCTAGATTTTGAAAGTGGTCTTTTTTATGTGTGCTTCACATCTATTTTGTTGCTTCGAACTAAGGTTGAAACTCTCTCTCCAAGTACAACTTTAAGCACAATTAGTTTACATTTGAGTCTTTTCGTCACTTGGGCTTAAATATTTTACTCCTCGTTCTTATTTTTTCCTACTTGGAATTGATTTTCCCTATTAGTTTTATGTAAACGCCTAAGGTCTAATGTCTTTTACCAATGGTCAAGTTTGTGTTCGAATCCCTATGCCTAGTTTGAGTCCAAGTGTTTCAAATTGTTAAATTAATTTACCTTACCATTTTACCATGACCAGCTGTGTTTGTAAAGTCTAGCTTTGTGTCATGTTTCTAAAGACCTGGCATTTTACCTTTCCTAGTTTGTTCCAAGTCTAGATTTGTGTCATGTTTTCAAAGACCTGGCATTTTACCTTTTTTTTAAGACCTAGTTGTTCTTAGTCTAGCTTTGTGTCATGTTCCTAAAGACCTAGCATTTTTATCTTTTATTTTAGACCTAGTTGTTTTGATCCTAGCTTTGTGCCTTGTTTCCAAAGACCTAGCAACTTTTTTATTTTTAGACCTAGATTAGAGTTGTTTGAAACACCTTTTACCAAGAACTAGGATTCAGAGTTATCCATTTACTTGAAAATTTGTGTAAGACATTTGACATTAGACCTTGAGGGCATTTTAGATCAAGTTTATCATTGATAAATTTTAGAGAACAATTCCATTCCTACACCAAATTTATACCAAGTTTTTATACATACTAAGTTTGGACTATTTGCCATTTAGACCATGTTTTCAAAGTTTGTAGAACTTTAGACCTTTTCTTCATCAAATGTTAGTTTTTAATTTGGATATGCCTTGCTACACTCATAGTAGAACCATGTACAATCCAGATTATGATAAGGTGGTCATGAATGATAATTTTGTTCAAGACCCATTTAGTGATGATATAGTTTATGAGATAGATCCCTATCCTCCTTACATTGTTCAATATGTAGAACACAACTAAGATCTATTTGCACACTACTTGGTTAAAACACCTCCTTATCTAGAGCAAGACCAAGAATAAACAACCCAATATCTCATTAGTGTGTCACCAATTATCAAACAAGTTTAACCACAACCATACTATGTCATTATCTCATCGACATATGACCCATACTTGTTTGATTGTCACTTGCTTGAAAATAAGGATAGGGTTTTAGTTAGAGCTATGGAGGTAAATGCTAAGTTTCCAGCAGATTTCCCCCATGAAAACCTACCTAGTCTAGTCAAAGTGTCAAGAAGTGTACCTTACACCTAAATTATTGAACATGCCTATACTAATTACCCTCAAGCACTCATGTTGGTTTCATACCAATACCCAAATATTATTACATGAGGAAAATTCCCCATGAAGGACCAATTCACACAAATGCAATAAGAAAATCAGACATATCTAAAACTAATGTGGAATTTCAATGCCATGGCCATATCAAAAGATCCTCTCATAGAGCTAACTCCTTCATTAGGAGTACTAGTTGATTTAAAGGTCAAGCTAATTTGGGTGTAGACCCATTCACCTAAAGTAATTTGGTAGGTGACATATTTAATGTCCCTATCATTGAGGAAGTAACTATGGATTCTACTCAAGATAATGTTCCAAATACAATGGATAACACACATGCCTCTTCCAATCCAAACCAAGGTGAGGTAAACACACCCATAAATAATTTGCAACAATAAGTGCCTCTAATCAATAACATGAGTGGCTCATAATAGTAGGGGGTAGGAATGCCTACTTCCCAACCATATCAGATTGCTTCCAATCATCAACTGACTATTTCAAGTATGCAACAACAAGGGATAAGTAATCAAGTACCAATAAATTTTTACCTCAACAACAAGTGATGAATGTTATCCTACCTAAACAGGTGATGGCTAATATTTCATGATAATAGGCACAGTCCAATTTACCACCACAACATAGGCAAAACACTATGCCACCTCAACAGGAGGCAACAAATGTTCCATCTCAACAGGTAGTGACAAATGTACCTCAACAGTTGTACACCAATATACCTCTACAATCAAATATGACAACACATTTCTATTGGTCAAAGATAAATGCCAAACACCCAATAAACACCTAGTTCACAACAGGTATTTGTGCAATAAAGAGGTGCCAATATCCAACAAGTACCTATTAGGTAACCATTTCCTTTTACTCAACAAGTGCCACAAATTCAAAGACAGGGCCTTGGTCAACAACAAGTTCCCTTTATTCAGCTAGGTTTGACTAGTCGGCAACAAGTCCCTACTCCACCTTAATAGGCACAATATGTTTCATAAATTCATATCCTTCCATCACAAACCCAATTCCCTTAGACCCAAGGTCATATATAGAATCCAAACCAAAATATATACCAATAATGTATGCAATATCAACAGCCACATCCCAATCTACAAATGCATATTCCTAGTTGATTCACCCATCCAACCAACATTCCCCAACATTCTATACCTCTATTATACCCCAATCAGGGTAATCCACCTTTGACTACCTAACCATAACCAAATGTACCATCCAGTTTGTTGGCCCAAGAACTGTAACAAATGAAGGACATGATTGCCACCATTCAAGTAGGAAAGCAAACCAAGAAATTCAAATTAGATGACATGTGTTCATACCCATTTAATATGGAGTATCTTCAGATACCATTTATTCTAGGATATGAACCACTAAAATTTGGCAAGTATAAGGGTAAAGGAGACCCTAAGGCACATCTAACAGAGTTCTTTGTCACTTACCAGCTAGTGGCTTATAAAGACATTTACATACTCCTTTTATTTCCTCGAAGTCTAGATGGACAAGCTTTGGAATGGTTTCAATTTGTTAAAAAAATTAATATCTGATTTTGATGATCTCTTAGACGAGTTCGTACAACATTTCTCTTATAATATTGAACATAAGATTTCATTAGTAGATTTGACTCAGACCAAGCAAAAAGTTGGTGAGATCTTTGCAAGCTACCAATAAATATGGTGAGTGCTTGTTAGTTGCTTCACCCACAACTTACCAGATAAACAATTGGCTGTTGTGTTTACCAAAATTTACACAATGAAATATCCTATCACTTGGAGCTTTAGTGTGCACACATGTTCAAGGAGATTATTGACAAAGGTTTATAGACTTAAAATTACCTTATTAACAAAGGGATTATCAAGTTAACCTCCTCAATTACAATCAGAGCCAAAACCAAAATATAGGCCCAAGTCAGAACTCTAGCCTAGTCCAAGCACAAGCGTCTGCACTAGCTCAGACCAATAACTATGAAAAATCTAAACCATAAAACCACAAAAAAAACATTATTGAAAATGGAGTAACTGATTCACATCATGTCCAAATAGTGCAAACACTATTTGCTCAACCTATACTGCAAATGTGTCTTATTCCTCAACAATAGCCTATTCAAAAAGCATAACCTATATCACAACCTAGACTAGATCCTCAAATGCCACAACCACCACCTTTTTAAACCCCTTCTCCAAGAATAAGACCCACTCCTAGAGTCTTCAACAACCTTGGTGAGCCCATTGAAGTAGTGTTTTACAATCTATCTGCAGCCAATATGATTAGTTGGCCAATTCTAAAAAACTATCATAAGGGTATACCATATCCAGAATGGTATAGAGAGTATGAGTCCTATGAATACCACCATGTTCATGGACATTTCATACACCGTTGTGTGTATTTAAATCACCTTATTAAAAATATGTTGGAAAATGGAGAGATACAATTAGATAATAGAGCATATACTTCTAATCAAAATTTGGGTATCTACCAAAACCCTTTTCCATAGCATAATAATGTCAATCAATAACAATAATGGAGACCACAACAACCATAACATTAGTAGAAACAACAACAATGTCAACCAAATGGGAAGAACCAAGGACAAAATGATCCCAATAACCAACAACAGACTTACCACGTAGTTACACATGACTACAATAAAGCTGTAGGTCATATTGTAGGTGGGCATGCTTTTACCATTATAGTTAATCCTAGACCAAGTGCCAAATAGATCAGGACCATTGCCTAATATTACTAATCAACTTGCCTATGCTAGTAATCCTTCTTTGACCTATGACCATAACCAAGTATAATTATAACTAAGGATTACCATTTTAGGACCTTATGTCGATAACTCTTCATTACCCCATGACCACAACTAAGTGCATCGACAATCAAGAATTATCCTCTTTGACTATCTCCATCATTTTATAGTAACAACAGTCCTATATTCAATATGGATTATGCAACCACAACTTGATGGTCTAAGATTACCATTCCAAGCCCACAACCTCCTGCCAATAAACCGAACCAACCTACTATGTTGGTTAGGAACAAACCATTTACCACTGTTAAGGAAAAGACATATGATATTATGGAACAACTCCAAAAGACTCCCCCATAAATCTCCATGTTAGATTTGTTGTGTATGTTTATTATCTACAAGAACATCGTAACATAACTCCTAGCCAATCCTAAATTCCAAATGACATAACCATAAATAAATTCCAAGCTTTGGTTGGACACCTAACCCCAAGCCAATAGTTGACCTTTGACTAAAGTTATATGTCATCCCTTGACCCTCTCCATAACAACCCATTACACATTGAAGTTGTCATCATGTGACACAAAGTCACACCTATCCTCATAGACAATGGGTCAGACCTAAATATTGTGTCTTTGAAGCTCATCAAGCATCTTGAATATACAACAGTCAACCCACATCCATAAACTATTACTATCAAATCCTATGACAATGAAGAATTATAATCATAAGGAACCATAAGCTTATCAATGATCATTGGGCATTTGACTCATGATACACTCTGCCATGTGTTAGACTTAGACCTATCATACAATTTGCTTTTAGGTAGACCATGGATACATGAAATTTGTGCAATCCCTTCAACGTTACACCATTGTATCAAGTTTTTTCACTTAGGGATGGAGGTCATTATCCATGGAGATTTATAGCCATATAAACACTGGAAGCATTTGGAAGCAGAATATGAAAGTTACAACTACCATTTTGGCCTAGACTCGGTACCCGAGAAGGATAAAGATAAAGAGATACTTGTCAAATTACCAGATGCCAATTGTATAAACCTTGATAGCCTTACCTCATCTTCACATATGCCTTCTCTTGAAATGTCTAATCATTTTGCCATTTTAGACAATGGTCTAAAGAGTATTTGACCCATGACACATTCCATATTACTAAGCTTCCATAGAACCCCAAATCCTATGGAAGACCAAAGCTAAACCAACTGGTATGAAATGGTGACGATTCATAGCCCAACACTTGTTATTTTCACACTAGCCACTAGCCAAGAAGATGAGATATTTGCCAATGATGATCCTAGTTGTATAATGACAAATTGGTCAATTGTTACAAAAGTGCCAAATATCCCATCCCTAACGGGATCATGGATAATCAATCCTATAAAGGTGGAAGCTTGGGGCCAAATCAACAGGGTACTCTTGAGCCCATTTTTATGACCAGATATAAAGGAGGCTATGGTCTCAAATTTAAACTACCTAGGGGTGACCCCATGTATCTTATTCATGTTCCAACACTAATGACTAGTGATGATAATGCTGATAACAAAGCAGATTCCAAGCATAACATTTATGAAAACCTTTTCGGTTTCAACCTATTTGACCCACATATCATTTGTACCCTTACTATAGTAACCTGACATTCCATGCTTCCCCTTTATCATCCTCATCTTATAGACTGGGACCAATAAGAATCCATAGTGCCTATAGATGAGTTTGAGAATGATGAGGTCTTTTGCAATTTTTTAGGCCTAAGAGACAATGTTCCATTGGGAGACCACAAACAAGGGTTTTATATTAAACTGGATCTCGCAACCTATTTTGAGGAGCAGGTGAACACTCTTATCAAAAAACAAAAGAATAAAACATTGAGGTTCCAAAGTGAAAACCTCTTTAAGGTGATTTTGGACTAGGGTAAAATTAAAGATAAAGGTCAGTCTTTGGGTGAAAACCCATTTCAGGTGCCACTAGACGAGGTGTTCACCTTTCCTCGAATGAAGTTCAGGATACCACCAACAATGAACTTGCTTTTGAGTTTGATTTCAATACATATGAACAAAATGCCTTTGATCAAATAATCTAAGAATGTCCTGCAACATTTGTAACATGGCCACTGCTACTATTAGGCTATTCCAATTCATCCTGCTTAAGATAGTTTGAAGAACTAGTCTAACCAGAGGACTTTGATATTGTAGGCCAATTCACATCCTTGCCAACCATTCTGGAAGATGGCTCGACTCTCCTTGTAGAAGATACCACATAAGTCAACATCAAGACTCTAAATGACCCAAAGTGGATCAAATTAGACACATCCCTCATTGAAGAGGAATGTGAAGTTTTTATAGCCCTTTTGAGGGAGTTTATTGATATTTTTGCTTGGGCCTATTTAGACATGCTAACTTTGAACACTACTTTGGTTGTGCATCACCTTGTTGTGCATCCTAATGCCAAGCCTGTGAAACATAAATTGCATAAGATGCATCCTCATATTACTATATTATTAAAGAAAGAGTTGGAAAAACTCTTAGAATTGAGATGCATCTAACTAATCGACTATTCAAATTAGATCTCAAACATTGTGCCTATCAATAAAAATCTATAAGGAATCATAATCTGCATTAATTTTAAAGACGTTAAGAAGGCCTACCTTAAAGATGGATTTTCTCTACTGAATATCAACATGATAGTTGACTCCACAACTAGGTATGAAATGTTTTCCCTCATGGATGGCTTTTCAAGATACAAAAGGATCAAGATCGCATCAGAAAACCAATACAAGACAACGTTCACCACTCTTTAGGGAACATTTTGCTATTAGGTTATGCCATTTGGCATAAGAATGTTGTATTCACATACCAAAGAGCCATGAATGCTATATTTTATGACATGATGCATGGCATTGTTAAAGACTATGTCAACAACATATTGGGTAAATCAAAGACCCATGTAGATCATCTAGTTATATTATGAAAAATATTTGAATGGCTTTATGAGTACAAGGTTCATCTCAATCCAAAGAAGTGCATATTTAGTGTCACTTTAGGCAAATTGTTAGGATTTATTATCTCTTTCCAAGGCATTGAAGTGGATCTTGCCAAGGTAAAAGCCATTACCAAGATGCCGCCACCTTCCACTTTGAAGTAGCTTCATAGTTTGTAGGGGAAAATGTAGTCTATCAAATGATTCATTTAGTAGTTGGCCAATAAATTCCATCCCTTCACTCACTTGTTGAAAAAATGTGTTACATTTCTTTGGCATGAAGAATGTCAAAAATCCTTTCAACACCTGAAGGAATATCTTGTCAATCCCCTAGTTTTGTTACCATCAATGCCAGGAAGGCCATTTTTTTTATACTTATCTGCCACTGATAAAGCCTTGGGGAAACTTGTATCTCAACATGATGAAAATGGGAAAGAACATGTCGTGTATTATATAAGTTATACACTGGTCACGTATTAACATAACTATACACCAATAAAAAAAGCCTATTTAGCTATGGTCTTTGCAGCCCAAAAGTTGTGTCATTACATGCTTAACAACAAGACCATAGTCACAACCAAATTAGACCCACTTAAGTATATACTATCAAAGACAACTTTACAAGGTCATATGGCTAAATGGATCATGTTGTTGAGTGAGCTTGAGATTGAATATATCAATTAGAAGACCATAAAGGGACAAGTACTTGCAGACCAACTTGTTGAAGCTCCCCTTTCAGACACTGAACCACTCACGTTTACATTCCCAAATAAGTCCATCATGACCATCATAAAAACACCTCCTAAGGAGAAGCTTTGAAAGCTATGTTTTAATGGGTCATTCACATCTCATGGATCAGGGGTAGGCCTATTTTTTGTTACACCATAAGGGATCTTATTGCCAAATCATTTTGTATCAGCTTTCTCTGTAATGATAACATGGTTGAATATGAAGTACTCATTATAGGGCTTTATCAAGTAGTATAATGGAACATCTAACATCTCATATTTTATGGTGATTCTCAGTTAATCATTAATCATGTTATAGACCACTTTCAGACCAAAGATGACAAGCTGGGACCATACAAGGCAATGGTGGACATTTTCAAATAACAAATTACCCACATACAATTTAAACACATATTGAGGGGTAGTAATAGGACAATGGATGTCATGGTTACCATTGGTTCTTTGATCCACAACATAAACAAAGATAAAGACTATCAATTCTTCATTGAACATCTTCTAGTGCCTGTTCATGAACCTTCAACTGTCTCTATGATCTGTGAAATTGTTGGTCCCAATTCTATTTGGTACTTAGACCTATATAACTACCTTCATGATCGCATCATGCCACTAGGCCTATCATGTAAACAAAAAAAGGTCTTTACCCACCAAGCCTCCCAATATACCCTACTTGGCCCAAACCTTTACTATAAAAGATTTGATGGAACTTTGCTTCGTTGTTTAAATTTAGTAGAAGCCACATTAGCGTTAAGGGAAGTTCATGAAGGAGTATTTAGATCCCACACTAGTGGGGTTGTCCTTGCCAAAAAACTCCTATGTACTAGTTATTATCGATCAACTATGGAAGTAGATGTAATTACTTATGTTAAAAGGTGTGACAAATTTCAAAGGCATGCCAATTTGATTCATGCTTCGACCAAAACACTTAAACCGATGTTTACACCATGGCCATTTTTAACATGAAAACTTGATCTCGTTGGGAAGATTAACCCTACCACATCTGATGGCCATAAACACATTCTAACCACTATCAAGTATTTTACTAAGTGGGTTGAAGCTATAGCCATCACTTACATGATTGGAAAATAGATTTCCAAATTCATCTTCAACCATCTCATCTGATGCTATGGTATCCCATTTGACATTATATCTGATAATGACAGATTGTTTAAAAATAAGGATGTCAAAGCACTTTTTACCAAGTACAACATCACCCAACATTTTTCCACCACATATTACCCATAAGATAATGGCCAAGCAGAGGCATCTAACAAGACCATTGTCAAGATTATTAAGAATATTTTCAATGATGCTAGCCACGATTGACATGTGCAGATCTTTTGTGCCCTTTAGGCATATCATACTAATTACCAGACTCCAATAAGAGCAACACTGTATTCCCTAGTCTATGGCACTAAGGCCATTCTTCCCATCGAGGTTGAGTTACCTTCTTTGTGTATCTCATTGAAACACATCATGGATGATGAATATTATAGAGTAGCTCACCTATAAGAGCTTGAGTTACTAGATGAGAAGCATATGGTCACTGTCAACAACCTTCAAGCATACCATAACCAGCTACATGGTCAATATAACCGACATGTCAAACATAAAAAAATTGAGTTTGATGATTTTATCCTCAAAGAAAACTAGAAGAACGTTGCAACCAAGAAAAAGGACAATTTCAAGCCCAATTAGATAGGCCCTTATGTCATTGTTGTAAATTATAGCTTTAGAGCATACAAACTCGATACAACAAACATAGATGAACTTGATGAACCTATGAACATAATACATCTCAAGCATTACTTTGCTTGAAATACCTCGAGTATTGACTATGAGGCTCGTTGTGGTACCATATTGTCATCTTCCTTGCATCATACCGTGCCATTCTTACCATACCTTCCCCATTAATCAAAGTTGTTTTACCTTTTTGCCCACCCCTTTTGACCTTGGTTTTGATCCATTGGTTCTTCGAGTACATTCAATGAGGGGATTAAAATTAAGTTTTAGTAGTTGATTCAATATTCTACAAAGAAGCAGTATCTTGGACCAATATGACAATGGTTTGGCAATTGCATTCTTCATTGTTGACATGTTCTACCTCATTTTTAGTGCTACTAATTATAACTGCCTTTAGGTAAATTAGTGTCATTAACTTATGCTGTTATTTCTTGATTATAATTTCCTGTGGGTAAATTAGGAACAACACCTTTACCATGCCTTTTTGTATCACCTTGCCATTCCTGATTCTATACTATGCATTTTGCCTAATTCAAGAACTTGCTGCTACTTAGTCGGATTTCTCTGTTGTAAGGTAGAACTACAATGACTTGAGGTCCTATTCTAGGACTATGTAGGCAATGCTCGATTTATATTAAGGTCAGCTTAGTCACCTTTTTCCTATGCTCTTGCTATTTTATGAGCAATTTCTATTTGAACGCTCTCACCGTTTTGTGAGACTTTTTCCATATTCCACTATTCATCAATCATGTTTCTTTATCGTCAATTTTATTTTATCCCATATCCTTGGAGAACTACATTTGACCTGAAGTTTATGTTGGATCATATATCCATGGAATTATGTAAGCAGTATCCACTTGCTTAGTGCATTTGGAGTCAACTTGGCTTCCCCTTCCTATTCTTCTCTTTCCCCTCATTTTGTTTGTCATCTTGTTTTATTTTGTTATCTCTTATAGCCTAGGGGCAATGTTTGTCATCTTAGTTTTATCATTATTTCCCTATAGCCTAGGGGCAACTTTGTGCCAATTTTTATGCCTACATCATTGCTATCTATCTTAGGTGTCACCCTGTTGCCAAGCGTAACACCTCTATTCCACACACATGAACAATTTGTTTTCTATTTGCACTAACATTATGATTAACCATTATTTATGTTTGTTCGATTTTGTTTTAATTGTTTCATTCATTATTTTCTTTATTGGTGTTTTGTTTTGCTTGTTTTGTTTTGTTTGTTTGACTATTTATTTGATTTCATTATTGTGTCTTGACTTAGTATATGTGCATTCTTTAGGTGATTCCTTCTACATGATACTTAAAGTCCATCCACAATCATACATCAACATTATCATCATGGTTTTTTATCATTGGTGCATTCTTTTTTATTATTTATTGGGTCGTGTGTCAGTCTTTATGCATATTATGGTTATGATATCATAGTGTTTTATATCATGATACATATCATTACGTGCTACAACAAAAATTAGTTCAGTTCATCTTACAAGTAATAGTGTCATGATACTTCTCCTTGTTCACTTAACGTATTCTTAATCTATCCAAACATACCCCAAATACACAGTAATTAAATCATGATCCCTAATAGTTAGGACATGCATCTCCATACTAACATGTAGCCTAAATTCATGCCTACCCTTTGTATCAGCTTACTCTTACTCCATCAGTATGGATTTAATACATAAGCCCCCTTTTCTAATTTGCCATATTGTCCTAAATCGCAGTGCTAATGATTATAACTACCTTTGGGTAAATCATTATGTTGTTTTGATCTATCTGGGTGCTAATGATTATAACTACTTGTGGGTAAATCATTACCATTTTTTGATCCTATTGGGGCATGTTTTTATTGTGTTAATGATTATAACCACCTTTAGGCAAATCATCATTTCTATCTTCCCTAAGGGGGCATTTTTCATTCTGCTAATGATTATAATTGCCTTTGGG
Organism: Torreya grandis; assembly: GCA_037957365.1. NCBI lineage: Eukaryota > Viridiplantae > Streptophyta > Pinopsida > Cupressales > Taxaceae > Torreya > Torreya grandis. The sequence continues at coordinate 1,011,777 of JARHVA010000213.1, forward strand.
TAAATCATTATTTTCACCTTACTATGTCGATGATTATAACTGCTTTTGAAAAAATCATCTCCATTTTATTTGCCTTACTAGGATATCTTACTGTGACACTGATTATAATCGCCTTTGGGTAAATCAGTCTTTTCTACTCCCTTCACCTTTAAGTCCCATCATTTCCTTATTTTCAAAGGAATGATTATCGACTTTATTTGTCACCTGCTCCCTCAAGGGGGCATCTAGGGCTCATCCATCACCTTTTGGGGCATTAGAAATTAAATACCTTTTCATTCTTTGAGAAGATGTTGTACCTATAGCTTGCAATCCCTTCCCAAATAGGGCAAACTGTAGACACCCTATTCTGGCCACAATTAGCTACCAACTGGACTTTAGATTGATTTCTACTAAACAGTGTAAATTAAGCTAAAGAATCATTGAATGTTCCAATTTCATCTGCACATCAGACATTAGTGCTTAGAATCATATCAAGGCATCCTTATTTGGGGTATTATCATGTACACAATAATAACCTCTCACAGATTCATCTCCAATCACCTTGCGACCTAACAATCTGGTAGTTTGGCATTTGGATCAATTAAGTGGGGCACTTGAACAATTCTCAAAGTGCTAAAATGCTAAGCAGAATAAATCAACTGATTAAACCACATTAAATATTTAAATGAAATTTTCCTATGTAATTAGTGAAATATTTTTTTTAAAGAAAAATTTAATAAAAATGAGGTCATGATGACATCATCACCTCAAAGTCAATGAATTAAAATATATCTCTAAATGCCTTAAATACAAAAATGGAGAGCCATGCCTAATAATATGATCTGTATTCGAAATATTAATTATATGTCCCCTCCTTAACTCAACTAGGATTAGCCTTAACTCAACTAAGATTAGTTTGAACTCAACTGAAGTTAACTCTTAACTTAACTACACTTGGGTTAGAGTTAGTTTTAGAGGCTATACATACAAGGCTTCACCCATTGATAAATAAGCTCTTTTAGTGTAAAGTTATCATGCAAAAATATATGAAAAGCTTTCATTACTGTAGTGTTACTATGTCCATTTGTTAAGCTAAGCCAAGCTAAAGCCAACCAACATTATCAACATGACAAGGAGAGGTGAAGCAATGGAACTTCATTGACAAAAATATCTTGATCACACAACCGAGCACATCAACTCATTGCCAACTCACAACACTTGCTCTCATAGAAGGTAAAATCTCTTGTTTTGATTTTATATATTAGTTATTTATGTAGGTCTCTAGCTCCTTGAGTGTTTACGCTAGAGGTGTAAGTTTTTAGTGTGTTTGTTTTGATTATTTTCATAACGAACACGATACTAATCTCCCCTCTACACATTCCTTGGTCATAGGTGGTAGCAAGTACAAGCTCAGTCAAATTGAATGCAAAGTATAGAATGAAAAGATGCTTATATAATGTAAATAGGCATTGATCTATCAAAATAACAGACATACGAGACACTAGCTTTACAACACAAACTGGTTTATTGGACAGAAACTTTTGGTCTAACTGATCTTCCTATTGCTCGGCATCATAATAATCATCATTAATGTCTAAATCATAATAATGGCTATTGGGTCAAGTGTCTGATCTTCAGATATGGGTGGATTCAATAAGAATACAAGCAATAACAACCTTATTAAAGGAATTAAAAGAGTAATAAGGCTTTTGCCAAAGGACGTTTTCAACTTTTGGGGGTCTATTAAACTAAATATAATATATAACCATGAATTGACTAAGTTATAATATGATAGAGTTATTTTTAAACAATCACGTCTAACCTATTTATAAGTAAAAATTTGAAACTACAATACCTTCACCTTAAAAAATAATGAAATACTTTAAAATAAAATTTTATAAGTATGAAATTAGTATATATTTTGAATAAATCTATGTAAAAGATACCGAGAAATATTATTTTAGAGATGTTTATATTAAATTTGTGACATAAGCAAAATACACCTAAAAATGATATTTGCGAACATTTGTTTTTCACGTTTTTATTACAATCTCAATAAATAAATAGTTTGCACCATTTAAAAAAAAAAAGGTAGTTTTGAAATTTTAAGTTTATCGTAACATATACGTTGGGTTTGTCATATATGAGTAGATGAAGTAAATGTTTTAGGCTTGAATGCATGTTTTTTATACATATGCATTTACGTATTTAAGATATTCATATATTATGTTTTAATGCTTACAATATATTATAAATTTTAATAAATAATTTATTTATATTTTAGGCTAAAATGAATTATGTTTTATTTTTATTATTTAATGCTTTAGTAAACATTTAAGAGTTACAATTTTTCCTTAAAAATGACGGTTTTAGATGTTTATATAAGAATTGACATGTTTAGTTGTAATATATGGATAAATATTATATATAATAATATAGAATGTAATATGTTTGATAATACCAAAAATAATGATGAGTATATATGATAAAAGATAAAAAAATACGTTGAAATAATTATAAAAGAGAAAGATTTTTTAAATATAAAATATATTTTATAATTAAAAAATTTGAAGTAAAAATGAGATAACATTCAAATTATATGATATTATAATATATACAACAATTTCAATAAGAAATTCATGAGAAAAGATATTTAAATAAATTAATTGTCTTAGAAAAGATTACAAACAATTTCTTTTGGAAATCAAATAAATGATGTATAAGGACAACTACTAAAACAAGGTAATCATGAAGTAGTATGGAGGCATCACATCACTCTCTAATCTTATTTTTGATCGTCATGAAGGCACTCCAATGGAGATATAAAACATGTCATACCTTGGGCTTTTTTGAAGTGTATATTCGGTTTGCTGATGAAAACGAAAGCCCCACAAAGTGACAGACTCCCAAGGAAAGATAAGAGAGGTAATGGAGTTTGATGTTGTTGACAGCAATAAAGAAGTGCATGTACATTGCCAATTTCAATAGCAGTAACCATTATTGAAATAAGCAGGGACAATGTATAAAATAGTGAATAAAAAAAGAGACAACATCAAGTTTTAGAAGTCGAGGACAACTATAAGAGTCATAAAGAAATCAACAACAAAATACTCTTAATTTTAATGGAAAGTATCGAGATAGATTTTAAGATTATATAATTATGGTTTTGATCAAAGTTAGAAAAACTTGCTTTTCTAGGCATGCATTGTATTTGTCAAGAGAGTTATTTTAGAATGAAGATTTATTGGGCTCTTCAATAAACCTATGTGAATTCGTCAATATGTTGATTATTCATGTGAATTCAATTTTACAAAAAATTCATGCAAATAAAGGTTAATACAAATTCAAAGGGCATATCATTTATTTTTGATAAGAAGTCAAGGAAATTGTAAAAGTGTCATCACAATTGATATTAAAAAAATATCTTAAATGTGTTTTAAGAGTAATAAATATTTTGTTCTACTTTATACATATGTTTAGAATTAACTTATGTTTTTTTTGGATACATTTCAAATTTCTTTTTTTATGAAAAGAATTGTAGTCTAATTGATGGGGATGATGGTTTGTAGGTACTCCACCAAAATATGAATTCTTCTAAATATATGACATGAAAAATCAATTAAATAAGACCAAGATCATTCCCTAAATGACCTATCCAAATTAAATACCCCTTACTCATAACTATTTAACCAAAAAAATACTCAAATTTTAATATGCACTTACTCATCAATTATAATCCAAAATATAAATAAAAATATTGATACTTATATAACTTTAAGCTTCTATATCATTTTTTTCTTTTTTTCTTATTTTAAATCAATTAAAAAATATATATTTAATATATAAATCAAATATAATACCTTTTAATATCACAAATATATCTTCTTAAATATCTTTAATAAAATACATCCACTTTATATTTCTTAACATCACTTGTACAACTCTAAAATCCATATATCATTCTCATATGACCAAAATAAGAACATGAAAGTGTTAAAAACAACATATGGCATCTATCGAAGCCCTAAACCTGACTAAGTCCAAATTAAAAGTCAAAATAAAAATAAAAACATTATAAATTAAAATAGTGAGGAATCCAAATCTTGACCCTGTAGAACTAAGCAAATCGGAAACAAGATTCCTCTCTTCTCAACTATGGGAGTAGCCTTAGGCCTTCACCCTGTGCAGTCTTCATATGTGGGTACGTCTCAGATCAAATTTGCTGCTGCTGCGACCTGCATCACTACTGCCACTAACTTCAATTTTGTTCACAACATCCTACCATATGGTAAGACACCCATTTAATGATCAATCTGTAAACCCAAATATCGTATTTGCCAATGAATTACTGTTTATTCATTGTGAGCGTTGCCAGGTACTGCAAAAATTGCATTGAAGATTCAATGCCACAGGAATTGTTTAGGTGGGTCTCAATTTTTGCTGCAAAGAAAAAATGGGTTATTTGGATTTCGCCAAATCCAATCAGCAATCAAGAAAAAACGAGGCATATATGGGATTGCATCATGCCAATTGGCAGGAGAAGCAAACCCAAGCTTACCGTCTTCCACAGTTTATGGTATTTATGCTTCAAAACTTTCTCAATCCAATTATGAATCTTTTTCTAGGAATTTGTGAAATGGCATTCAATTTTTCTGTAATCTATACTTTTGTAATGTTTTTAGCATATCATTTGATACAATGCTTTAATATTTTCTCCATCAAAGGAAACCCACTATTTAAAAATATGTGAAATAGCGTACAGATGTTCTGTAATCATTAATCTTGTAATTTTTTTGCATATCAGTTTATAGTAAACTTCAATATTTTCCCCCTTGAAGTTTGCATCTATTAATAGTATTCACATTGTTTAAAGACGTATGAAATCAGAAATGGTATTCGCATTCTGTAAGCTACAATATTGTGATTTTTTGTATAGCATTCGATCGTATAGGATACCCATTACTAAAAAATGTTTTAAATGGCATCAAAGTTGTAATTTTTATACATATCAAATTGATAGTATGCTTCAGCATTTTCTCCCTCAAATTCTGCGTCTACTAATCATATACCCAATATATAAAAATGTGTGAAATGGCATTCTTTTTTCCTATAATTTTTTTTGCATATCATTTGATAGTTTCCTTCAATAATTACTCCATTAAATTCTGCCTTTATTAACAGGATACCCATTTGCTTAAAAATGTTTTAAATTGGCATTCCATTTTTCAGTAATTTAGAATCATGTAATTTTCTTACTTATCATTTGATGGTACGCTTCAATTTTTTCTCCATCAAATTCTGTGTCTATTAATAGGAAATGCTTAAATAAAAAATGTATGAAATGGCATTCAGGTTTTTGGTAATCTCCAATTTTGTAGTTTTCTTGTATACCATTTGATAAGATGGTTCATTTGTAAACAGATGCATCATTGTGTCCAAAACTGAGGGCAATATGCTTCTACACTGTATCCTGCATTGTGGCTATTCCTCTGTTTGTAGTGATGCTAGTGGCCCATCCCTATGTTCTTCTGTTTGATAAATACAGAAGAAAGATTCATCACTCGATTAACAAGGTTTGGGCAAGTCTTACACTTTTGATCTTCTGTAAAGTGGACATTGAAGGGTTGCAAAACTTACCAGCACCCAATGCAGCAGCTGTGTATGTTTCTAATCATCAGAGCTACTTAGATGTATATGTTTTGTTGCTTCTTGGAAGGAGTTTTAAGTTCATAAGCAAGATCAGCATCTTTCTCATCCCTATTGTTGGATGGTCAATGTTTATGACTGGTCACATCCCTCTGCGGCGAATGGACAATAAAAGCCAGATGGTATTTTCATATTTCTCAGGCATCAATTTTCGCTTTGAAGTTTGTTCCAATATTTGTTGGGTGGATTTCCATAGACGAGTTTGCTTTAAAAACACGAACTCCAATACTGTGTCCTAAATAACAATAATATCACATGATAATATGAATGTTTTGTCACTTAGGTGGCATTACTAAGAGTTTTGTTTAATCCTAAACACAGGAATGTCTTAAACAATGCTTGAATGTTCTAAAACAAGGAGCCTCAGTGTTATTTTTCCCAGAGGGAACTCGCACAAAAGATGGAAAGATGGGTGCCTTTAAGGTTCGATAGATCCTTTGTAACCTGGTAGTGATATTAAACTGTATATTTTTTCTTCATTTTAAGAAATTGCAAGTTAAGCAAAATTCTCCTTGGGTTTTTTTATCAATATGTATTGGAAGTTAATGAACTAAATCCTAACTTTCGGTTGATGTGTCTCAGAAAGGTGCATTTAGTGTGGCAGCAAAGGCTAGAGTACCTGTTGTTCCAATTACTCTTATCGGAACAGGTAAAATTATGCCAAATGGAATGGAGGGCAGTTTGAGGCCAGGTTCTATAAAAATAGTTGTACATCAACCAATTGAAGGTACAGATGCAGATAAACTGAGTGACAGAGCAAGATCTGTGATAGCTCAACAACTTATATTGAACGGCTACGGCGTGCATTGAACGCTTTAGAATAGTAAGGATGATTGAATCGGACGGCTTATTAGCATTTGTATCTGAGAATTGAAAAGGTTTCTGAAGAACACGAGGTTTAATTTTCAAACACGCCTTTGCATTTTGACCTCCCTCTGTTGTTTTCTAAATTTCAGTACTCATGATGAATTTTCTTGCTTCCTTCATTTATGAAATAAAATTTTTGTTTGCAAACCTTGTTTTTTAAAAGACGATTTTCAATAGATTGAAAAAATATCTGCATGGGGGGCTTATCAGAAAAGTAGTCATTCCTATCTGCTCGTATGCCCATCATACAAATTAGGAAACTTTAATCTTAACATATTGTTGAATCAATAACATATAAGATATGCAATTTTTTTGAAGAGAACTTAAAATAAAAGTCTCTTATAGCCTAGCACCATAAGCATTAGAAGGTAGGGCTCTGGTTTGCGTGGGATTGCCTCAATCATTAGTGCCAAGGATTTGACTTATTCCTGCAACCACCTTTGTGATGCTTCCAGCAACTTTTCTGTTGGGGGAAATGGCTAGCTTTATTTTAGAAGCTTCACCCCAGTCATCGCTGAACATTCCTTGGGACCAGAGCAGCAAATCTTGGGAGTTGGTATCATCGACCTTATCTCTGCTTCTTCTCCTACTTATATGATCGATATGCCTTCCAGGCATATGTAAGTGGTGCATTCGGCTGCCTCCCAATTTGTCACCTAAGTTTTGAAGGTGTAGATATAATGTTGCACACTGAACATTAAGTTAGAAATAGAACAAAGAAGAAACACAGAGGTAAAGAGCACATAATTTCTGTTTCTCCAAATGAGAAAGACAATTAGTTAGAGAGTATTTCTGGAAAAAACTGTGTATTTGTTTGGACAACACAGTTTTTTCCAGAAATACTGTCTAACTAATTCCATGGACTGTGGAAACACTCTGGTATTAATCGAGAAAGACAATTCTAAGAAAAACCTGTGAAATGTATGGGTAACTACTAGACCAAGGGCCCAATTTTGTTTTAAGAGCAGACGCTCAACAAGATTGACCTGACTTTGTTTGGAGTGTAAGCCTGTTGAAGATGGGTTCATCCTAGTTAACTGTCATGCACCCACCTGGAAATTGCACATTCTGGTTCTTGTACTAGACTAGTTGAGTTGTGTGGGTTGGCCAACTTTTATTATAAGAAACCATAGAATTATTGAAGCAGGAACATGTACTGTGCAAAGCCATACGCCAACATGAGGCTATGATTTTAAAATAAGGTTATTTAGAACATAGCATGACAGAAACAACCAAGTAATCAAGCTTGTTTAAAAGGTGCCTATGTTGTGAGTTAGCTTTATCTTCAAGAAGGATCCATGTAGAGGGTAATGTTCCAAGATACATCTTGCCTTTATTAAGTAAGTCGGCAAAGATTATGGAGAAGGGATTCATTGTATCAAGGCATTTTTTTCATTAAATATTGCACCATTTTCAAATTTAGGCCAAAATTTAGCCATGTTTTTCTATTGAAGTAAAAAGTAGCTACTAAAGGTATACTTAGGACAAATTAGTTTTGAACACTCATTTAACAAACTCGAAATAATTTCATAATTCAGAGAGGAGAATTAAATTTATTTTAACAGTTCTTATAATATTAGATTGATTAGTCCTGTATATAAAACAAGACAGCTGAGTAATAACGAAATATATATTAGGTCTCTGTCAAATTAGTGAATTTAAGATTTGAACGTCCTTGGAGTCATCTTGCAGCCCATCTAGAGATGCCACTGAACCCATTTTTGTGTTTGTTAAGGTTACTTGGATAATTTATGGGCTCCAGTTCTGTCCTAGGCCAGGCTGCTTTAACTCAATGGGGCTTGTGGGGCAGGCCTGCTGGGGATTAAACCCAAGACTTCAACCCAGTGAGTGCCTGGTGACAGACTGCCACTGAATCCATTTTAAAAGGATCATTATCAAAGTCATTTATGTGCTTGATTACACATGTACCAGCTGTTAACTGAAGAGCCATCTGTCCATCATTTTCAGCAATGAATTGATTTCTTCATACTCGACTATATGAGGTACAACCAAACTAGTATTAGAACCTCAATTAACAGGAGCTGTTTGTTTTAAACTGTCAATAGGCACATTTTTTATCATATTTTTGTCTGCATTAAACTGGGAAGTGGTTCCTGTTGACCAATTTTTGGTCCTGCAGGCCAAAATTGGGCACCCCCTCCTTTTTCTTTGCAAGAGTCATTCAATCCATGTTCTGGCTAGTTCATCCCTCAGCTGCCTTGTGCAAAATGTTCTCTGTCAGACCATTTCCCATGAAAAAACCAAGTGTTTTCCTCTTTTGCTTGCCAAGTGCATTTCAGGTTTGTCAGGTGACTTTACTTGTGAAAGGTTTATAAGCTAAGTTACTTGCAAAACCCGATTTGGTCTTGACAGACCAAATCGGGTTTTCCAAACAACTTTACTTGTAAAAACTTCAAAAGTCAAGCTGCTGGACAAACGCGATTGGGTCTCCGTAGTGCATTCCGGGTTTTGCAGACCACTTTACTTGTAAAAATTCATAACTAAAGCCACTTGCAAACCCCGATTTGGTCTTGCTAGACCAAATCGGGTTTTCCAAATGACGTTACTCATTTGTCTTATAAGCAAGAGTCGACTTGAAACCCGAAGTAGAAGCTTGTAGGAAGTCCGAATCGGTCTATCAAGAAGGAATCGGGTTTACAAAGCGCCCTGACTGAGAAACTTTATGAGTTGACAACCTAGAAGAACCCGATTTGGTCTTGGATGCTTCAAAAGGCAAGTGAATTACTTTGGAGGGCTTTTCGTCGACAAAATGGACCAAGTGGAAACGTTGAAGGGTCGCTGCAGAAAGTCCGAAGGGTAGGTGTCTTTCCGGAGGGCACTCAGGCAAAGAAAGAGGACTTCTTCACTTTTTCGAAGGGTCGTTTGCAGGATTCCCAAAGAGTATGTGCCCTTGCGGAGGGCACTTAGGCAGCAAACGGGACCTTTACAATTCTTCCGAAAGGCAACTTTAGACTCAAAGTGTCCTTGCGGGAGGCAAGCGATGAACAAAGTGGACCTTTTTCAAAAGTCCGAAGGGTAACTTTAGAGCTCAGATGGCCCTTGCGGAGGGCCCCAGGAGGAAGCAAGGGATGAAGACAAAAAGCCAGAAGGGCACTTGCTCTTCGGGAAAAGCCAGTGCCAAAAAAGGATTTCCTTCGGACATTTTGTCTGAAGGAAAGAAGGCCCTTCAGGAAAAAAGGCCGATGCAAAGGAAGAATTCCTTTGGACAAATGTCCGAAGGAAGTGATGGTTGCCAAAAGCCCGAACGAAGCCAAACAAAGAAGCGAGCCAAGGTAGAGGATGATTTCCTTTGGACAAAATGTCTGAAGGATGCCTGAACAAAAGCTCGAGGGCTGGTAGTGCAAGGGACGAAAGCCAAAGGATGATTTCTTTCAGACAAAATGTCCAAAGGACTTTTACAAGGAAAAGCTCGCCGCAAGCAAAGAGTGAACAAAGCAAAGGAAAGCAGGAAGAAAAGAGGAAGAAACAAGCGGAAGTAAAAAACCTAGCGGAAAAGAGACAAAGGCAAAGGCCCAAGAAGGAGTAGAAGACCGCCGAGAGCCTAAAGGCCCGATAAGTAAAGACAAGCCAAGAGGAAATCATGAAAAGAGAAATCAAAAGAAAGAGACAAAACACGGGCAACGACAAAGGGGAAAAGACAAAACTCCGAACAGTTCTAGCTGTTGACAAAGACAAAGGGCAAAATCAATGACCACTCAGACCAAGACAAGTGGCATAGACAACTCAGCAAAAGGAATTAATACATTTTGGTGGGATAGAATCTACCAAAAACCAATAAATAGATTGGTTTTCGAACTATAGAGATCAGCATCCCATGTTTTTCACGCTACACCATTAATGCACAACCAGTTGCGTCCAAGCATTGAAGAGAGCACAGTTAGTCACAACAACTTGGAATGGCTTTGTCAGTTGCTGGGAATGAGTTTTCCATGCTTTTGCAGCCCAAGGACAACAGAAGCGGTGGTTTGGACAGTCTACAGCGTGGTCTCCACATGCAGTTTGAAGATACAACAACAGTAATGGTCTTTTGTTTCAGCAGATGTTTAACTCAGCATGGGTCTCCATTCCTAGTGATGTCAGCCATCTTGTTTCCAACATTCTATATATTTGTAACCTCTCATTTGAGAAAAAAAGTCTCTCAGCTTGTATGACGAAGCCCTGCAGGAATTTACCTTGAATCAGATTAGCATTTTACCTCCATTTGAGTTTACACTTTTGTATATGTCTATGGTTTTGATCTTGTGTCAAGTCATTTTTTTTCATGCTTTCATAGTTTGAATCCAACATATCTAGTGTATTGTAAGTTCTTCTCTTGCAGGTCAACAAGAAGTGTTCAGAACAGAGTATAGGCACATATGAACAGGGTGTCCATAGTGTCTTAGAACACCTCTGGTAGTTCTTCCCCCTGTATCTCCATAGGTCGCTTTGTTGAAATACTGATGCAAGAGAGTTTCTCATCTTGAATGATAGTGTATGCTTGCTTGTCTCTGGTGTAAAGTGTATCTCAAAGCTGAGCAGACCAACCATTTTGGTGCATCACTGCTTTAGTTTAGGTTCTGATTTTCAGTATTTCTCTCCCTTTTCATCCTTGCCATTGTTAGCAGTAGGACATCCAGGGCCTCAAGGTGCATCAAGGAGAGCTAGCCCCTAATCTAGAGATTCATCCCTCATGTTTGCCACCCACAGCAAGAGGGATGTCTCCATTGTGTCGCATGGATGAAGAGAGTTGAGCCTCCCTTCAGAGGGTGCAATCCACCGTGTCAATAGTTCCACCACCATGAGCTTATTCAAGCTCCTCTTGTAGATGACATACTTTCAGCTTCCTAAAAGCAGGATTATCATGCTGACTATTATCTTTATGCATATGTCCAGAGATAGGACTGAGAAGTATATTGATTTATTTGATCCTATTCAGCTACATGTACAGGCCAACCTTTAGTCATATTCAACTTGCTCTACTGTGGCACGCAAAACTTAAAAAAGTTCTAAATTACTTGAACTGTGGTGGGCCCCACTACCAATTTTGGTGTAGTTGGTGGTTAAATGTATATATTCATATCCACTTGTGCACATTTAATAAGGTTGTTGCATCCAACCTTATCTCCACTTGTTCACATTTAAGAAAGCCTTATCTCCAGTTATGCACATTTAAGAAGACCTTATCTCCACTTGTGCACATTTAAGAATATTGTTGCATCAAACGTTATCTTCACTTGTGCACTATTAAGAAGGCCTTATCTCTACTTATGTGCATTTAAGAAGGTTGTTGCACCCAACCTTATCTCCCCTTGTGCACATTAAATAAAGTTGACTTATCTTACTCTTATGCTTATCCAAGTTATATATTGGAAGCATGGGTATGGTAAAGGGTTGGTTTATAGACTTATAGGATTTTGGAGATTGAAGAATTATTGAAGTTTTGCACAAACCAGCAGAGTTTCTAGGACCTTTAGACCCCAAACTAAGGGTTTCTAAACCAAGAGGACGTTCTTCCTCTTGAGTTAAAAGCTGTAGTTTCAGATTTGGAAGTCTTCTTTCATTTGGGAGCTGAAAGGTCTTTGGAGCATATTGTGGCTGTGCGCTTACAGCTTGGGCAGAGTTCTAGATTACATTATACAAGATGGGTGCATACTTGTTTCTCTTACCATTATTTTCATTGTTGGTTACATTTCCAGATTTGAATGTAAACAAAGAAAGAGGGTTTTTTTTTTTTTTTTTTTTTTTTTTAAATGAATTTTTTTATGTGAAGTTGGTTATTGCTTATGCTTGAGAAATTTTGTTAGTTAAAATATATTGCAAAAGCCTAAACTGTATATCAAAGAACTCTTTTAAGGATTGCAATTGAGGGAAAATGTGGGCATATTACAGTGGTATTAGAGCCTTGATCATGCTAGCCTGTGCGAAAAAGGTTAAATTAAAACAGGTTGGCACCTTTGCACGGAGGACAAATGAACCCGAGGCTGCAAGATTACGTATGGGTATGGCCACCATTCTTGATAGGGGCTTAGAAATAATGGAGCAAAAATTGACAAACTTGATATACATGAATCAAATTCCTATTTTCGAGGCTATTTTGCTTGAGAATAATAATAGGGTAGCTACAACCTCACAAAATGGCGAGGGAAATAATGGTTTTGGAAACCAATACAACATGGATGGAAAGTGTACTAGAAATGGAAGACAAAGGGGCGAAGAATTACAACATGAAACTAATAGACTCATGTAGGAATATTAAGCTACCGATCCCTAGTTTTAGGTCTCGATATCTTTCAAGGTTTTTGTAACATGGCATGGCAAGAATGAGGATGGAGGTGACTGGAAGGCCAATTTGGATTGGTTTAATAAAATTAATAGTCAATTATTTGAAGGGGCAAAGGGATAGAGTGCAAGATCTTGGTTATAGAAACTTCATACATACTTTGAAATGAACCCGATAGAGGACTGTGGTGGGGTGAGCTTTGCTATACTTCATCTTGATGGTGAAACACATGATTTGTGGCATCAAGAGAAAAGAGCCCTTGGTCATTATCAAGTTCACACATATGATGAGTTTAGAGATTGCCTTATGAGGATGTTTGAGGATATTTTGGAAGAGCAATACTCTCAGGGCCTTACTCTTCTTTGGTAGACAGGTTCAGTCAGGGGTTATGTAGATGCCTTCAATAGGGGCCCAAAGAGCCATTAAGAGGGTGGGTCTGAGCATATGAGCCTCCCACATTGGAGGTAGCTATGATTAAAGCTATAGATATGGAGAGTTCAATGTCATTTCCATAGAGCAACAGGGTTTCCATAGGAGGTAGAGTTAGAGGAACAAGACAACCAAGTATAAATGCCTTGAGGACTATAACATATGGGAAGCCTTTGAAAGTCAGAATTCCAGTAGTGCAAAGACTACCGGTTCAACTAGGTTTGCAGTGGGACTTATAGCCAGCTAGATAGAGGATGGGACAAGGAGCATCAGGAGATAGAGGCCACAAACAAGAGACACTCTAATTATAAATGAGATGAGGTGATGCCAATTATGTTTCCCCTGCCATGAGCCACGGGAGCCAGGACATCGTTATTTGGGGCTTGGGAAGGTACACTACATTGAGGTACATTTGAATGAGGAGTAGAAGGATGCACATGAGGAGACATCCTCACCGAAGGACATAATTGAGGAGGAGACAATTCAAGCAAGAAAATACGGGGACATAGAGGCAGTTACGACAAAAGATACCAAGGTATTTATTGCTTTACCTTTGACAAGCCCTAGATACTTGTCATTCAAGGTGACATGACGCTTTCAGGGACATCACATGATAGTTATTATTGATGGGGAAGCCAACCATAATTTTATTGACTAGGTGCGTCACAACATTACGATTAAAAACAAAGGGCTTCCTAGGATTTGATGTAGCTATAGCAGATGGGTATGCTTTACTTTGTAGAAGAGTGGTGAGGTAGATGGAGATGATAGTGGATGGGCATCCTATTACAAGTGACTTCTATGTCATTCCACTGGGAGGAGCAAATTGGTTGTTGGTTATAAAATGATTGTACTCATTAGGAGAGTTCAATTAGAATTTTTAGACCATGACATTGCTTTTTTTGCAGGGCAGAAGTGAGAGGACAACCAAGGCCATTGCTACATGAGTACCTCAACAAGTTTCTTTTAAGAGTATGGGACACATTACACATAGAGGACATGTGAGATGTAGAATAAGTTGTATGATGACAGGGTTGCATAAAGGAGATAAGGGGAGCAAAGAAATTATCATCCTCAAATCCAAATGATAGTTGATAGGGATAGTGGGGGATTTGGAGAGCAACCAATAGACTCCCACCTAATACGGGTTTTCAGTACATCATAGAGCTTGAGGAGGGGGAAAAACCAGTGATTGTCGCTTCCTATTGTCACTCTAAGGTGTACAATACAAAGATGAAATTGGGAAATCATCAATGAGATTTTGGAATTAGGACTTATTCGGCAAAGTAGCAGCTATTTTGCTTCATTAGTAATTGTGACTAAGTAGAAGGAGGAGACTATCAAGAGATGCATGGATTATTGGGAGCTCAACAAAAAACTATCAAAAACAGGACACAATTCCTCGCATTGATGAGCTTCTTGATGAGTTGCATGGAGCATGTGATTTTTCCAAAATAGATTTAAGATTGGGATATCATCAGATTAGAGTTAGACTGGAAGATATCAATAAACCTGCTTTCAGATACCATTGTGGACATTATAAGTTTTTGGTGATGTCATTTGATCCTACAAACGCTCCTGCTGCATTCCAGTCATCCGTCAATAAAGTATTCAAAGAATATCTTAGGAAATATATGCTGGCCTTTTTTGATGACATTCTCATATACAGTCGCAGTTGGGAAGAATTTGTGGAACACTTAGAGAGAGTGTTGAATGTTTTGCAGTCTCAATCCTCTTATGCCAAGGAATCCATGTGAGTTTGGTCTCTGGGAACTTTTATATTTGAGACATACAATCAGTAAGTAAGGAGTGAAAGTGGATCAAAACTAAATAAAAACAATGCAAGAATGGCATTTTCCTGAAAACTTAACCCAGCTGAGAGGTTTCCTTTCCCTATGCGGGTATTGCAGAGGTTTTGTTAGGGTTTTTCCTCGGCTGGCAGCACTCCTAACAGAAATAACAAAAATGGAGCATTAGTATGGTTGGAGGCAGCCCAATGGACCTTCAAAAAAATGAAGCAAGTGTACATGCCCAGTTTTAGGATTGCCCGATTTCTCTATCACCTTTGTAGTTGAATGGGAGACACCAGGGCAAGGAATTGGGGCTGTTGTAATGCCAAAGGGACAGCCCATTGCATATGAAATCAGGAAACTTAAGGATGTTGAGCGGCAACTTTCTATATATGATAAGGAAATGTTGGCAGTGATGCATGCTCTAACTAAATTTAGGCAATATTTGGTAGTGAGAAAGTTTAGTGTTAAAACAAATCATAACAGCCTGAGGTTTTTTATGACCCGAAAAGATCTTAATGAGAAGCAACAGAATTGGGTTAGCAAATTCCAATCTTATGATTTCAACATAGAGTCTGTCAATGGTAAAAACAATGGGGTTGCTGATGCCCAATGGGGTTGCTGATGCCTTATCCGGATTCTCTTGCCGCAATTTTATTTCATTTATTGATGGTGATTGGAAAACTGATTTACTAGCAGAATATGCCAAAGATTTTTCGGAAACCCTCATGTTGGAAGGAAAATAGAATCATGATGACATGTGTCATGTACAGGATGATATAATTCTGTATAAGAACAGAATTTTTCTTTTCATTGGCTTTACATTACTGAAGAAAATATTAAAGGCTTACCACAATGCTTCTAAAGGGCATGCTGTGATCTTCAAAACGTACAGGCAGATTAGAGAATGATTCTCTTGGAAGGGATTGAAAGGTGATGTAGAAAAATATGTGAACGAATGTGAAATAGTCAAATGATAAAGCATGAAATTATTATCCTGCATGTTTGCTACAATCTCTTCCCATTGGGGAAGGGAAGTGGGAGGCCATCCCCGTGGACTTCATCACTGGCTTGCCTAAATCTAATGGGAAAGATTGGACATGTGGTGGTAGATAGGTTAATAAAGCATGCACAATTCATCATCATTACAGCTGAACACAGATCCACATAGGTAGCAGCGGTACTCTTCCATGAAATTTTCAGATTACATGGTTTTCCATGTTCCATTGTAAGGGACAGGGACAGCAGGTTTATAAGCACCTTCTGGAAATAATTTTATAGTCTTCCAGGTACTGAGCTCATCTTCAGCACTAGCAACTACTCAAAAAGAAATGGAAAAATAGAGATTGTAAACAAGCGGGTGGAAGGATATCTTCGATGTTATGTCATGGAGCAGCAAAACAGTTCGACAAAATGGCTGTACTTTGGTGAGTTCTGCCATAAAACCACTTACCATATGTCAATAGAGATGACTCCATTTATGGCCGTATATGGGTATGAAGCACCTAATTTGGTGGAAACAATCTTTTCAAACTCTAGGGTATCGGCAACCCATGAAACTTTACATATTTTCAAACTCTTAAGGTACCGGCAACCCATGAAACTATACATGGTCGTCAAAATATTCTACAGAACTTGGAAGATAATTTTTCTAGAACCAATAATTAACAAAAACAACATGCTGATCGACACAAGGTGGAAAGGGATTTTAAGGTTGGCAACTTGGTATTCTTATGTCTCCAACCTTATAAACAATCTACTCTCAAGAAAAGTGGAGATGAAAGAATTAAACCAAATTATTATGGACCACATAAAGTACTTAGAAAGGCGGGACAAGTTGCATATGAACTGGAGTTGCCTATGGTATCCAAATTCATAATGTGTTTCATGTGTTTTGCCTTAAGAAGGCCTTTGGAACAAATATCATTCCCTCTGAAGAGTTGCCTCCTTTAGATGATGAAGCTAACCCTATCCTAATTCCGGAGAATATAATTGGAACTCCAGAAAAGAAAATGAGAAGCAAGGTAGTTTCAGAATATCTAATAATATGGCAGGGACTTCCCAAGGAGGATGCAATTTGGGGATCGGAGAGCATTCTGCAACACCCTTATTTTCTTTGCTTGAGGGCAAGCAAATTTAAGGTGGGGGGGCTGGGGGGAGAGAGACTTGTAATGTCCCAAATTACTTCAACAGCTATGGTGGGCCCCGCTAACTAATTTTGGTATGGTTGGTGGTGAGTGAGGGTAGTTAAATGTATATATATTCGTATCGCATACATATGCACTTGTATACATTTAAGAAGGTTGTTGCATCCAATCTTATCTCGACTTGTGCACATTTAAGAAGGCTTGATCTCCACGTATGCGCATTTAAGAAGACCATATCTCCACTTGTGCACATTTAAGAAGGCCTTATCTCTACTTATGCACATTTAAAAAATTTGTTGCACCTAACCTTATCTCCGCATATGCACATTAAATAAAGTTGACTTATCCTACCTACCATGCTTATCCAAGCTGTATATTGTAAGGGGTAGGCTTTTAGTATTTTGGAGATTGAAGAATTAGAGAACTCTTGCACGAACTAGCAGGGCATCTTGGGCCTTTGGATGCAAAGCTCAAGAGGTTTCTAAACCAAGAGGACATTCCTTCTCTTGAGTCAAAAGCTATGGTTTCAGATTTGTAAGTCTTATTTCATTTGGGAGCTGAAAATATCACTCTCTGGAGCATATTGTGGTGGTTTACTTACAGCTTGGGCAGAATTCCAGATTACATTATGCTATACGGGTGCATACTTGTTTCTCTCACTGTTATTTTTTTTGTTGGTTACTGTTTTATGGGAAATGAGTTTACATTAAAATGCATCCATCTATCCATACAACATTCAACTAGGCCTAATCAGAATGAATGCAATAACATAACAAAATCAGACCTAATTGCAATAATAAGTTTGTCTAGAAATAGTAATAAATGTAAAGGAGTCTTAGAAGAATATCTGATTTGTTGGGAATCTGGGGATGGTTGTCATAAACAAAAAACAGGTCCAAAAGGAGAGAGGAACAAAACCCAGAAAACTCAATTTGAACAAAGACAGTTATTTGGATTGCACGCTTCTGGAAGTGGAAAGAACGGTTCTAGCAAACTGGGAATTTCTGAAATCTGATTTTGTGATGCTTTTCATCTGCTTCAGCTCCAAAAACCTTGCTCACTTTTCTTTAATTTTGTGCAAATATTTGGGAAAGTCTTCTCCTTGTCCGCAACCCTAGCAACTCATCATGGACCAATAAAAAACGTTGCAATCAATGGGGGGCCTGTGTTATCTTTCCATTGTGATCAGGCCTTTAGTTGAAACAAAAATTTGAAAACAACTCTTAGTGTGCTTCAACAAGCAATTTGTGGATGCATGCACCAATCCTTTATGACTTTATGTACTAGCATGAACAAGTGGTGCAAGAAGATAAAATGCTTCAAATCTTTTTTCAAATCTGCTCTAAATGCTGAAATTCTGTTCTAACACTTGCACAATAGATCTCTAGAACATAGAATTTTGGAAACTGTTATCCTTCTTCACAACCCTAGCAATTCATCACGGGTCAATAAAAAATGGAAAATCAATGGGGGGCCTGTGTTATCCTTCCATTATGATCAGGCCCTTGGTCAAAACAAAATTTTGAAAACAACTCTCAGTGTGCTTCATCAAGCAATTTGTGGATGCATGCACTAATGTTTTATGACTTTTCGTACTAGCATGAACAAGGGGCACAAGAAGATAAAATGCTTCAAATATTGATTCAAATCTGCCCAAAATGCTGAAATTATGCTCTTAACACTTGCACAATAGATCTCTAGAACATAGAATTTTGCCTTTGTTCAATCATTCTTATCATTTCATATCCTATATGAATTAATGCTCTTGTGTATTTATAGACTTTGCAAATACAAATTCGGATTGATTGGCACGCAAGCCGACACACAATGGATAGGAAAGGCCAACAAATGGGGAGCAAAAGGCATGAGTGACCCAAAATAAGTGTCACAAGGACCCACACAAGAATTGTACATGGTACGGTCATGATTTTGGCCCTATAGATCATGGCACCAATCACATAGTAATGTAGAGTAAACAGAGCAATTGAAGAAGGCATATGAAGCATAAAATAAGCCTTGCACACATAGTGCAAAGAAAAGCAAACAAGGAATGCATGGTAAACATAAAGTAAGCACACGTACATAAAGTAAACAAATAAAACAATGTCACCCACAAAGTAGCAAAGAAACAAAATAATCAGAGCACACAGAGTAAGCATAGACAACAAGGAAGTCACACAGAGTAATGAAGGACAACATATAATCATACAACACATAGAGTATACAGAGGCAAGCATGGAACACACATCAAACATGGAGCAAACAGGTAAGATACGCCAAACAATAAGCACATAAATCAAACATATTAGGGATATTGAATCAACGTAACGTATAACAAGCAAAGTACCCATATGGCCAAGCACAAAGCAACATTGAGGTCATAGCAAGTACACTAGGAATACGAGCATACATGAAAGCACTAAGCACATAAAGGTACATACAATAGGCAAGATAGACTAGAATATGTAAGATCACATGAAAGCTCAATATATTAAAGGAAATCACAAAAAGATAGAGCTTGAAGTGTTGCTAGGAGATGCCCCAAAAACGAGCATGGAAGGTGCCCCCAATCAACTGTGAATCCATAATCATATGTATGTACATGTTGCATATAAATCCTACTTATATCTCGATAATATCATTAGTAACATGTGTATACGCAATGCATGCAATATAACCTCTATTAACAAGTGAGTAATCATGAATCATATAGTGTGTATTCTAACATAGCTATGAAGTAGACAATATTTCAAGCAAAGTAACGAACAAAAATAAGTCATATCATAGCATAGATAGTGTGTTTAATAATGCAACTAGATGTGCATGGAAGGTAAAGGAGGCAAAGCATTTGAAAAATATTTTCTACATCACTATGTTCCAAAGATTTATCACGAGAAAGCATACATACACAATCATTTGTATAAGTCAATGAGTGTAAAGCAAGAGTAATAACTGGAGATCAAAAAATAACCATGTGCCAAGGCACACTTTTATGAGCATCTTCTTGTGAGGCATAAGATTTCTCGAGAGTGATCCATTGCAGACTTCTTAAAGTGGATACAACCTTGCGAATGTATTGGAAAGAAAAATTTGACAATGTCATGATGAGTTCAAGCCCCCAAATATTTGTTACTCATATTACAAGGTATACTGCTAGTTTTAGCACATGCTTTATCATTCTTATGTTCACACTTGGAATTTTTATGCGACTTGTCATCATTATTATAACCGATTCCTTGTTTATATGTATGAGCAATTTGAAGAATAGGCTTTATTATACATTTTTTTTCTTGAGTCCTTTACCACCATATCCCATCTTTTGGGCACACATGAGTCCAAATCCATATTTTTTCAAGGATGTATGAATAAGAGTAACGACTTTAGTATTTCCATTTGTGACACAACAATCATCCCTCAGTGGTTGTTTGCCCTTATCTTCACTTGTTATTGCCTTTGCACTTGTTAAAGCAAAATTTGGTATTCCATAATCTTGAGGGGTTTTATAAAGAGTTCCAATATCAAACACACTTATATCATCTCTATAATCCCCAAGCCCTGTTGGTGTAAAACTTTGCTTGGCCAACTTCTCATCTATGTTATCAACTTTGTTATCATTCTCCTTAGTATTGTTCTTATCATTACTATATTCGCCAAATTCAAGCGTTTCCACTTGGTCCATTGGAATAACTTGTTGACGTGCCACTATAATGGGTTGACTCTTATAAAAATGAGGCACAATAATATCTTGAGGCTCGATCATTTTACAAAAATCAAATGGTATATCACTTGCAGGAGATGTATATATAACTCCCTCATGTATAAATTTCAAGAATTTATGTTAAGGTGGATGTGACAATGACCATATCATGAATCCAAGGTCTCCCAAGTAAAATATTATAGTTCACATCATTAGGTATGACTTGACATTTCGTAGCTATAGTTTTTGGTCCATGTAATATATCTAAATTGATTGCTTCAAGAGCCTTTCTCGGTTGATTGTCAAAACCCTTAATGATCATATCTGATTTAGTGAGGGCTTGTCTTCCAATTCTAAGATGCATAAGGACTCACTGCAAATGTTTAACTCTAAACCACTATCAACAAGTACTCTATTGATCCCTAGCTTATTGATTGTAACTTGAATGTGCAAGGTAAATTTTTTTCCACAATATGTTTTGGAGGCATTTCATCATTCTCAAAGGTAATAATATTCTCACTTTCTATAAAAGATCAATATAGAGGCAAAGTGAGAAGGTTGAGTATCACTTGGTAAAGTGGTTTCTTCGAAAGACTTGTAAATAACACATTGTATACATTTGATCTTCTAAGTAATTCTAGAATGGATATCTTTGCTTGAGTGAATTTAAGTTGGTCCATAATATCATAATCTTTAGCTACTTGCAATTTAAGCTAGGGAACTTGAGGAAGATTAGGAAGAATGCTTTGGTTAGTCCCACCTTGAGATTGAGAAGGATTAGGAGGGGCTATTGCATTCTTTATTCCTACTATACTTGTCATAGTATGGTTAATGCCACAACGTATCATCATGTATTGGTCATTGAGAATAAACATATCTACATGAGGCTTTATGTCTCTTCTATCATTGACAACGGTATCAAGTCATAAACATGAAGTACTATCATATTCACATGCAAACCTAACATGTCTTGGAAATTATGCTTGCTATGATATACCATTGAAATTAAACATTTGAACATAAATGAATATTTGTACACTATTAACATCATGATACACAATTATTAACACAAGATAGGAGTACGCCATGTAGATAACAACATTGAAAAGTATGCCATAATCAAAATACATCTAGGAACATTCCTATCCATAGGCAATCCTAGGATACACATAGAGATGCAAGATTTACAATGAAATGAATGAATAGGGCTAAATAGATATGATGCTAAAGAAAAGCCTAGGAAGGAACAAGGAAGAGAGTAGTTAGGTCTAAGGAAGGCTAACATGATATGGTACAAGCCCTAAGCAAATATGAAATTATGGTTATGCAAGATCTAACCCTAGGAAGAGGGCACAACACAACAAGGGTTTATGAAAACCAAGGCAAAATCAGATCCATAGCAAAAGAAGCAAAATCCAACCCTAAGGGGTCTAAGAGACCAGGGGTTCATTAATTTTTTTTTAATGGAAAAGTGGTTTTACATCAAAATATAACACATATCCATACAACATAAAACTATGCCTAAGCAAATTTAATGTAATAAAACAGAAAAATCAGACCTAATTGCAATAAAGAATATGTCTAGAAATAGTAATAAATGTAAAGAGGGGGTTTAAGAAAAATATCTGATATGTTGTGAATTTGGGGACAATCATTGGAAACAAACATAAAAATTAGGTCCAAAAGGCGAGACAAAAAAACCCCAGAAAACTCGAGGTGAACATAGAGATTTTTAGAGTGCACACTTATAGAAGTGGAAAGAACAGTTCCAGATGTGGAAAGACTGGTTCTGGCAAAATGTGAATTTGTAAAATATGATTTCACGACCCTGTTTATCTGTTCTAGGTGTCCAGAAACCTTGCTCGCTTTTCTTGAATTATATGCAAATATTTAGGATATTGATCTCCTTATTTGCAACCCTAGAAACTCATCACAAACCATTTAAAAAAGGGGAATTAATGGAGGGTTTGTGTTATCCCTCCATTATGATCACACCCCTTGTTTGGAGAAAATTTAGAAAACAACACTCAATGCATTTCAACAAGCAACTCGTGGATGCGTGCCCTAATCCAATATGACTTTTTGTGCTAGTATGAACAAGGGACACAAAAAGATAAAATGTTGGAAATTTTGATTCAAATTTTCTCTAAATGCTGAAATTCTGCTCTAAGACTTGCACGATATATCTCTAGAACATAGAATCCCCTAATCCAATATGACTTTTTGTGCTAATATGAACAAGGGACACAAAAAGATAAAATGTTGGAAATCTCGATTCAAATTTGCTCTAAATGCTGAAATTCTGCTCTAAGACTTACACTATATATCTCTAGAACATAGAATTTTGTCTTTGCTCAATCATTTTGTCCTATATGCACCAATGCACCCATGTATTTATAGACTTCTCAAATTCAAACTAGGACCAAATTGGGGTGCAAGTTGACACACAATGGGTAGGAAAGACTAGCAAATGGGGAGCACAAGGCACGGGGGAACCCAAAACAAGGGTCACAAGGGCCCATACCAGAACTGTACACAGTACATTTGTGGTTACTCATAATTGTACGATGTACAGTTCTGGGCAGCAGGCCCAAAACCACAAAAAACAGGCAGGGAGGAAAGAGAGAGGAGAGAAAAAAGGGAACAAGAAAAAAAAGGCAGAACAAGGCCAAAATATGAGGAACAACATGCCAATAAGAGCCTAATATGAATCAATAATCGATAACATACAAATACCCTAGAACCATGCAAATTGACAACTATAGCTTCCCCTAGATCAATATTTGCTTTAGATGTGTACAGTTTCATTTCCAGATTTGAGTGTAACGAAAAAAGAACAATTTAAAATAAAATAAAATGCATCACGTGAAGCAGGTTTTATGGTTTATGTTTGAAAAACTGGGTTTGTTAAAATATATTGCAATACCCTAATCGTATATCAAAGAACTCTTTCAAGCCTTGCAATTGGGTGAAAACATGGACATAGTACAAAACCTTCCTATAAGGAAAGCACCTATGATAAAATCGTCTCTCCCTCTCTTGACACCACCTATTGTAGCCTTCTAAAAGCCAAAGTCATTTAACCTTCTCAAGTTATTTTCATCAACGAGTAACTGTAAGAAGAGCTCTGAATCAACCATACAAAATGTGGTTTAACCAGATAATTTATAGAGCTTTGTGCACATGCCCTAAATAATGTCATGATTCCTTGCCTTCCATAGCAGCCAAAGAATTTTAGTAGGAAAATTTCATGAAAAGTTGATCATAAATTCAGATTATTTAACATTTTGCGAATACTGTGTCCAAATATCAGTCCAACATACCTTCCTTTCCAATGGACTGTCCAATTAAAACTCTCGTCCTATCAATGTCAGAAAAATAACTTATAAAAAAGAGATACTAAATTGGTTCAGGTAGATTACAAATTTTATGTCAACTATTACCAAAATTAAATTTGGCCAACATTGAACTAAGAGCAAGCTTTATTCCAAATAAAAAACTGCCCAAAGCAGGATGTTTTGGTTTCTAAATAGGAAGACCAAATCAAAACAAACCAACCCATTCTTTATAAATATCATCTATATACGAAATGTTATTAAGTTTATTAATAAAGGAGAACCAACCTGAACGCAATGAAGAGATTTCTCAATAGCTTGGTGAAAATGTTTTCTAGCCCACCAAGTAATTTCAATCCACACCCCTGAGCAGACAACCAATCAGGATTATGGAAGAATCGCTTTAAATTTCTCTTTTTACTGAGATCTGTTCAGCGAGCCATCCCAAGAGGCCCACCTATTACCAGAACTGATATCAGGAAAGGAGTAAATACATTTTTTCCTCTATTTATAGGCTACGTAACTTCTGTTTCTGGGTGGAGGAATGCCCTCTATCATGAGGTTTCACCATATGAATCAAAGCATAGCACCTGAAACCTTTGGGGGAGTAAATAGGAACTGTAAGGAAAATCTTTACCTGCTCCTAGGCTTTCCATGTGTAACCACAAAATGAAGAGCCTTGCATTTTAACAGGAAAATCACCAAAAAATCAAATCAAATCAAATAAAGAAGGTCCTTCCAATCAAGCTTACCCTTTGAGATTGGAAACATTACTCCTAATAAAATCCTTCCATGCTTCCTGACCATGCACATCTTTTATAACCCACGGCACAAAAATATTCTAGACTCAAGTTTTATAAGTTCTAAACCTCCCTTATTTTCGGGAAGGATACATCGAGACCTTCTAGCTGTGTATATCTTTTTATTTGTCTTATCATTAGACCATAAATAATCTAATTTTTTTATTGAATTGATTGAAATTCACACCATGTTTTTTTAAATAAAGATTTGACCCTGTTCAGGTCCTTTGAAGTGACTCGTAGTAGTGATATCCATATTATTTCGTTGATACTTAATTCGTATGGTTCCGGGCAACATATTCAAATGTTCAAAGCTTGATTACTAGAGTATGTGTTGTTTTATTCGGGTATAGTAAAGACACCAACTAAATGCTTGTAGCAAGGGTTTGTTTAAGTATAGCTATTTGAATATCCAAAATGGAAATCTGGAGGCAAAGGATGTCAAAGCATCAGAAAAATAAAAAACAATAAATTGTCAGACTACATTGAAAAAAATTAATAAAAATTGGGGGTATTCCTTCAAGCCCCCAAGTCCCTGAAATGTCCAGGACGTTGGGTATATCACCAAAATCTAGGGGATGCGTCTGCACGTAACACTGATCCTATCACTTTCTAATTTTTTTGTAAACTTAGTGGCATAAGGCCATTGGCAATGTTGTTGATGTGGTTATGGAACTCCTCCAATTTCCCCCTACCATGCTGGCAACACACATTTGTATTATCGACAAATCTTTTCCTCCACCTTGGTTTTAGAGGGAAGGGGTTGAGAGAGCTTTTTGTTCAAAATGCTCCATAAAAAAAGTCAGCTCTCACTATGGTGGGGGGGGGGATGGCCCCAGGATGTCACTGAGATCCCCGTGGACATGTACCTGTGGAACTTTTATATATATATATATATATAAGTACAAACGTTTCCATGCCATATTGCATATAGGGGTCCTCAATATTTGCTCTATCCCTGTTTCTGTATACATATTTGTCTCAACCTTTTGTTTCTGTTTCTGGTGACATCATTGATGCTGCAACCCAAATTCCCCTATATTGACTGCAAGATGAATTCAGAGCCTTTATATTGACATTGCTGTTGTAAGCTCCACAAATTTACAGGTGGAAATCTAACTGATTTCAAGATGGAAAATAAGCACTGTAACCTGGAAATTTGGAAATCTTCTTTCTTGATCAGCTGGGAGGATAACGGCATTACGCAAAATAATTAATTTCAAGATGGAAATATGGTACTGTAACCTGGAAAATTGGAAATCTTCTTTGTTGATCAACTGGGAGGATGACTGCATTATACGAAATCCTTGAATTCATTTCGTAACAAATGCAATAATTCAAAGCTTTTTGGATATGAAAGCATGTTGGATATGATTTTGTGGAAATTCCTTTTTTCTTATTGAAAAATAATCTATCTTCTGATCCACTTTGCAATTTCAATTCTTTTTTGTCTAAAAGACTATATATTGCATTTTGTTATAGGAAATTCATTGCATATTTTTATTTGAAATAATTTTTTTGAATCTCTAGTCTAATTCTTCAAACTCCAACAACAATATTGATTTTCAAGCTAGTGGCACTCACTGTTTGAACCGATACCTATATATTGGGTGCACCTTTAGTAGTACCCTGTTGTGGTAAAGATTATGGTTATGAGACTCACTGAGTGATGAGCGGAGTCAGTCTCATTGAGAACTTGTTGAGCCTAGCGGAGTCTGCCAAAAAACAATGTAAAAAAAAAAAAAAAAACCATCGAAGAAATTGCTGTCTTATATATATTATATTTTGAAAAAATTGCTAAGTTTTGGTGGAATGTTTTCACCGAGTTCAAGTCTGAGTCACGATTTGGCTTGTTGGGTATTGTCCGATTTCCATGTGCCTAGAGAGAAGGTGGGCCTTCCCTGAATAATTATAATTAAATTTGTGTGGATATTTTTGTGCCTATATACACTTTTGGAAATCACATTTATGATGTTAATGCTTATGTTAGGGGAAGCTTTGGCAATTTGGAAAATTCGTTTCTCTTGTCCTCTACATTCTGATGAGATGCCCATTCTACCAAAATATACTTCACAAACCTTACGGAACCATTCAAGATGTTTTATTCTTGTATGTGTAAGGATTATGTATTGTATTAGCATAAGGATGAGATGCCCAATCATTTTAGTATAATGACCCAATAAATACTTTTGTTATAATGATCCTATATTATTTCCACCTTTAGATAAGTTCTTTGGTAAGAATTTATTTCCTTTCTTAATGGTCATAAAGGTATATCTTATTTAGAAAGAACATATTCATGGTAGGTTGCATCATTGAACTTAACAATGGAATTTGTTCATGGTAGTTTGCGTCATATCTTTGGCTATTTCTGAAAGTTGGAAAACGTGATGTTTGTTGGGAATTTTAGATTAGCTATTACATATTGTTTACTTATATAGGCTTGCTTAATTAAACTTATTATAAGTTAGTTGGGTGAATAGGTTGTTAAGTGGTTGTTGGGTGATTAGGATAGCACCGACACAGATAGGAGTTGTTATCAACAATAGTCCATATTTGGACCATTTGTTGGATCTATGCTTTGTATTTAGATTCTATTTATCTATGAAGTTTAAACATGTGTTATATGCAAGAGTGGTATATTATGTGTGTTAATCTCTGACAAAAATTCAATTTCGTATCAGAGCAGGAAATCAAGAGCCTGTGATGAAAGGCTTAATTATTTGGCAGGGACAGCCATACTGTTATTTATTGCTGTCATATGTAAAACTTTCTATTTTGATTTTGTGCATAGTTTTAGTTTTTTGTGCACTGAGTTTATGTATAATTAGATTTTAAGTATCCTGTGAGTTTTCTGTGTGCTTAAAAGCCATTGTTGGCTGTACATAGGTATAAGGCAAGGTGTTTTTTTTTAATATAGCAAACAAATAAAAGAGGTGCCATAGAAAAATCTTGGAGGATGGTGTTTCAGCTGATCTAAGTGCAGTAATAAAAAATAAATTAAAAAATCAGATCTTTGCATTTCTTATATGCTTGTTGAAATGTTTTGAAAATAGTGAAGATCAAAAGATTAATGCAGCAAGGAGGCGTCTATGTTATTTTGTGAGAGATGCATTTTTAGTGGTGTAAAAATATAACAGGAGCACCTACAGCAAACAAACACAACAATAGAAGGGCCTTTGATAAAGTCGTGCAAACTAATCTATTCTCATCGCCTTCATGTTGAAAATTCTGAGTTTTAGGAAGGGCACCCATCAGATCTGAATGCAATTACTTAATTGACCAGCAAAGTGATTGTCATAGAAGAACAATGCAAGGAGGTGGAGCGTCTGAGAAGCCTGAAGCACTGCAAGAAAACTAATGGTTCCAGGAAAGAATAAAGGTGCCTGAGGAGATTAGCATACAACAGAGATTTGTGTCGTCCACCAAAAATGCAGCCCAAATAAAAATGAAGGTGTGAAGAGATGATGGCGTACAATGGTCTTTTTGCAGGAGTGAGCAGAAATCTAGGCTTCCTAATTATTTTATTATAGTTTCTAAAATGTTTAAAAACTTTAGCCTATTAAAAAAAACACAAGGTTTTATATGGTTTGCTTAAAATATTTCCTTAGATCCTAAAATCGTATTAATTGAATATCTATTTATCCGTAGGGAGTTTTCATGCAAAAATTTGCCAAATTGTGTTTTTTAATGCAGTCAAGCATCCCCTAGAAGGATTTCATTCCAACTCCTATAGTTTTGTAGATTTTTTTGTTTTAGTATTCCCATAGTATATAGTTCTAGGCTTAAAATTTGCCTAGACAAATTGATTTAATTCTTCAACTTCTAAACTGGGATGCAGTTTCTAGTGCAAATTCGCTACAATTGTAAAACCGTATTTCAATCATTAAGGATTTTGTCTAAAACCTTACGGTTCGTAAGATTTAATTGTTTTATTGAAGAAAAGGTGTCTCTCTAAACCTAAAAGACTTACCGTTATGAACGGATGCATTTTCGGGAGAACACAACATCCTTATAGACTGTTTTGATTGAGGGGGGAATTCCATTCTCAGGGATGAGACAAACATAGCAAAAAATAATGACAAAACTGTTGGGAGCACATCATGCAGCGATCCATCAAGATCGATCCACTGGGAAAGACTAGTGAGGACCTAGTCCCACTATAGTTGTTTCATAACTATTTGGGGAGGCCCAACCCAACCAGAGGAGGAGTTGAGATGAGGTCTAGTCCCACCTAAAGATGTGCATAGTGAGGACCATTCCCACTATTGGTATGTTTTTGGAGAATAGTTGGGTGTGTCCCTATTTGTGCAGAGTTGCTATTTGTTGTGAACAGTTGTGTGTCCTTGTTCACACGGGTATATATGAATTATTGTGTTTGTCCTAGTTCACTTTGATTTGATATATTTTTGATGTAACAATGATTTTGTCCTCATTCATTGGTTGTCTTTAGGTGTAGTGAGGCCATTCCCACTATGAACGTGTTTGTAATTATGATGAACTGTGAGCGTGTTCCAGTTTACAGAGGGTATTGATTCTCTCCCAATCTTTAAACTATATATGATAAAGGGGGTGAATGTTTACTTATATACGTTTGATTAATTAAACCTATTATAAGTTAGTTGGGTGAATAGGTTGTTAAGTGGTTGTTGGGTGATTTGGATAGCACCCACATAGATAGGAGTTGTTATCAACAATAGTCTGTGTTTGGAATATTTGTTGGATATATGCTTTGTTTTTATATTCTATTCTATCTATGGAAATTGAATGTCTGTTGTGTGCAAGAGTCCTCTATTATCTGTGTTAATCTTTGACCGAAATTAAATTATGTTTAATATGGCATTGAATTATTTTTTTGGAAGCTTGATTGTTGTTACATGTTCTATATAGACTGATTTGAATGTACCTTGATATTTGTGACAGAAATGAATCAAGGCACGGAACAGAAATGAACTATACTGGATTGGTGATGACACATGCTTGGATCCTGTCATTATGGCTATTCAAACTTTTAACATGGAGACTAGGCAATAGCAATGTGAGGAACGTATCTTTTTTGGATACTGCAGGAGACTAAGTCAAAGTGCATTTTCTTTGCTGTTCTAACTTCTAAGATACAATGCACATGACTTTCATGCAGATGTTTTCCATGTAATTGTTTAGGCATTTTATTTGCATTCAATTCAAATTTTATGTTTTTGCTTCACATGATGTCAATATTGACAATGATGTCTTCTCAAATCTTAAGCTCTCTTCACTTGTGCCATATTTTGGTCTCTTTCCGAGCACTTGATGCCAATGTTCACCCTTGAGTTCATTGCACCAATTTTCAGCTGTAATGTCCCTTTTTGGACCAATTTATAAATCTAGAATTTACAGTAAACCTTAGCAGAATTTTCAGAATTCTGAAATGGACTATTTTAGGAATAAAATAAATTTCAGATCACATAGAAATCCTCACAAAAATATAGATGTTCAATATATTTATTCAACACATCAAATCTGAATTTTAGGATAATTTGTAGGCCGGAAAATTCAGAATAAATTCTTTCTGATGTATACGAATGAGTAAACACAATTATTCACCAGCCAAACAATGTCCACGCTGAATATGGATCCCTCTAGGCAGGTCGCCACCCTGCCAGAAGTCTCCCAATGCTGTCCGTCACCCAAAAACAGACCTGCTGCGTTAGCCTTCAAAGACACCCCAACTGCTACACTGAGTCTTCAATGGCTTCCAAACTAATTCACTTACCTTCCAAGGCTGCCAATACTGATTCGCTGCTTTTCAAAGTACCCTAACTGGTTCGCCAACATCCAAAGGTTGACCAAACTGAATTGCCAGTCTCACGAGTGACCCTTGAAGCTGAAAAGCTGACTTTAAATTCAAATGTGATCTCAGAATAAGATCACCAGCTAAGTATTGGGGTTTTTTTTCCCTTGAATACTAAAGCCAATGAGGGTTTCCGTCCCCAAGAGCTGATTGTGTGAGCAAACATGCTTAGCATCAAATGAATTAATTGATAGATGATAGATAGATGCCAAAAGTAAACCTCTCCACCTTTATACCTTTTTCCCACTCAAACCAAAGTTACTTTTTTTTAATAATAAAACATAAGTTGCCGACATTACTTTTTGGCCACTTAGTTAAATTATTAATTTCACTTTTAGTAACTTAGCTCACCAAACCCACGTTTCCCTTCTCTTCATCCCATTACTCTGTGGGAGACCATAGAATAGGCTGAGGGTCTTCAAACGACACTAATTCTGAAAAGGGGACATGACAGTCCGCCCTTCCCAAAGATTGTTTGTCCTTAAGCAATGCTTGAATCGTTTTGCAAATACCAGGATCCCAAACCCGTCTTTTGTTTCTTCCATTCCTCCTTGTGATGAAGTTGCCGTCTACTGTGCTATTTCGATATAGTTAGGAATTGGAAGCCCTATACCCAATGATGCTTCTCCAACAAACTCTATGAGTGAACCCCCTGATGGCCGAATCATGAATCTGCTATGATCTAGAAGGACTCTGAAAACCATTCCCATCTTCAACTTGAATATAATTATTGAAAGAAGCATAAACCTTCTTGCAGCACTTGACGTCAAGTTGGAGATCATAAAACAACTCTTTGCCTTTGTCAATCAGTATTTCATCAATCTCATGAGCTGTAGGTGAAAATTGCAGACCTAATATTTGTGCTTTTTGCACTTTCAAACTAAGTTTTTTCATTTTTATCTCTTCCTGCATTTTTGGAACAACATGTTTGACATCTGGTTCTATCGTTTGGACATTAAATATCCTGTGTTCAACATCTGATCTCAATTTTGCAACCTCTTTAATAATATTAAAACTACAATGATCTTCCAAGCTGCAAGATGGCCATTGTAGGAAATAGGATCCTTTTTGTGCATCCTCTATAATGGTATTCCTTTCAGAATAAGTTCCAGCTATGACATCAGTTGAAACAAGAATCCCATTCCTATGTAAGATTTGTTGTGGCGTGTTTACCATAAAAGTAGTCGAATCAGAGATCTGAATATTAAACTGAAAAAATTTGTAATCCTTCCCCTGTAGACAACCCAACAAGCCTAAGCAATCGATCTCAGTTTTAGTTTCAATCTGAGTCCTCCTAGCAAGAACAACCTTTGAAACACTTGAGTCAGTCATCTTTGATAATTTCTGAATGACACCTTCCCAACAAGTCTTATCTGGGACGTGATACTTTTTAATCCGTGAAGAATGAAGCCTTTTTTACAGTTTCCATTACTTGACAAGAGACCTGCTGCAAAGATATTTCAAGCATGTAAATTGTTTCTTTTACGGTCCATAAGAGAGAATGGTCCCATGCAACGGTTGCTACTAGAACATAATAATTCTCAAATTCATCTAATCTAATCTGTGGAACGATGAAGTAGTAGGAGCCAAATCCCAACCCATCAAGTGATGGCTCTGTTTCAGAATTGAAGCGAATGGATCCATACACTCTTATGAGAAGAGATTCCACTGAAAGAAACCTCCTTATTGCCTTCCAATCTTTGATGGAGAAATGGTGGAAATTTTTAAAGAGTATTGCCGATCCAACTCCTGCCATGCCTCTTACAACGTTCTTATGCAGTTGTTCCATGTCCTTAACAAGTCCATCTGTTGATGCTGACGCAACAATACCACATTCATAGAATTTTGAGAAACGCTGATATCTCTGACAGCAATATTTTGTAATGTTTGCACCCCTTTCTTCCACAGTTCCAGGCAAGAGGAATTTCTTTGAAGGTTCTCCATTCTTATCAATAGATATCAGCCTTCCCAGCCTTGTTCTCTTCTTTTTCTTCTGCCTTTTACCTGTTAAAGGTGCTGCAGCGGAATCCAGTACATTCTTGCTTGAACTGGATGGTTCTGGAAAGCCTTCCATCCCTAAGGGAGAATTGTCTTTACCCTTTGCTTTGGTACCACCCCCTTTATGACTTGTTAAAGATGTAGCAAGCATCCTTATTGAACCAAGAATGCTCTCTGTCTGTCCCAAAACATCACGAGATGCTTGTTTAACATCCATAAGTTATAATTGCAATGCATGAGCTTCAGGGAATGTAAAAGGACAATCATCGTTTACTGTTTGTTTGGAGTAGCCAGCCCACTTTCCACATATTGTTCTTCTGCTCGGGTTTGTGATTGCCAACCAAGATTCTTAATCATTTCATTTCCACTCCACCTAAAACTCGCAAGAGTAGGAAAACCAACTTTGTTTTTTCGAACTCTTTCAACGGTTTGATTAGTATTATCTAACAAATTTTCCAAAAATCAAAATTTGGGCTCAACCACTATCAGCCAGTACAATTGTTCCTTTATTATCATCACTACTTCTTACTTTGGAATATTCATTTCGATTTGACAAACCTGCATCTCCAACCGATTGCAAGGAAGTGATTTACCTTTCTATTTCATGTTCATTATGAACCTCAATATTTCCATTAAGATTAGTTCAGTTGACATACTTTCTGAAGACCATTTGTTCTGTAAGTTTCCCTCTAAATTTTGGTTCTTTTCAAATTTGCCAATGTCAAGAAGTGGTTGTATTTGTCCAAACGCAGACAATACAAAATCATGAACTTTAACTCTATCGGTGCCAAAAAATGTTTTCAAAGCAGATTCTAATCCTTTAGCAAAACTAATATCTGGTAGGAAAGGTATTTTCCATCCACTCCTCTGCATTTATTTCCTCAAAACATTTATAGTTAATCTCTAAATAGATCAGACCGCCACCACCTAGTCCTTCCAGTTCCAACTGAATCTCATGCATGTTTCCATCACATAACAATTCCAGCTTAACACCTGCATTTCCAATGCGTTTGTGTGGGGTTACAATATTTGCATCCCAAGCAGCAACTTGTAGATATTTTGTGGATGGATCTTTCACATTTATTCTGAAATTTTCATTCCAATTTGGCTCTTTTGTGGCCCATATGATTATTACCTTTACAACACAATCACCAAGTTGCATAACTACATAAGGATCACTTGTTCCCGTCCAAATTTTATTTCTGTGCCACTCAATCCCCAAAGTGGGCATAAAATTTAGCCTCAAAATTTGTGTGTTTGGGATCACATTCCGAGCCAGCAAATTTATTATTAGTAGACAAATTTGACTGATCAGATGTGATATTTGACTGCAGCTTGGATGCTTTTTTCTTTCTTTCAATTTCTTTAGCCTTATATATTGAGGCATGGTTTATAACCAAAGAGTCTTCTTGGTTGTATCCATAATGAACATTCACAACAACAGTAGCATTTTGACCATTAAAGAGTTCCACCTTCTGAAGGCATTCAAAAGACATAGTCTTAAACAAAGTTTTCTGAGGATAACATACTTGGTGACAACTAGTGTCATACCTTGAGCATGAATTTGTAGCACAATATCCTATTTCTTGCCTTAGCCATCCCCTTTGATGAAGCTGAAAAACCTTGTCAACTAGATTCAGAAAGGGAACGCTTAATTTTGGTGGAGTCCACTCCGATGGAACTCCAAGTTCATTCTCTACTGAAAGATAATAGGATCTATTCATTCTATCCCAATTTGTATCCTTCGTATCAGCAGTCCCAGATTTCCTTGGAATGTTTATTAAGTGTTGTTCTGCTGCTGATGAAGAGCCAACAATACTATGTCGAAGATCACTGGAAACTCCTTTAAAATTGTGAAGTATGACAACCATTGCATCATCCCCTTTGTCATCCAATTGTATTGGCATAATCTTCTTTAGTCTCAAAAGATCACTCGGATCCCACATGCCAAAACAATTTTGAACTCAAATCAAAGAACCTATATGCCCTATGCTACAAGTTGTATCCTTGACCCTATCACCATTTTTATAATGCTTTTCATGATGGCAAGAATCTTGTAATGGCATAGTATGAATTGACAAATGTGAAATATGACCATCCTTGTCATACCTTGGGCTGTCATCAAAGTGTTCACCTTTTGGAAGTTTGAAGGATAGTACAAGATTTGGCATAGCTTCTTTCACCTTGAACTCTTTGCATCCAACAAGTGAAGCCCTTTCTGCCTTGACTTCATCAATATCTTGTTGACATATGCAATCATTAGAAGTTAATGAAACATCTTTTACTATCCAAGGATCTTTACCTTCAACTTGCATGCGGAATTCCCTTTTACCCTCATCAGAGTTTTGACTTTTCCGTTTTACCTAACCACACTTCCTCATAGTGCCCTTTTCCATTCTGTCTCCGTCAACTCCATGAAGTCTGTGAAATAGATTTCTTCTCGAATCTTTGCTGGAAGAGTTTTGTATAAATTAAAACTGGCTGCAATATCCTTGTATAGTGACTCCATGGTTCATAGGCTGGCAAGAAAATGGCTTTGATAACATTGTAATGTCCCTTTTTGGACCAATTTATATAAATAGGGAATTTACAGTAAAAAAAACCCTAGCAGAATTTGCAGAATTTTGAAATGGACTAATTTAGGAATAAAATAAATTTCAGATCACATAGAAATCCTCACAAAAATATAGAAGTTCAATATATTTATTCAATACATCAAATCTGAATTTTGGGATTATTTGTAGGCCTGAAAATTTAGAATAAATTCTTTCTGATGTATATGAATGAGTAAACACAATTACTCACCAGCCAAACAATGTCCACGCTGAGTATGGCTCCCTCTAGGCAGGGTGCCACCCTTCTAGAAGTCTCCCAATGCTGCCTGGCACCCAAAAACACAGACCTGCTGCGTTAGCTTTCAAAGACCCCCCAAATGCTACGCTCAGCCTTCAATGGCTTCCTAACTAATTCTCTGACCTTCCAAGGCTGCCAATACTGATTTGCAGCTTCTCAAACTGCCCTAACTGGTTCGCCAACATCCAAAGGTTGACCAAACTGAATCACCACTCTCACGAGTGACCCTTGAAGCTGAAAAGATGACTTTAAATCCAAACGTGACATCATAATAAGATCATCAGCTGAGTATTGAGGGTTTTGGTCCTCAAATACTAAAGCCAATGAGGGGTTCCGTCCCCAAGAGCTGATTGTGTGAGCAAACGTGCTTAGCATCAAATGAATTTATTGATAGATGATAAATAGATGCCAGAAATGAACCTCTCCACCTTCCTTTATACCTTTTTCCTACTCAAACTCCAAAGTACTTTATTTTAATAATAAAACATAAGTTGCCAACATTACTTTTTGGCCACTTAGTTAAATTATTAATTTTACTTTAAAGTATTTAAAAATACCTTTTTTGTAACTTAGCTCTCTAGACCCACGTTTCCCTTTTACTCATCCCCTTACCCTGTGGGAAACCGTAGAATAGGCTAAGGGTCTTCAAACAGCACTAATTTCAAAAAGGGGACATGACATCAACTTTGTGCACCTTGTGTGAAGCTTCCTACTTGCACCAAGATCCACTCTTGTGCCAACCATGACATTGCCAAGGTCAGCGATGCCAACCTTTCATCTTCATAGTTAAACATTTGTGCCTTCGTCAATCTTGTCAGTAGTGTTCAATGCAAATATTACGACCACCCATGTGGTGCCATTCAGTAGTATTGTGGGAAGACCACCCTTACCCAATTTCACTCTCATGCCTCTAGTAACAATCTGCCCCAAGGCCCAACCTTTGCTTATCTGCACCTGGCAACACAAACCACCCACAAAGTAGTAGTTGCCAATCTTTATAACATTTGTTTGGTTGGATCGTCTCAATTAACCAGCTGTCCCCTTTCTTGATCTGCAATTGTTGTATTATATATTCTTGTAGCTACGATCGACTCTAGAAAGTTTTTAGAGCAGCTATCTCTTTGCAAGATTTGTACAGATCTTAGTTTCTTGTGTCCCATCTCTGACATAGTGTATCCTGTCCTGAGTTACGTTTAATTTCTTCTGCAGATCAGTGGTATAATATTGTCTCATAAGCTGTTCACTCTACATGCTTGTCTATGCCGCTATAACATATAGACTCTGTAGATATCTGGTTCTTTGGATACAACATGGGATTCAGATCAATGGTATTCAAATCAATGGTATTAGAGCACTATTTTTAAATTTTATGATGGAAGCCTGCTCACTATTCCTCTGTTTACCATCTTACCTGATCTATATTGTCGCAAATAGCTATTACCAGAATCATATATGCTCGTCCTTGCATGTGAGATGATCAAGCCCATAGTACAAAGGAAGAAACAAATCTGAAGAAAATTTGTAAGTCTACTTCGTCCACATCTTGCAATGAGTTGCCTTTTCTATAGAGACATTCAACTCAAGCAAGCCAGTCTTGGGTGGTCACAGGCTTTTGAAGTTGTAGATTAATGACATTCTGTAGTTTGAGGGCAATATAGATGCTGAGGCTTTGCACGCTTCAAAAACTCAAGCCACACTACTCTGTCAATTCCTTTTATAGTGGACAACAGTATCTAGAAGATTCTATTTTTAAAGACACTGTTAGAGGTCAAAACTTACTTGCACGTCATATGCCCAATCAAACACTTTTAGCTTCCACATAGAAGATACGCATCACTCAACAGTGCAAGTTCCAGCGCACAACTCACCAATTTAAGGATGAATTCAGCTGTGATGTAGTTTCCCTTGAAATCTGTGATGTGCTTCCCAAAAGGCCTTTAGGAGAGAGACGATGTTTATGATGAATGCTGCAACATGTTTTCTTGATGACTGGTGAGCAGTATTATCAAGTTTCAGCTGTTTCAAAAATAAGATGTCCCTGGTTAGCACCAAATAGTGTCAAAATCTAAGAAATCATTTCCAGGAGTTTATTCTTTCTGTGATCAGGTTGCAGCACCAACATAAGATTGCTGCTACATTGCAAATTCTTCCATCATGCAGTTCATTTAGCAGAGGTAGCTTGATTCACTCTCAGACAAGTTTTCACATGTCTTGAGGTCACCTTTTAGAGTCCCATTCAATTTGAGGTGAAGCATTCAATCTATTTCATGCTAGGATCACTTCCATACGAATGTATGCGTTATTGTAAATCAGTCTTGGAGAGAGATTTAATGAGATCAAGCCCCACATTCAAGAACTGCTTGACAAAGGACATATCAGACCTGACATAATACCTTGTTGAAGCCCCGTTGTTCTTGCATCAAAGAAGGACTGGGTATGAAGACTTAACATTTGTGCACTAAATAATCTTATCGTTAAATGGTTAATTTATGGGTTAAGGGTTGACCCTACCCTGGTATTGTCAGATTAGAAGTTATATACAGGGGACTCATCATTTTATCATCTTGATGTGAGATATTGATTTGGTTTGACTCCCATATTGAGAGATATTCTAGGGTGTATCCTTCCTTGAGGATTGTTGTATGGTGTAACCCTTCCTCAAGGGTATTTATGAGTATATTGAGTATTTGGGGAAATCAGTACCCTTCACATATTTCTTGTGTATTTTCTGTTATTATCTGCATATTTACATTTATGGTATTCAGATTCATCACATGAACTGTGACTGGCCTACTTGAGTCCCTCACTGAGCTTTATAGCTTCCTTGGGCTTTCTAACTTCTATCCCATTTGTGCTCGGCTTCAGTTACATCGCTTGACCTCAGCACCAACTCTAGTGTGGTAGCACCAAAGTAGTGTCTTACTTGAGAAGTGCTCAACAGAAAGCATTCACTGATATCAAACAAAGGCTCTACTGTGCTCCAGTTCTCACACTACGGGACTTTCTTCAGCTATTTAAGATTGAGACGAAAGCCTTCAGATATGCACTTGGAGGCTTGGAGCACTTCTGACTTAGAATATGCATTCGATGGCTTATCAACCCAGGAGCTTCTATCGTACAATTTACCAAAATTCAGTGTATTACCAGGATTAGTATGTGATAGTTTGAAAGTTGTGCCTCAATAGAGACAAGGCATCCTCGGTAAGGAATACATTGAAACCTTAAACCTTCCGTTCCTTTAATTTAAACACATGCAAAATGCAAAGTGTGCATCAACGGAAGTGGATTGTCCTATTTATAATAATTCTACCTTGAAATGAAGCATAAGCGAGGGAACGCAAATCACATAGAAGATTGCTTGTCATTTACCAGTTGTCTTACTGTCCTAAACAACTTTGATCATGACACAGTCATGGTTAAAAATGTACTCGGATGATCCTGAATCTGCACCAATCTATGTCATTCTCAGCGCAGGAAGAGTGTTGTTGACCATTATCTCTAGGATGATCTCATATACCATCTTGGGCACCTCTATGTCCCACATAATAATCATTTTGATAATTTGATTTGGTAAGCTCTTTTCAGCAAAGTAGTAGGTCACTTTGGCATAAACATGACACTTGCCATGCTGCAGAAGTACTATTAGCCAGGCTTCTCCAAGATGTTGCCTAGTATGTCTTCGATTGTTTAGCATGTGCCATGGCTAAACCGCCAAACCAGAAGCAATGTCTATATACACGTCTGCTTGTTCCACAACGGTAGTAGGAATCAGTTTTCATGGACTTTCTATCTGGTTTACCTAAAACTAAATACATCTATTCAGCATTTTTCTGGTAGTGGAATGGTTTTCTCAAATGACTATTTTAGCATCTTGCCTCGAGACTCTCAGCACAAGATGCTGCGAAGCTCCTTCAATATGCTACATGAAACAATCGTTTCTGACAGAGACTATAGGTTCCGTGGTATATTGCAAAAGACCATTTGGTCCTTCATGGATACCAAATTGACAATGTCTACTTTTGTCCATCCACAGTCCAATGATCAGGTTGCCCCCTGAACCATAGTACGTTTTCTTGTGCATGTATAACTAAAAGCATCTTTGCACTTGGGACGAGGGCATGCTTTTCATTAGCACTACAAGGCTCATCGTAGCTTTACTGGGCACATTGCTTTTGAGGCTTTTGTCAGGTTTCGACCCCATATCCCAGTGGATGTATCTTACCGGTGCCATCCAATGTAGACACTATTTTAGTGGGAAAAAAATATACCCTATCGCAAAGTTCTTTGAGCATATAGAAAACATTCAACACCAATTTTATGACATGCTTAGCAGATTTATACCAAGTATACCCAATGGCATGACCAACACCACATCAAACACTAATTCTATATTGGGGACAAAATCTGGTTGCACATTTATAAGAGCATTTTAAAGGCCCTCATAACAAACTTCAACCTATATGGCTCCTACATTAACCAAGGAAGTGGGAGACAATGCTTTCACACCTTGATTTTATGCCATAGCTTGGTTTGCAGCTTCTTTCCAGCATGGGGGTAATTTTTGCCTTTATTGGAGCGGTTTACTCCCTAGGTTGAGAAGTGAGCACCATAGAGATCTTGATCTGAGCAATATGGTTCTATTGGAGCTTAATTAGTGTGTTGAATGCATGTTGAATTATAGACGCAATAGAACACTGCCCTTGATTTGCATTGCCAAAGCTGGAAAGTTGGCCATGCAAGCTAAATGGTACACAAAGTAGCTCGACACTAGGTTTGCATAGTGGACATAATTGGGACTAGTGCTATATTAGGGAGGGCTCATGATAAGGACTCAACTGGAAATGTGATTCATTTGAGCGCAATTGTATTGGTGTGCACTCTCATCTCGAGAGTCATATGTACCCCGTGCAACTCAACGTCTATGCAAAACACTCCTCAACCATATGGAGAATTCATGCCATGTTTTGCCATGCCAGGCAACATTTTCAGAGATCATGCCAAGTCAGCGCACCAGTCAAAATACCATGCATCTAGAAGTCAAACTGTCACACTGATAGGGAGGAGAACCTTCATCCATTATAGAAGTTGAAATGTTTTGTAACCATCTTCTTTTGTAACTGCTTTCTTGTGTGTTTCTTGTAATGGTACATTGTAACCATTCAACCCTAAGAGGGACAAGGATTAGATGGTTATTTGTTTGCACATTCTTGTCTAGGGAAATCAGTTCAAAAGATCTTACCCCTTTTTGATCACAAGAATTCTCATTTTCAACCTTGGTGCACATTGTTCAGTTGTATTTTACCTATTCATTCCTCATTGAATAGAAGAACATTATTTTGATAGTTCTCTTCATTCAAATGTGTAATGGCTTACTGTCTTTTTCTGGCTTACTATTGCATAAGTTGCTAAATTGTTGGGTTGTCCATTGTGCCACTGTCTTGGGCCCTGTGGAGTGAATCATTTGTATTAGAGCAGAGCTTTTTACATCCTTATAAATGTGCACGCATAGTAGCTGAAAGGAAAAGTTGGTTATGTATTAGAATACCTGGTAGAATGTTGACACAAGAGTCAGATGGCTAATTCCTAGAAGAAATGTTGTGATGCTTCCCTAGACCTCCACCAACTCATTCGGGATGCTCTTGAGGAGCAGTGCACTATACTCTTTGGCCAATTCAATTCGTAATGCAACTTGGTCCAACATTGTCTCATTCCTCTGAGCCACCTCTCAACTAGTTGTTTCAGCATCAAATCCCTTTTAAAGTCCAAGTCAATCTAGACATTCTTGTGTTGAAGGTAAAATTGATGCTGCAACACTAGATAGTTGGATTTGACAAGTGGAGGCCTAATTCTTGGTCAACAATTTCAGTGATACAGAGAAGGTTACCTTCACATCGTTGAAGATGTCCATTTTAGTCTCACATTGGTGAGAAACTTACAACACAATGCAAGAAAGAATTTGAGCCCATCAACACATGGGGCCAGTTTGTCAACGCAATGTGAAAGGAATATTACCCCCTCAAACACTATGAGGATGAGTGCATGAAGTTTTTCCAATTGTGCGAGCTCAAGGATTAGTTGGGTCTAGACTACATCAATGAGTTCCATGACTGTGTTGTGTCCTTGCATGAAAACACAACGAAACATGCGATGTTGAAGTACGTCGATAAACTCACTTTATGTATGTGCCAAGATGGAATTCTTGACCTTCAACACATTGGGGCATGCAGACTGCAACATCGCCAAGATTGAGGCAAAGGCAAGATGAAGCAAAAGTTTGCCTCTTCATCTAGTGTTGTGCACCGGAGCAAGCCCTCGCCTAGTGCACCAAACTCCCTTGCACAAAAGGTGAACACACCACACAAAGGAGAACAAATAAACAATATTCGGCTCAACAAAAGGCCCTAGTGCCATTAGTGCTAGACCAAGGCTAAAGGAAGCAAGGCGATTAGTGGTGCCATCGACACCGTATGAGCTCACATAGTGATTTTGAGTGTTGCGAACAAAAATTCTTGATTATGCAATTAACACCACGCCCCACTTAAGCAGAAGAGATTGATTGAGATGGTACTTGTTTGAGTGCCAACACATCTTCCATCGGCACTTCTGAGGAACGAGAACACCTCTTCCATACTAAGTGTTTGGTCAAGGGTTAGCGCCTTCATGTCATCATTGACAATGGGAGTCAAAAGAATATCATTGCGCAAGATGTAGGCCGATGCATAAGTCTTACCACTGAAGCACATCCTTGTCCATACTCCTTGGGATGGTTATAGCAAGGGAAAAATATTCAAGTTCAACGCCAATGCACTTTTGAGTATGGAATCAAGTCCATGCGTGATTCAGTCAGTTGTGACATTGAGCCATTGTAAGTCTGCAGTATTCTACTTGAAAAGTTGTGTGTATGAAAGTGATGGTACCTACATAGCTAAACCACAATGTTAGTCCTTCAAAATCAACGACCCCATCTTCAACATTCCAAAATCTCTTCTAAAGTTCAAAGTCACCCTAGAATCTGCCAAGCAATGTGGCAAGCTCATTTCTCCCAAGAAGAAATTTGTGCTACTCATTGTTCCTCCAAAGACATCCACGTGTTCAAACAAGTGCATATTGGTAGCATGCCATGCGACACACTTGTTGCAACAATAATAGTTTGACAACTTACTGCAACAATACAAAGACATCTTTGAAGAACCCAAAAGACTTCCCACACATTGTGTTGTAAAGCATTATATTAATTTGGTTATTGGATCCCTTCTTCCAAGCAATCCGTTGGATTGCAAATCCATTTGGGAGAATGATGAAATCTACTGCCACATCCAAGAGCTTATTGATCAAGGAAATATTATGCCAAGCTCTTCTCCTTGTGGCAGCTCGATAGTCCTTGCACCAAACTCATGGCGCCTATGCATCGACTATTTTGAGCTCAACAAGATAACAATGAATAATCAATATCAATTGTCACAAATTGACGACCTTTTGGATTAGCTTTGAGGTGCACAATGTGTCAACAAGATCGACTCGAAGTCAGATTACCATCAGGGTCGAGTTCATCTTGAAGATTATAGACCGTCAATTATGATAACATGTATTGTTATAGTTGACATTGTTTTATTGGTATGCTTTTGGCATTTAGTTAATGTTATAGCAAAAGACCCCTATTTATGTCAGTTTTGACTGTTAGGTTAGAAAACAATGATTGGATTTGGTTATTCAAATAACATATTGTATGTTGAAGTATGGGCGCTTGCATCAAGTCTTCATTGTATTGTGCAAATTGTATTGAGACTCATATTTTATTAATACAAGTTGTTTTTGCTTGGATACTTTGCTCTGCCATGGTATGTTATGAAATTAATATTCTATGTATGTTATCATCGATAGTATAATATCTCAGTGGACATTATCTATACTACATTGGGTGCCATTACCTTAAAGAACGCCAAGGTTATTTAAATTTGATTCACAAATCTATTTGCCGAACATAACCATGAATCATGATGACAAAATATATTACAATGATACAAAGAGTTTATGAAGAACGCTGACGCGTACAAACAATGATTTATGCTATTGACTTCGAACAAAGGTGGGAGAGATAGACAGTTAGGGAGGGGACCAAGACAACACCGAAGAAAATAAAGATTGCAACCAACAACCATTTCAAAAAATCAATCAAGCGAAGTACGAGGTAGATGTCGAAGCGAAATCCAAGGCCGAAGCATAAGAAGTCATAGCCATAAGCAAGGGTTCAGTCAGAATTGGTAAAACCCAGCCCACTCATGACTAAGGAGTGGGTAGAGATTT
Organism: Torreya grandis; assembly: GCA_037957365.1. Classification (NCBI taxonomy): domain Eukaryota; kingdom Viridiplantae; phylum Streptophyta; class Pinopsida; order Cupressales; family Taxaceae; genus Torreya; species Torreya grandis. The sequence goes on from JARHVA010000213.1 coordinate 1,055,795, forward strand.
TCATAATGCCTTCAGGAGGAAGTGCGGACCTTGCTGACTTGGTTGGGTAGGAAGTTGCTGCAAAAGAATCATGTGAAAGTTCGGGTCAACCCGAATGACAAGATGGAACACACAAAAAGGGACTTGACGATGGGCAAGATAGTCTATGGATACTTGCCAAATGAAGGGTCGAGCAGATGGATGTGTTAGATATTATTAAAGCAACATAGGAACATCTAATATTGACTTTCTTTATGGGAGAGTTGTATTCGAAAAACCATGCCAAAGCCATGGTTACCCTATCAACTCCATCTCTAGAAAAGAAGTTGCCAAAGTTCATTGGTGACTAATTAGAAGATCCAATACAACACTATTGTATGTGGACCACTATTTGGATTGCCAATGGGGAGACAAACGATTGGATGTGGTTAAGATGCTTCTCCACTACCCTTTGGGGAACAACGATCGATTGGTACATTGATGCATCAAGTCTTGACAAAGCAACATGGGCAACAGTTAGGCAAGCATTCGAAAAAAAATTCAAACTCTTGAGGGATGACAATGAGATAGTCGCGGAGATCTACAACACCATACAAGGTAAGCACAAGATGATTTGGGCTTACAATAGGAGACTCAAGGAATTGCTTGGAAAACTTGAGAAGGAACCAATCGATGGGCTGAAATTAGGGTGGTTTATTGAAGGGTTGGTTCATGTACTGAGAAAAAAATGTAGTCCCACCCATAATTTAAAAACTTGTACTCGACAACGCAAAAATTTGACTTGTACTCAGGACTTGGGAGTTTCTCGGCAATTTCTTGGCAACTTTATGGCTACTTAAAAAAACATATAAATTCATAAAATAAACTTAAATTAAATGTAAAACATTTTTAAATGACATGAGAAATGAATGTAGAGAAGTTTATTTTCTATTAATTTTCGACCAAAAAAAGTACAAAGTTACAGACTACAATGCTCATAGAGTCATGAAATATCAAATATACATATTACATTCATGTCTAGCACTTAAAATGACTCTGTTGCGGCTTCCTCGTGGAAGTAAAAGGTAAATATTCTTGCTTTGCAATGGCAACAACATCATCAGTAAAGATATCATCTCAATCCTTACCAACCCCTCCTGATGCTTCAATTACCCTTGATGCTATTGCTTCTTTTGCCCCTCTCCCAAAATTTGTGATCTTCTCCACGATAGACATGGGCTCCCATCATCAACAATCTAGTCTAATATGGATCGATATCATCTAAGTCAATTGCATCATAACTCTCTACCTCTCCACTTGCCTTATGTGAAGACAAAGATTGTATCATACAAAGACAAGGTCACTGAGGTGTTGTGTTGCCAACAAGTTGCACTTCTTTGTGTGAACAATTTCTAAAATGCCCCAATTATGTTCACATTTAGAAGAGCTACACGGTTGACACAAAATGTGGATTGCTAGTCTCTGAAGATTTGGTGTTTTTGCATCATAATCTTCTCACCACATATCTGCAAATAGGGCATTTATAAATTTGAAAGTCAACTAGGTTTGAATAAATGAAAGAAGTCTAGTACCGGTATCTACATATTACGAGTAACGAGACTAGAAAGTAAAAACACATTTTCCAATTTGTTTTTCCTGGTTGAGAAGTGTTTCTTCTTTTAACATAGAGCTGAAGAAAAAAGTCTTTTTGTTGCATTCTTGTAAATTTGCAACTTCCTAATAACTACATTTCATCAGGGATCATCCTTTCTATGCATGTATTAAGACCATCCATAACCTCCTCATAGGCCTTATATAAATCGAAATAGAAAAACTTGGGATTCAAGTAGCAGGATATTACATGAATATGTTAGTGGAGCGTCTTGTTCCATATTTGATCAATTATGTGTCGAATGAGTTCATATTTTTTTTTATTTTTTCCATAATATTTAGTTATGGCCTCCTTGGCTACATCTATGGTTTCATACAAATAATATGTTGGGTTTCTCTACACATCCACCAAATGTAAAACTTGAACCAAAGGCTTTAATACCTACAACAAATTAATACACATAAAATCAAAAATATGATTTTTTCATAACAAATAAATGATAAATAAAAAAATATAAAATTTTAAGGTTACCTTAATGATTTCCTCCATGTGCTTTGCAAACACGTCATCAAAAATGGCTTTTACGACCCTTTCCCTTTCAATCTTCCTAGTATAGGACTCCAACCACTAGTGATTCACAAACATCTATTTAAGGGATGTTAGTGAGGCCACAATGCTCTGCAATGTAATAAAGTTTGTGGCGAATCATGTGACATTTGATCGCACAAGATCATTTCCATTGGTGTGCATTCTCATCAAATTTAGCACCTAAGTGTGATTGTAGATGAATTTGATGATAAGTTTTTATTCTTCAACCACATTTTTCACCCATAAGATCTTTCCTATGTCATTGATTAAGAGATTCATGCAATGGGCTGCATAAGGAGTCCAAAAAGTGAAGCGTGCCTTTCTTCAATAAGTCTCCTTGTTGCCATATATGCTGCGGTGTTGTCTGTCTAACTTGGATGACATTCTACACACCCACTTCCATCACCACTTCATCCAACATAACTCACTAAGTGTTTACATTTTTTACTTGGTGGGTGGCATCAATTGACTTCAAAAAGATTCGATGCTCACTTGAAGCCACTAAAAAGTTAATTACTGTGTAGTTTTTTCCATCCACCCACCCATTAGACAAAATGGTGCACCCATACTTTTTTTGGTCTTCTACAATAACTTGTGTATATTTCATGGAATCCTCTAACAATGAGCCAATCAAATCAGATAGATTAGAAGCTTTGAACTCCTTCCCAACAATGGCCAGTGCAGTTTCCAAATTTTCCTAATAGGGGCTTTTCACCACATGGAAAGGAATGTTGTAGTACCAAAAGTTAGCAGCAACTATCCTAGTTTCATTATGCAGTTCCTTGTTCCAAGCAATACCTTCGAGTGAAGATTGTGACTGAGGACTACTTTGAGGAATTAAAAAATTAACCGAACTATCTTCAGCACGTGAGCCCCGTCCTTGTGTTTGACCCCCTAGAGATGGGGCAATAGAAGATGGTTCAATGTCATAAACATATCTTGCTACTCTCCTATTCACTAGGGTTGTAAGTGCATCAACTTTCTTCTTTCTTTTTTGAGCCTCAAGTGGTGCATGTGTGCAATAATGCCACATTATTCCCTGGTAGTTATGCAATGTGGTATTTCAGGGGATATACACCACTCATTGCAATAGAAGATGGTTCAATGTCATAAACATATCTTGCTGCTCTCCTATTCACTAGGGTTGTAAGTGCATCAACTTTTTTCTTTCTTTTTTGAGCCTCAAGTGGTGCATGTGTGCAATAATGCCACATCATTCTCTGGTAGTTATGCAATGTGGTATTTCAGGGGATATACACCACTCATTTTCATTCCGCAATAATTGCATATAACACAATTGGCCTCTACCATTGCTTCACAATGCTTTCAATGAGGGTCATTAGACTTAAGCTTATGATGAGCAATTGAACCAGACACCGATCCATTATTAAACAACATAGTTAAACCCTATAAAACAAAAAAGAAGTTTTAGAATTTAACCCTAGTTTCTGATCAAAGGAAGAAGTAGAAGATGAAGTAGATATCAATAATCATGATTCATGATAGAAAAATAATGAAAAATAAAATAAATACCTGTTGCTGTATGTTGTAGGCTGTGACATTGTGTTTTCCTAGAGGCTTGAAAATGGGGTATGTATTAAATCACTGCCTACAATTGTAAGTTGGGACTGTGTAACTGTATACGGTAGTCACTAATGTACTTCAATGTTAATCATTGTAATATGAATCGGTATGCATCACAATATCAGTATTCCTTGAGGCAACCTTGAAGTGAAAACGATTGTATCAATATGTAACCTACTGCCTATGTAGTTGTACCATAGTCAATAGATTAAAAACTTGCCATAATCCTTGGTTCCATTGATTGTGCCTTGTACTCGTGAATTGCAAGGAGAAAACGTAGAGAAAAATGCATAAATAATGATAAAATCATCCTTTTTTATGATTTGGGCTTTTATTAAATTATTGGGTGAGTCACGACAATCAAGTCATGATTTTCACTGTGTAATCTCTGTAATTACTTGGTGAAAATCATTGATTTATTGCCTTAACACTTATTGCATTTTCTCTGAAGATATATCATTTCAAGGTGGGATCGTGACTTCTCAGTGATTTATGGTGAGTTTTTAATCTATGGTCCCACCTTTGTCATACGAAGATGCCTATAACTGAGTGGACATCGAAAGTGAGAATAAAACATCATCCTCACACACAAGAAAATGAAATGAAGAAGAGGACTTTGATTCCAATGACAACAGACTAGGATTTGTGTGAGCCTTGAGAAAAAGACATGCTTCAAATGATGAAAGAACTAAAGGGAGATGTCAAGAACGAAGATAAGGATTTTTTGTACAAGATTTGTCAAGTTGTTGGACATTCAGTCATGGATTGCTTGTACAATGTGGAATAAGAGCAACCAAGTACCATTCACACAAGGAGAGCCATCGACACCACCCACCATGCAACCAAGGAACTATCAAAGACAAAATAATAATGGTGGTGGGATTAAGATTCAATACGACTCCAAAAAATGACCAATTATACAATGTTGGGAGTGCAATGAGGGGGGCCATCTCACAAGATATTTCCCTAACCAAAATGACATTGGAATTCTCTGTAGATGGTGTGGGATTGGGAACCATAATGTGGCAATTGTCCAAAGCAAGCCAATGTCAATATGATTGAAATAGCAGAGAGCAAGGAAGTTATGAAAATTACAAGAACACAAGTGAAGAAAGCCAATTACCCCAATCCATATACAAAGGAGGAAACACTGGTTGAAGCCATGGTGGAATTCAAGAGGGCCATGTTTGAAGAACATAATCACTTGAATGAACATACGAGTATAGTGATGGGTAGATTGGAGTCCGACAAAGCTATTGCACGACATGTCTTTCAGACCACTATACTTGTGAAGTTAGCTACATTATTGCAAAGCATTTCGGAACTCAAGAATTCTCTTATCACTACCATATAAGACAGTATCCCGAACATAGAGCATACAGTGGTACACCTAATGTCGGGTGATGGGCAGAGAAAAAAATTAAAGGAATTAACTCAGAGTCGAGCCCCCCTCATTAGGTCACCAAGCGATCGATCAAATTCTCTTGACAATGAATATAGCTCAAAAACTTGCAATTGTGCATATGGAAAATTTGGGTAGGGCTTTGACAAAAACTTATCATCGACAGTGGTTCTAGAGGGAACATTATTCAAAAAGAGACTTGGAAGAGTCTTGGGAAGCCAACTATGTGGCCTATGACATTCCAATTGGTAGGAATGGATCAATATGGCATTAAGGTATTATTGGGCATACTGGTGGGACAAAATGTAGTTATTGGAAGCCAACCATTTTTGTTAAATTTTGTGGTCATCTCATCGCAAAAGAAGTTATATGATGTACTATTGGGTTAGGGTTGGTTGATAGCAGCCAAAGCAAATCATAACTAGATAATTTTTTTGATTTGCATTGCAAACAAAGGACAAGAATATGCCATAGACTTGAAGAATCAAGGAGTTAGTGAGGAAGCAACCTCGTTAGACTCATCAGATTCAGATTCCAAAGAAGAATGCTAGGTTGACGGGAATTGAGGTACGATGGAGCCAAACGATGAAGGGGTCTTGGTGTTACAATCGTGCTTTGAAGATGAGACAAACTCTCTCAATAATTTGTTCCATTGGCAAATGGAGGACTACAAAGTGTTCCACCCTGATTGTAATAATGTGGAGATTATGGAGATTGATGTTGGCATAGATTGGGAACAAGATGACCAGAAGTAGATGTCAACAATGCTAAGTCCTTTCGAACTATTGTAGTTGGCTTACCCACTGGAGTTTAACAATTACAATGTTAAAGGTGTAACATTCGATGGAAAGTTGACCTGCTAATTGGAACAACTAGCTGACATGCATTCTAAAGAGTTGACTTAAATGAGCGTGAACAAGGGGTCCAAACAAGTTTTTTTAATAGATAAGGTATGACCACTTGAAGTATGATCTATTTTTGAAGTATAAATAGGTATGATAGATATGCTCAAATAGGATGAACATGTGATGCCACAACACAACTAAGTCATGCAAAAAACAAGTATTGGCACTATAAACACTTTCAATGGAAGAACTTTAAAGTTAAAGTTGGAGCTCTAGTATTCAGATATAACAGGGTATACAGAACTAAACTAGGTAAGTTCAAAGTGTTACGGTTGAGACCATCTAAAATTATAGAAGTCTTGGAGAATGGGGCAGTTAAGCTGGATAACTTGAACGGGATGGCAATCAAAGTTATAGTGAACAACTCTAAATTAAAATTATATAAGGATGGAAAATATCAATATAATTGACATTGAGCCATGTAAAGACTTGATGGAAGGGACCACTATTAAACATAAGGTACAATCAACTATAAATGCAAGGTAGAAGGTTGTGAGGCATAAAGGAAATCTGATTGCATGCTTCAACCATACACCTCCCTTGGGTTAGCTAAACCCCTAATTAGCCAAACCCACCATACGACTTGCTTAGCCTAAACCCACTGTACGACTTACTTTGCCAAAACCCATCGTATGACTTGCTTCGTCAACACTCAACATACAGTCTGCTCAGTCAATCATATTGTCTGTCCAGTCAAACCTCAATGTAAGGCTTGCATGCAATTATTCACCGTACCACCAACCCAAATTGTTCCTCACTGTATGGATATATCCTTTTGCTGCCCATTATACACTCTGTCTTGTTGCCCATGGTCAGGGGTTAAATTTGACGGTCACCTTTCCCTGTCAAGAAATTTTTTTGTGACGATTTTAAAACTAATGTTACTTTGCACATGACGCTCATTTCTTATTTTTGACTTTTATAATTTTTATATAGAAACGAGTTAAAGCTTGTTGTTATTGCCCAGGTTATAGGGAAAGAACATTCATTATGGCTACACACATTTCCTCAAACACTTGATGTGCAACTATCTACAACGATCAAATTCATTTATATTAACAAAATGGAAAACATCCTCAATTCTACCACTAATGGGCTTATTACAGCGTAATCATGGAGATAAACAACAAAATAAACACTTATAAGTCTGTATAAGACCCTCTACCCACAAATTGATAGTATTTCTCTCACCTAAAAACCATGCAAAAATAAATCATATTATTTTGTCTTGTTCTGAGTATAAAATTCTATAGAATCATCTAATTTTACTACAAAAATGCCAAAGGTCTTTTACCACATTTCCCATTTTCAATTATACTTGCACGGGTCTGTAGAATATACTTAGCCTTGAACAATATTGCGCTGGGTTTTATAAATCAAATATAACTATATAAACTCCATAAATTAGTTGCTTACAATTATTTCATCTAGCAAAAAAAAAATTGAGACATTTACGATGCTTTACAAATCAATGTGTTCACAATCCTTACAATTATAATCATATATTTATTTTAATTATATAAATTATTTGCTCAATTATATTACGAACACCTAAAACTTAACATAGAAAATTCATATACATTTCCCAGACCTAAATTAGTATCTTAAGTCTCCCCCACTTAAATAAAGTTAATCTAATCTAATAAAGCATGAAAACAAAACAAACTTGGCAAATTTCACCAGTGTCTATGCAGTGGCAATGGAACATTTGTGTAAATTTTAATTACGTGATGAAGTTTTGTTTGGAAAAGTGTATTTTGTTGGTTGCCTAGAGATGATAAATAATAAATAATGAAATGGTTGATGCACATTTTATTTCGATTGGGATTGGGAAAGCATTTAAATTTTCCATACCTATTTCTGGTAAAAAAATTTGCAATAAAGTCCCAAAGATGATGATGCTTGCAAAAGAGTAAACACATAGTCTTGCTAAGTAGTGCTAACGTATTCAAACCAGGAAGCAATGGAGGCTCCAAACGCAATGGGCTGCCATTCTTTTCTAAGCGCCAATTGCCCTAGCACAAGATCACTCCCTTCAATGTTGTTGGCAAATGGTTTGATCATTTTCTCATCAAGTTTCCATTATGACATTGGTAATGGCGGTCCGCGATAGATCCATTAATTTGTGCCCTTATGCATTGCGAACTGTAGTCTCCAAATTTATTTGCCAATTGGACCCGCTCCAACCTCTGAGACTCTTTGTCGCGAGATTCGTTACTCAAGTTACAGGTATGACTCCATGAGGCATCCACTTCGTTGCTAATCTGGGAATGGGGATCACCAGTCCATAAACAACTCATTACAACCTACATGTTTACAATTTACAAGTTACAAGCTAGTGCTACAACCTTTGTTTCCACTTTCCATAGTTCCACTCATATACAAGATATCACCATTCGGATACTTCGATGGCTTGTCCTCATGTCAGTGGCATTGCAGTGCTCATCAAAGCTCTTTATCCCCCTCGGAGTCTTGCTGCCATCGAGTATGCACTCATGACGTCTTCTTATATTGTTGACAAATGAAAAAACCCCATCAGAGATTCATTCACAATGGAGGCATCCAATCCATTTGACATTGGTTGAGGCCACATCGCTGCCACAATTGCAGTATATCCTAGACTTGTCTACTATATGGAACCTTGAGTCTAAATCAATTTTATCTATACGACCTTAACTACACTAGAGATCAAATTGTTCTCCTCACTAAGGAATTTGTTCCCTGCCCCAACACCACTTTGAAAGCTAGCGATCTTAACTTCACCTCATTCTTTGTGCTGTTAGACGCCAACTCGAGTAATAAATCGGTTTAGGTGAAGAGGAGAAAAGTGACGTACGTGGATGCAGAAGCTCATTATGTGTTTCAAGTGAGCATGAAGAATCTTCCGAGCATGAGTGTGGAACCATAGATATTAGAGTTCAAAAACTTGAATGGTAAAGCCAGCTATAGTGTAAGATTTGAAAGCAAAGTGGCATGACATGCTAAATGCATTTGCGCTATGGGTGCCGGGCATATAGGATTGAGAAAAGTTGAAAGTTTGAAACTTCAAACAACTGACCACTTACCAGTGACAGACCATACAACACGATAATAAGCTTTAAGTTACATTAATGAAAATATATCAGGGGATATGCATTTATGAAAAGATATCAAAATCTTTCTTGAATTCTCATGGAAGGTATTAGCCGCGGTATGTAGCCTATAGCTTGTAGGTCATTGTGATCTGTCAATTGTAATTTGTCCAACAGTCTGTGCTAAAACAATAAAAAACAATTCCAGTCTATCAAATGTATTTTGTCAATGCCAAGTGGGCAGCGGGCCTAGACTATCGAGACTAGAGTCGGGTGCAGGTTATTGGGGCATATAATTGTAGGTTCTAGGCTGCCACCTATACTAAATTATACAATGGGTGATTTTTAATTTTAAACATCATGTTGACAGTGTTGATAATTTTTTGCCCATTGATTAATACATTTAATATATTTTTTTAACTGTATTTTACGAGTAAAAAAGAAAAAAACACCTAAACAATTGTCAAATTTAACCCCTGCCCATGGTACACCCCCTTCTGTTGCCCATTATACAATCCATCCAACTGCTCCTTGTACGTCCATTGATCCTTGTACATCTAGCAACAATAACAACATGCGTCCCTCTGCATCGTACTTCAAATTTGGTCATCCACCGTACGGCCTAGGTAAGCACTCCATCATATACTCTACTTTGCATGTATGCTCTGCTTTGCCCATACACCTTGCGCTATATGACAACGGGTCAAGTACGGGCCTAGGAAAACGACCCCCATTTTCACTATTTAATTCACCAAGCTTGCCCAAAGATAGGAAGTGTAGGAAAAATAAAAAAATTAGGGGCTTTCAAAAGCATTTTTTTCAAAGAAATTTGGTTGTTATAAAGGTTTTTCCAAGGGTTGTAAAAGGGTTAAATTGTGGTTGGGTTTACGGGCACTGCGCTTTGATGCCTCCTTATATCGCAAGCGCTGCTAGCCTCAGACCTTGCGAGGGGCAATGCCCCTCAACCATGTTGGGGTTGTTGCCCTCAAAATCCTGTTTTGATTGTTCAAGAAGGGGGAAAAAAAAATGGTTGAGAATTGTACTGGGTGAAACATGCTTTTTCTTGCTTCTAGGAATGTTGCGAAATTTCTACATCACCAACAACTCCATGGAATGTCTTCTTGCTTCCCCTTCAATCTACTTTTTATTATGTTGTCTATGACTTGTGTTGGATGGGTCTATGGCTTGTTAAAAGGGAGGATAATGTACACTTTGTGAATTATGATAACATGTATTGTTATAGTTGACATTGTTTTGTTAGCCTTTTGTTGGCATTTGGTTAATGTTCTAGCAAGACCTTTAGTTATGTTTGTTGTGACGGTTAGGTTAACAGACAACCGTTGGGTCTGGTCCTTCAAATAACATATTGTATGTCAGGGTATGGGTGTTTGTATCAGGTCCTCCTTGTACTATGCAAATTATATTGAGACTCATCTTTTATTAATACAAGCTGCTATTGTTTGGATACTTTGCTTTTCTATTGTATGTTATGAAATCATTATTTTGTGTACTCTATCATTGATAATCTAATATCTCAATAGACAACATTCAAAACTAAGGGGGGAATGTAAAAATAATCGGTTATGCCCTTCGGCTTGATGAATGTGCCAAAAACATTCATGACCCTGATGAATGATATTTTCAGGGCCTTCACAAAGTCTTTTTTATTCACATCTTTAACAAGACTTGGAAGGATCACTTGGATCATGTCATGTGTGACCTAGACACATTGCACAAAAATAAGTTACAAGCCAACATAGTCAAGTGTACATTCACACAACACAAATTCATTAAGTGGGCTACATCATTGATTGCACAAACATCCACATAAATCTAGAGAAGATCAAATTGATCCAATATTGGCCAACTCTACACAATATCACATAACTTAGGAGTTTTCTTGGACTTGCTAATTTATACTGCAAATTCGTCCTTATATTTTTGCACAATTTTTTGGATGCTCAACTAGATCATGCATGCCAAAGTTGCATTCCATTAGACACTTGCGCAACAATGTGCATTCAAAGAGCTCAAACATGTGTTATGCAACCATTCTGGAAATACTTGATATTGTCTAACCCTTTGAGATTGAAATTGATGCATCAAACTATGCATTCAACTCAATACTCACTTAGCATGGACATTTGACACCTATCATTCAAAGACATTCAATGACATGGTTCAAATCTATTCCATGGTTTTCTACCTATGAAAAATAGTTGTAGGCCATTGTTTAAGCAATCAAACAATGACACCACTACATCTCGGGTAAGGAGACTATCACTCACTCAAATTAAAGGCTGCTTTAGTCCTTGCATAATTAAATCAAACTCTAGAATAGGCCCCTCATGAAGTGGATGACATACTTGGAGTACTTCCACCTTGTGGTCAAGCACAAGAAGGGAATAAACAAGGCAACATTTTGCCTTAGCTGCCCTCCGCTCAATGCACTCATCATAGTGTTTGACACTTGCAACCATAATTTATTTGACTGGGAGTCACTTTACTTTGTAGACCAAGACTTTGCACAGACCTACACTACCCTTGCATAGGGTGAATAGGGTGTCGATTGATACCTATCCGACCAACTTCCCTAAAAGCTCAGATACCTTTATTTCAACGACAATGGACCCTGCCAAAGACTCCTTTGGGACACTCTGACAATGGGACACTTCAGCATTACCAAGACATTGGCAATGCTTCAGCAACTATTGTTTTGGCTTCATATGCACACAGATATAGAGCGTTGCATCAAGTCCGACATTCCTTGTTACATTGGCAAATCAACAAACAAGAAGCTTGGACTTTACACACCTTTGTCAATTCCATATCAACAAACATGAAGCTTGGACTTTGCACACCTTTGTCAATTCCATCCAAGCATTATAATCTATTAGCTTGGATTTCTTGTCTGGACTACCTATGAAAAAGCACCACAATGACTCACCTATGAAAATGAACCACAATGACTTTGTGTTCGTTGTAGTGGATCGGTTTTCAAAGATGGATATCATGGTTGCATGCAAGAAGACACTTTGAATTGTCATCATGGTTGGGTTGCTTTTTCAATCATGTTTGGGTTCACTTTGGGTTGCCTTCATCCATTGTGTTTGATCACAACTCGAGGTTTGTTAGTCACTTTTGGCATGCCTTGTGGGAGGTGTTGGATACATCACTAGAGTGGTCTACGACATTTCATCCTCCTACAGAGGGTAAAACATAAGTTGTCAACCACACACTTTTGTCCATTTGCTACATATGTATGACAATGCACATGTGAACATGGGATGATAATCTAACCTTCATTCAACATGCCTACAACATAGATCTTCACAATTATATGGGGCAGTCCTTTCCAGACATGTTGTGGGTTCTAGTAAACCACTCCTCTAGGCATTCTACTACACGCCATCCAACACAAAGTCATGCACATGGGATAACCATAGTTTTCAACCACATAGTTGTTCATTTTTTGTGCATGTACAACACCACACACTCGCACACTTGGGATATGATAATATATAGATATTTTCATAATTATGCGAGGCGTAGTCATTTCCAAACATGTCTTAGGTTCTAGCCAGTTACATATTCAGAATATTTCTACCACACGCCATTCAACACAAAGTCGCACACATGAAAAGGAAGTGGACAAGGCAAAAAAATTATGCAACACATCCATCATGCTCACCAACAAGTTTAGTGGATACTCTCGCACCATCAACAAAAGTATAGAGTGCCACAATACACATGGCATACCTCATGAATTCAACGTGGGTTGTAAATTTTGGTTGCCTCTTCAGAAGGAATGCTTCAAGGGTTTTCATAAGATCAAGCCTTTGCTCTACAATCCTTACCATAATAACCTAGAGATGCATCTCTTGGTACTTGGGATGCGTCTTCGGTACGAAGATGCATCTCTCAATTACTAAGGTAAAGACCATTGAGCAAAGGCTCGATCTTATGAGGACCCTTGAAGCATTCCTTTGGAAGTGTAACAACTCCGCTAGATTCTAATTAAAAAATATGTGAGTTTTTTTTTTAATTTAAAAAACCCATAAATTATAAATCAATTTCACCACAGGTATCTAAGCAGATCATACATAAATACTCCAAGAGTGATAACTGTAATTAAGCTCGTGACATCTAACAGTCACTAACCACTATCAATATAAGAAAACACATCATAATATAATCATAGAAGTAAATACAAATATCTAGCCACTGTTGGTACAATACACAACCACAACTGTCAATCCTCAGAAAACAAACAATTACATTTCTACATGAAATGTTTTCAATGGTGAATACAATATAATACAATGTACAAAAATAAGATACAAGGCTCCTTGGAGCATGAGTTTCCCAGCGTTTCCAATATCTGTGGCAATCTTAAGTGTCGTCTCAAAAGTAGTACTATTGTATGGAGGGAGAACATCATCCGAGCGCTTTTTCACACCAACCACGGACCAATGATCTCCCACATTAATTCTATCAGGGAATGACCCTCACTTCATGGATGAGTAGACAGCAATGGTGTGGGAATCCAAAGTAACAAGCAAGTATCAATGTGTTGTATGATTTCTAAAGCTAAACATGTAGTGTATTATAGAAAATTCATTCTATTGCAAGATATCACACATACATGTAAATCATATTCATAAAATGATAATGTCTCACTAAACATAATTTTCATAGAAATATACAATAGTGATCTTTACATCAATCAAATTCATACACACCACTTGATCAGATTGCCTTCATATGACATTGTGATCCTAATAAGCCAGTGAAGTCCATCTCTCCTTACTCAGTATCAACAAAGCGAGATTTGACAAACACAACTTAACCATAAGATTCATATTATTTACTTTCTACTAGCAATCATATCACAATACATGCTAAACATAAGAGTAAGCAAAATATACATTTATTTCGTCAAACGTACGAAAGAATCTTACATTATTATTTAACTCATACTAGAAATAATGACTACTGTTTAGACCACCTAGGTAAAATACATATTAATTGAAGATTCCAACTACCACAATAAGTTTCATACAAACTACACCTCATGATAACCCATATTATCATAGTCTAGTGTTTTAAGGCATAACTTCTTGTTTTCTACAACACATAAAAGTCTAACCTATCATTCGTTACACTCCCAAGGTTGTATGCGCACATACATAATGTCATACTATCACAAAACACACTGTTCAAGTAAACCAACACACATACATTTACATGGATGTGGGTCAAGACAACATTTATTGTATGTCCCATCTGGGTATAACATGCATTTAGTCTATAAATTTTAAATAAAATTTCTCTATGACATCACATACTATCATAGATCATTGTGCATGATCACTCTAATTAGTCACGAACAACCAGACTCTACAATCATACATAATTATTAAGTACATGTTATACCACCCGGTATACCCTACGTTTAAACTGTATACTATCATTAAAAAAATGATTTATAGATGTACATCACAATGCACTATTAAATGCTAATAACGTCTAAACACTTGAATGTACCAATATTCTAATATTATGAACTACATATGTTTTTATCACTAACAATTATCATAATATCGGATAAATCTAAATCAAGTTATACCTCGTATGAACATAACTCAAGAGACAATATTCATATAGTTGTAGTTTTCCTGTTTCTTAGAATCTTATATCTTATTAATATTCTATTACTTTAGATATAGGCTTATGACCTCATGCACTTATGCAAGTTATAAAGTTATATGAATTTCTAAGTCCACGTATATATATATTTCTATATGAATACCCTCATACATTTAGTTGTTTTCAAAAGTACTTACCAAAATACAAATATGGATTGAAAAGTACAACAGTCATTAGAATTCCGACCAATGATTTAACATGTTTTCAACTAGTTATTGCATCTTAGATTTAACTAATTTTATCAAATTTTCATATTGTGCATTTATGTATCATCCAACTATGTGTACATTAGGTCCATCAACACACTACCAATTTAAATGATTCCTTATTTATATTAATCTTTCAATTTTCTTCCCACTATTGCTGTCATCCCTTCTTTGAACATTGAAAAGCTACTCTCCCCACTCCTTAATTAGCATTGGGGAAAAATAGTAACCACCAAAATCTTGTTAGAAATAATGGTGAAGCAATAATTCGCTAGAAATTGTTTCAAGTCTCATTCCTTGCAAAGCTCAACATTTTAATGAACAATGTGCAAGGATTCACTGAAGAAATATTGCCTTTACTTATTGCAAAATACAAATCATATATGTTGAAAGAGTACGCACAAGAGAACAAGATAATCACAAGAATTATGAGACAGTTTAAAGATAACCTTGATGCCTTCTTTTTATTGGATCACAGATAAAGTTTTGCTAGATAACATATGTAGTTTCTTGCTTAACTAACATTGTTAGTCACAATGCTCAAATGCATCTTTTTCTATGGGCTTATTTTCCATTAATAAAGTTTTACTAGATATCATATGTAAATAAGGGTATCTTTCTCTGAAGCTTTGATGTCTTCTTGATATGTGACTCTGTGCATGCTCCTTTAATCTTCAGCTGTCATTTTTGACGTCGCACCTCTACCATTCATATCTCTCTCTAGATTTTTAGATTTGTAATATAATCATTATAACTTTTAGCTGAAATAATATTTATAAATGTCAACGATTTATTATAATATGTATTCTTAGCGATTTAGCATAAAAACTCACCAAACATAGCAGGGAATAGAAAATTGTTGCACTTAATTAGATATTTCGCTTCACCTATTTATCAAGTCATTGTACTATTTTAGCAAGTCGTTGCTTTTCTATAGTGAATTGCTACACTTTTGTTGCATATTTTGACTTGGATCACTACATGTTTTAAATCGTTATACTTCATCAATGTGAATCGCTGCATGCTTCATATAGCACCGTATTCATATGATATTAGTTATCAGTTTAAATAAACATAAATATTAGTTAATATTTAATCAATTTCATTAACAATTATATTATAATTTTTTTTTATGTATTTACATATTATAATTTTTTTTAATGTATTTACAAGTAGCGAAGCTCATCTCTTTACCTATCTATAATGATTGAGTACACTGTATTTGGCAAATGCGATGGTTATTGATGGACTTAAACTCTTTCTTTGTTCTTATATATAACCGAGGTGGAGATTGAATCGTGATTATCATTCTTGTATCTAGGCAGCAACAAATCAAATTTAGTTTATTACAATGGAAAAAGATGTAATATGACCTAGTCGAGCTTAGTTATGGAGAATTTTACAGCTTGGATAGCAGACAGGTGATACCAATCGCCCACATACTACACTTAGCTGGAGGAATCACCCTAGCCCTAGGAATAGTAAAATCCATATAATCTTACATTGTATAGGACAAGAGGGTTTTCTACCCAATTTCCTGCTCAAGTATTAACTATAATGCTCACGTTGCCTCCAAACTAACATAACTAGCATTATTAATCATAATGCTCAATCAAATGTATCTGAGAAATTAGAGTCTTCAACTAATTTTGATGATTTATTACTCTAAAACCCAGATTTGGTTTATATGTTTATTTGATATATAATCCAGATTTAGCAAAACACATACAATTCTTTTCTTCCTAATCTATTGTGGATCGTTTTGTTTCTAGCATAAAATATATATAAAGGATCTTAAAAACAACACTAACCTTTCAATGCTTGTATCTGAGTAGGATTTATTTTAATTTCTTTCTGCTCTCCTTTCATCTCACACTTATCGTCCTTTATTTCTCACCGTACTTTTTGTCTTTGGCGTATTCCCTTCTTTCCCTTCACTATCTTCCTCCATTTATTACCATCACTTTTTAAAGATCCCTTTTCCATGCATGAATCCCCTTTTTTAACTATTAGTTTTAAATCAAACACTGTCCACTTAACTTGAGCTTTATTTATTTTATAAAACATGCATGCTTTTTAACCTTTGCTCAAGGCCATGTTAAAACATAGCTCAAGTCCACTTGTTTTTTTTTTCAAAAGGATTAAATTTTAGACCTTCAATCTCAATGAATTCCATGCAAAGGGCTTATTTCTTTATTTTGATAATTAAATTTCTTAATTTAATTATAATAGACAATTATATCTTTAAAAAAATAAACTAAAGCAATTAATAATCCAATTATTATAGAATAACTATTTTAATCAAATCCATGTGTAAATAGATTATACATATATAATTATTTAATCAAAGACTTACATTATGCCTTGACTATTTAATATACATTAGCACATTAAATCAAGATAATGATATTTACCAAATATCAATTAAACCTGACATCGAGTTAAGTAACTATATTAGTGTTTGCATCAACTATATGATCATAAAACAATATTTTTATGATAATATCTATGCACTATTAAATCATACATGTTATCACACAATCAAATCATCATAAACATCAACTGAAATATAATCATAGCAGAAGTATTTTAGCACTAAAAAACAAACTATCTAAATCAAACAAGGAGTTTAAACAAGTTATTCTATTGTGGTGTGTGTTGGGTTGCTAGCAGTTTCTCTATCATCTCTAAAGCATCCCATCTACACCATTCTATCTGATGATGCTCTCCATTCGTCATGTTCTGAGAGTAGAATCAATCATGCATCAACCTCGTATATATATCAACTAATAATACATAAATAACTAATATATATTCACAATGTACATGAATGAGAAAGTATAACTGTTACATCATGTAAATTAATCAACATATCACTCTCCCATAACTAGTATATGTCATAAGGCTCAAATCAAAGAAATAATAATTAATTAATAACCATATAATCCACGGATTCGAATGTTATAAAACTTAAGGTGAAATTAGGATGTGACATAAAGATGCAAGAGATGCAAGACATGTACATATACACTTATCGAGTCTTGGAGACTTTGTTTGAAGCCTCCTGCATCTCCTATGGGCGTCTTCTAAAAAACATGCTTCCTACCTTAATTTTTTATTTTAATATTTTTAGTCAACTTTAAAACTTAAAGGTAAAGTTGATTAATAAATTTAAAAACTTAATAAAATAAAAAATTTAAAGTTAAAAAAAAACTTAAAAGCTTATGAAATCAGAGTGTAATGTATTTCAATTTTTTTAGAAATTTCAATATATATATTATTATTTTATCTCTTTTGTTGTCTCCAAATACCCAATATTATTATTTTATTTCTTTTGACACCTTCTAGTGCCCTCCATACCCAATGTCTGAAAATTAGTGTCCTTATCTTAGAGACTAGTCCTCGTCCGGTCTCCATCTCTTGGTAAGCATGGTCTTTACACCATATTGCGAGCATGTGGAGGGATATGCATTTGTCTTTATTCTACTATAGTACTTCGTATTCATCCAATATTTAATGTGGAACTCCTTAAGCCATACTTTGCACCTTTGCTTGAGTCAACGATGACTCAACATCCTTTAGATTGCATCTTGAACACTTGTTTTTTGTGTTGAAAGATAAGATTGTTGAAGTTACAACTATGCACACCAAGAAATGCACCCATCAGTTGTTTAGAGTTGTCATGATAGGGAAATATGTTGATTAGGCTAAGTGGTACAAATTTCAACAACTTCTTGTTTAATTCCCAAAACTAACCGAAGACATGATGGGTGTTATTGGTCCTTAAGAAAAGATGAACAATTTGAGTGCAACTGCATTGGTTCATTCTCTCATCTTGAGAGTCTTGCACACCAACCCCACATTGGCTTACATTGTTCGCGCAACACCAAACCATACATCGTGCAACTTAATATTTGCACATAACACATATTGGCCATGTGAAGACTATTGATATTGGTTTTATTCACACCAAGGGAACCTTACGAGATAGACTATAATGTTTTAAGATCGGTGAAAAAAGATTCACTCCAAGGCATGAATTGAAGGGTATTGGGTTTTGTAAACACCTTGATGGTGGAACAACAATGAGTGGAGTAGTTGTTTAACTCAGATGACTCAGATATTACGAGTCTAGACCTACTTGAAATGGATGGATTAATGGTTAATCTAACATAAGGTGGGAAAGATTAAAAGAAAACTCAAAAAAGAAGGGTAGGGCAGAAAAGAAGGTTTGTGAATCAAAACGAGATGAAACCTTTCTAAATTGAAACTTGAACTAGAGGTTGGACAAGAAGTCAGGGAACCAATGCTTGCTACAAGTTACTGTTAGCACACAAACAATCAAACACAATTAAGGGTCCAAGGAAATAAAATACAGTGAACTTTAGTGTACATAATCAAAGGTTGCTGTGTTTGTAAGATTGCAATTGCACATCTACAAAAGGAAATTATGATTATTACACATAAAACATTCAAATTACACATAAAGCATTCAAATTAACTATTGCACAATATGAATAACTATACTAAAAGAACACTTCTACACAACCCAAAGACTAAAATATAAGAATAATGAAAATTCTTCAACGAATCACAAATTTGGAGAAGAACAAGATTTGCACATTGAGACAAATTGTAGAACAGTATGTAGGATTTCTTATCCATCTCAATAGCCAAAACTCTCCTCTCCTTGGAATCGAGAGGATACAAGTATATATAATCTTGAGAAGGGGTTACCTCATTCTCTAAGCAAAGTTTAAATTTACAATTTCAATTTTAGAACTCATGCACATTATGCATGTCCAAGATACAAAATATAAATAAAAGACCCAAATTACATAATTATAATATAAACATATACATGCTCAAAATAGAGTGAAGATCTAAGTTTTCTTAACAATAGAATACATGCAAATATATATACACACACACACATATATATATATATATATATATATATATATATATATATATATATATATATATATATATATATATATGGTGCCTTCTTGGCACTATTTGAAGAAAAAGGAGACTATGTATTTGATGTGGAAACCGAGGTAGTAGGAGACATATGTGAAGAACTGGTAGCCATTGATGTTGATGAAATGCCAACATGCTGAGAAGGAACATGCACTGTATGATGAAATGGCCTTTGAAGCGAATTATCATTGTTGGCGCTGGGCAAGCAATAAACATTGTCTTGGTAGCTTCCTCGGTAGCCTTTAGTTATTCAAACAGTGCATAATTGGCCTTGAATTCTTTGTTAATAATATTAAAATTGACTATATAAGGTTTAAATATTTTACCAACTTCCCCCATCAACTTTTTATGCTTAGCTTTAGAGGCTCTAAATCCAGCTCTGAGTGCATCTACCTTAGTTACTTTATTCTTTTTAAAATTGACTAGTTGTAGAATCTTCTTGCTAGTTTTATATATAATGCCCTCAACATCCGCTTTGAAACTATTGACAACTTTTTTGATAAATGCATCAAAAATAGGTTTATTTATCAACTTCTCTATGGAGGTTATTACACATGTGACCCTCATATCCTTCAAAATTTATATGGCCTCCTTTTCTTGCCTTGTGAGTTAGACTACTGAAACTTTCATTTGAGTACGTCAATGAAAGGTACCATCTCTCTTTGGAATTACATAATTCAAATTCAAAGTTGCCTCTTGGATATTCATTAAATTCAAATGACTACGTGTTATTTCTTGTGCATTGAACGAAGAAATTGAGTCTCTTCTCAAGTTATTTCAGTTGGATCCACAACTTTATGACTCTTCCCCATTCAGATTGGGATTCATCTCTAGAAGTCCTAATTGTTTTCAAAATATAGTACAGCTTGCTGGTAGCACTTTGGACATTATCTACAATCTCTCTGAGAGCCTGAATGATCTTCTACTACAAAAGTCTTTGTTTGGTTTGCTCTTGACTTATATACATCTCCTTCATCATCTCCCCTGGTGTGTCTCCAAAAGAACGAAACTCCTCTGTATACTAGGTGGGGTCATTTGGATTCTTCTTTTGTTTCTCGGTTAAGTGGAATAGATTTTCCTTTTGCTTCAACATTACTTCCTCCCTTGTGCTGCTGTCTACTCCCTTCCTCTTCCTCAACATTTGGATTGTACCACTCTTATTGTCAAAACAAGTACTTATTATGGGCAATTCAGTGAGGACCAAGTCCATCCTATTCTTCTTCCTCTCTTGTGATTCTTTAACCCAGACAAGAACAATGAGCTCTCCTCGTTCTTTTGGCTGAGTGGTTTTTGGAGAAGTGGAAGGAGGTATGAAAATAATTGGGAGCATGGAGGCACTTATTTGGATAGGAATTTGAGGAAGTGGAGGAATGACCCTACTCCATAATGAGGTAATCATCCGGGGTGTAGTTTCTACTACATATCTCATATGCCGTAGAGTTCTTGTGATAGTCATTATAGAGGACTCAATTGAAGTGGATTTGGAAATAGATAGGTCCAATTAGGAGGATGGCCTTGGTGGAGTTCGGGGATTGAAAATGGAGACAATCACCAAATCCATAAAATGAACCTTCTTCCTATGGTCCCAGGGTTTGGAAATTATTGGGGCATTGGTTGAATGAATAAAAGAATCTAAAGAATAAAAAATTAGTTGCTTCCCTTCCTTAGCACAAGCATGAGGATATAATGCCTTGGTCTTTAAACAATATTCTTGTAATGACTCATAGAGAGAGAGTGGGGTAGCAATTGAACTAGTAGATGACAAATTAATCACATGAGAATCTACTACTATAATAAAGGAAACAAGGGAAGATACTACCTTATTAAAATCTTGTCTTTCTTCATCAGTAAGGATATCTGTACTTTCACTGATAGTTGACACTTCCACTGGAGTAGATGATATTGACAACAGTTTCAGAAAGACTAGGAGTTATGGCTACAGGTGCGCTAGTAAGTCCCAAAGTAGGGGCTTCTCTCAACGTGTATTTTGTGGCTTACTCCAACACTATATCTTCCAATAATAACTCAGTGGATATTGAACCATCCTTCCCTTATTCCACTCCTCCTTCCTCTTCCAATATCTATGAATCTCTAGATTACTCTTCATCATTTTCCTTAGAGAAATATGTTTCTTCTTCTAGCTTTGTGTCTTCTCCTGAAACCCACTCTTCTTCAGTTACCCACCTTTCATATTCTTCGTCACTATCTAAAATTTGGATAGGCTCAATTTATTTTTATCCTACTTTTTGGTCCTATTTTTCCTCCTTTGATTCCTCATATAGAGGTTCCCTTGTCAAAATGGGCGTTCAGTTGGTCTCTCTTGTAATTATACATTCAAAGGTGAAACTGGAGGAGTCATAGGCTTCCTTTAATAAGTGACAATGGATGTATTAGTAGTTATAGGGACCTTACCTGAAGTGGATGGTGTGGGGGATGAAGGGATTTCAACAATGGAAGGTGGAAGTACAATAGAAATAGTAGGAGAAGCAAGAGATGCAAGCACTAGGATTGTAAAAATAACAGTTGGAGAGGATGGAGGTATTGAGATTGGTGTTGCTGAAGGCATTGATATAATTTTACTCTGTGAGAACTCAAGGAGACTTACTTTTTGAATAGTATTCAATGGGGGAAATGACGCTGAATAAAATTCTCACACTTGCATACCTACAAGAGATGAAGCTTTTATAGTTGTTGTAGGAGATTGCATAGTTTCCACTAGTTGAGGTGCTAGTAGTCCCTTTAGGATATTGTTTCTTATCTGGGGATCTACCTCCCCTTAAGGGGAACCTTCTTACTTTGGGCCAACTTCTATTTATTGTGGAAAGGTAGGATAGTCATGCTCAGGTGATAATTGAGCTTGTGGCTGGGGCCATTAATGACTCCCAGATTTGTTTGCCTCCTCCACTATCTTTTGTTTGCTTGTTCTCTTGTAAACGAAGCATCATATTGAATTGCCTGGCTTACCACCATAGACATTCTTTGTTGATTCATCCTAGTATAAACCTGAGAATCATCTGCAACATTAATAAAAATTGGGTCATGCTCGTAGCCCCCGTGGCCATAAGGATTGTGGACTTCCTTTTTTCTAAGATCACTGAGGTATTGTCTCACTCTATTCTTGGGATCCCAATCTCTAAATTGTGCCTGACTTAGCCCAAACTGAATCTTGATATTTTCAACTGAATTGAGGTGCATCCTCAATGAATATTGCATTTGGCTAATGCTCAGATGGGTCTTATGATAATAGCCTTGATGCTTGGTAGCTAGATCCTCATCCACACTGTTATAAATCTGGAAAACTATTTCTTAATTTGTAACTTTTCAAGAATAGTACCCCTAGAGGAGTAGTAGCCCTAGTTCTCTCTATCCTAATTAAAATACAGTCAGGATAGTACCACCAATCTCCCATCTTTGTAATGCTCTTCCTTATGTTCTCAGAAAGCCAAGGCATTGAGTGCCCACAAATGGCTTAGTATACCAATGGGTATATCTCTTATGGAATTCTCTTTGTTTCTCTCCTGAACTGACCGACACAAAGTAGAGAGAAGTCATCATAGGCCCTATTTACATATTCTGTGAATGGCTCCCAGGGTTGCTCATAGGTTGTGTGCATCGCCCCCATGATTGAATTTATTACATGTGACATCATATAAAATTTGCCATCAGATGGCCTTTCATCAAATTTAAACATCTGTGCCTTGAGTTGGACGGTGATAACCTCTCCAAGTGCCATGATTTTATCAGAGTTAGAATTATGTCCAACAAGGGGACCCACGTCTTGTGTACACATGTGATGTTAAGAAACCTATATAATATGTTCAACAAGGCCATGAATATCCTAATGTATGTCAAAATTTGATAATGGGTACCAAAGAAACAACCCCTCAATTGTTCAATTTCTCGCCTTGTGCCATTGATTGCTTGAGCTTGCCCTCAACTGTGTTATTGTCTAATTATGCATTGGCTACGACTTGGATATAAGTCATTTTGGGCAATCAGAGGCGTAAATACTTCTTAAAATCATCTCCAAAAATATAACCAAACACATGTCTACAAAGTCTTAAGCGAAAACAATCTCTAGTAATAGTACCATTGAAGAATAAGTTACAAAATAAGTCAATGCATGACATTACTTTAGATTTTGATGCCATATTATGTAGACCCATTGTTTTAATTGACAAAAAATCATCCACATATCTCTTCCTATCCTCGTCTAACTAGTCTAGGGCTGAATATGGATTGATGCCTTAGATTTCATCCCAAAGATCCGAGTAATGAGGGAACGGTAGTTATGATCTAGGAATTTGACTCAAGAGAGGGGATTAGATCAAGTGTTAGTCCAAAATGAAATCAAATTAAAAATAAAACACTAACTAGCATGACATCTCTAGGCCTAGACACTAGGGGGAGCTTAATAACAAACATACGTATATGTGAAAACAACAACAAAAATATAAAAGAAAGCTTCCTTCACCTTCCTTGGAGCTTCTAAATGGTTCGTAGAGTGGCTTGCTCGACTTGTAGCCCAAGCCTATAAACAATGACTTGACATAAGTAATTGGTTGTTTGATCAAGAGGGAATGGTTTTTGAGTGGTTTCTAACTCAGGTAGGTTTTGCCCTGAGGCACTCAGTAAACACTGTGCTAAGATGACTAAAAGCAACCAAACTTGTAGTGACCTATAGTATTGAGGGAAACTATGGTCTCTAAACATGAAAAGAGATCATCCCTAGATGGAATAAACATAATGAATTTAGGATAGGTCCAAGGAGAGAAAGAAAAATAATACTCAAGTACTAATGAGTACCTATAGGAATCCTTTGTATTCCTCAGTAAGACACCTACAATCTAATATAGTCATACGTTAGCTTATGCTAATGGAAAGCCTTGGTTAATAGAAAAAGGTATAGAAATGGATGAATATGATTTGGACCAATATCACAGTTGTGATATCAATTTCATATGATGCTCAGGGTAAAGGAAGGTTGACAAACAAGCTCCAACTCAGTCTACAGACTAGCCTAAGCTAGTGGAAAAGATGGTTTGAAGGGTTGGAAAAGGTGTAAAGTGGGTGAATAATTTGAAACCATATTCAAAACTATATAACACATATTTAGGTGGTCTTAATGTGCAATAATAGAGTAGAGACAAGTTTCAAATCTCAACCTATAGGCAGTTTAAACCCTGTAGACAACACACAATTTTGAAAGCTAGTTTTAAGGGTTTATGATGTTGGGAGCTTTGCAGAGGTGACAAAGCCTTGAAACTTGGTACAGAGCATCTTCAGGACCTATTATATCCTCCTATGGTCTCATTTTGTCTAATAAAATATGGGATATGTCTTTTTTTGTCTCAAATAGAGGGCACTCCTAGACAGTCTAATCTACAGGCATAATATGTAAATGATGATAAGATGAAAGGGGGAATAAAAAGACACTGCATAATGAGTTGAGATGTTGATCTAAGGATGAGGGAATGTTGGGAAGCATATGCAGATGATGAAAACCACTCAAAGGTGGTAATAAGTAATCAAACATAGCTAGGCCTATTAGGCCTAGAGCTAGACCTAAGCCCTACAAGGGTATAACTTCACTTCTAATACCACATGAACCTTCCAATCACCTTGACGACATTCAATGGAAAGTGTAAGACTAGTGGGAGAAATTTATATCTAGAGAGCATCTCCAAGTTGGTCAATTTGGCCTAATTCCCTGATAGACCTACACATAATGCATTGAAGATCTCAAGAGGCCATGTTATTTTGCTCACAATTTTACGGAGCTTGTGCATGAGACCTCAAGCATTTTGGGAGAGTTGAAGGGGGTCATGTACCTCAAATTTGTGAAATTGGTTCTAAGGTTGAATATTAGGATTTTTTGAACAATCCTTAACAGTCCAAACCTCCTAAAACCCTCTTAAAACCTTAGTTTAAACACCTGGTCTTGTGACCCTTGAGATTCATTCCTTCTCTCTTCTCTTCTAAATTCTATAAATTCAAGCCTTTTTGGCTTTGTAATGGATCCAAAATTGGTATGGTGAAGCCATGCTAGTTTTGACACCTCATTTGCCTTTGAATAAAGTTTTCCAAGTTGATTTCATTCTCTACAATATCTTACTTGAATGTATTACGTGCTTTGTGTGTTGATAAGTGATGAAAATGCTCTCCTTGCTTCCATGTCTACTATTGCATGTTTGTGTGAATGAGATCTCTTCTAACAGGTTTCATAAAGTGTATTGTTTGTTAAGTTTGTCTTGAAGTGTAAGAGGGATTATTAGTGTCTTGTATCCGATCTTCTCTTCACCCACCTCTAGATAGGCATTGCAATCTACCTCTATGAGAAATATTTATGCTAGGACATAGGGTTGAATTCAGTTTGAGTAGTCTTTTTTCTTGGTGCAGATGCAAAGTGTGTTATGTGGAGTAATATTTAGTGTATCACCTCATTAACATAGGTTTATTTTATCTCTCCTTCTTCCCTTTTCACCCCCAATAGTGATTAGTTTAGTGTAGTGTGAGCATGAAGGATAAATCAAGGGAGCTAGCCCTTTCAAACCTAGAGATCTATCTCTTGTAGTGTCTTGTACATGAAGGGTGATAATTCCATGTTTTCCTAAAATTGAGGAGGTCTACTTGACTTCTCTAGGGTGCAATTTTAGGCTACAATAGTTACCTCTATGTTCATAACTTGAAATAAGTGATTGGCTCTTCCACTTCCTATCAATGGTATCAGAGCTATATGGGATTCTGAACATTGTGAGGGGAATCTAAATTTTTTAATTGCCCTGTTTGATGAGAAATTGATTTTTATGAAAAGTTTGAGGTATAGTATATGTAAGTTAAAAATAATTTTAGTATATTATTAGTTTGTGTGGTATTTCATCTGGTTTTGGAGGTTAGTATATACTTTACCAATTGTATACAATAGTGAGCAGGATTTATCTTTTGTGTTGATAGTTTCTTTGATAAGATTACATTCAAATTGGATTTAAATTTGAATTGAGACATGTGCCTATTAAAGTGAGATTTAGTTGATACTAATTGAGATTGGAA
Organism: Torreya grandis; assembly: GCA_037957365.1. NCBI lineage: Eukaryota > Viridiplantae > Streptophyta > Pinopsida > Cupressales > Taxaceae > Torreya > Torreya grandis. Next base: position 1,082,863 of record JARHVA010000213.1, read on the forward strand.
ATATACCTACACATCAAGAGTATCACCTATCTCAGAGTGTTTGGTAATGCCCTTTTAAAATCTAAGTGTTGCATGTACAATTGCACCTGATAAATCGATCAATCCAAGTGTGTCCCTACTAATACACCAATGTAAATAGGTGATAGAAGATGATATTTAATTTATTAAAGTCCAACACCATCATGATTTGCATTTATGTCGCTAGCTATTCTGAGTTCAACACTGACCTATGTTTGGATAGTTATTTATGCACCCATGTCATCATTTGATGCTTTTGATTAGGTCATTTACCTATAATTCCAAGTTGTTTAAAGTTCTATTGTAATTGTGTGTTTTGGGATGTGTTCTCAGTATTTTCCTTTTCTTCAAATAGACTCCCTCAGATTCATTCTCATCTTCTTCAGCTCACTTGAAGCCAAAAACCATAGATACCATTACGTAGGTGTCCTAAGTCTATTTATTGTTCATTTTATGTATAAGATTTTTTTTGGTTTTTGGTTTTTGGTTTATGATATTTAATAATATTTGTCCACAAAATTTATAGTTTTATGTCATGCATTCGAATGAATTCTCTAAGCTCAAAATCAAGTTATAATTATTTAGACAATTATAATGTGTCGTTCAATTTTATAGTGGAGTCTTATTTTTATCCAAATAGTAGTTAATAATTAAAATGGTCTTTATAAGTGTAAATGTTATTGATTCCAAATATGTATGTCATCATAAGATTAACAATTCAATAAATTTGGAGTCATTATCAAAATTTATCAATGTGAAATTTTCTTCGTGTAATGGATGTAATTTCGAGTGACCCCAACATCAAATGTGTAAGGAATATATCCAAATTAAGGGGGGATATTGTCATTAAAAATGACATACAATAAAGCTTCATTTTCCAATTTGATGAGTAAGAAGTGACACAAAGGAGGTTCAAGGTATTACAATAAGGAGGCTTTCTACGCCTTTGGTTAGCCACTAATGATGGGGCCGCTTCTGCTATAGTGGCAAATAAGATGTTCAAAAATGACTATGATGAGGATGATCACCAGTGGCAGTGGTGACTATTTATGTTGTACAAGATTAAGTGGAAAAAATCACGTGTAGAGTCTACAAAAGTGATAATGAGGATTTAATCCTCATTTTTTATTTTTTTTCATGGATTTTGAATTTTCTATTCTACTTTGTATGTGTGACAAATAAGAACATTGACTAAGTTGATGTGTTCCCAACAGTGAATGGTTAATGGTTCCTATTCAAAGATGCCACACTATTTTGGTAGATGCATTCCCAAGAGTGAATGGTCAATAAGAGGTTGATGTGTTCCCTTTCTACTTTCATTAAGTCCCGTGAAACACAAATTACCATGCAAGCACTAGGGGGAATGTTAAGAAACGTTATCCTTCACATGAATTTATGTTTATTATGTAATGTGAATTATTATGCAAGTAATTATTCACTAATATTTATTTGTCAGGGAGTTGTGATATTGTTATGAGTTACAACAATATTACATATTTAGGTTAGTTTTTATTTACTTATGAGTGATTTGAGGGATTGGTTACCTCCTTGATATTAGGATATGATTCCTTATATATATGTCATGCCCAGATGAATTAATATAGACTAATATAGCTTGTAATATATAATTGTTACCTATGTATTCATAACTTGAAATAAGTGATTGGCTCTTTCACTTCTTATCAAAAATTTTGATCCAAAATATTATATCAAAATTTTCATATATTTTATGTTTGGTTGGGGACATAATTTAATATTAATCAACTTTGATTAAGATATGCAATTGCAGCTAGATAGGGCGGTTATGAAAACAAATTATTTATGTAGCCTTATTTAAATATGTAAATTAAATCAATGAATCTTGATTTTTTTGTGGGTATATTTTTTGGTTTATCAGTTTCATATTGTAAACCCGTAAATTTGGCACAAGACCCTTACTCTTAGTGTCTTATTCCCAATTTACCACATTTGGAAAACTTGTAAATATTGACATGTGTATTGGTCTATTCTATCTTAACTTAGGTCCCCATTTAGCCCTTGAGCCTAAAAATAACAGTTTAATAGTTATCAAAAAGTATACATTAGCATCTTTATACTATATATCACATATTATTATGATTTTCCTTGAAAACAAACCATGTGTCTTCTTTAGGTCAGACCTACACTAGACATGGGTCTATCTAGGTTAGACATATGCCCTCATGTGTCTATCCCTTTTAACCTTGTGGATCCATCCACCTGTTTCCATTGATTATGCACCTTTAACCTTACCCATTGTTAATTATAAAGTCAGCTAAAATGCATAATTGTTACTAGATTAGCTTATATATATAATGCTATGTCAAACTATTTACAAGGATGCAGATAAGAGTCATAACAATATAAGACACATTTGAATATCAAAAGGTCCAACCTAGATCCAATCATCAAACATAATTCCTTATACTTTAAGTTGAGATTCATTAAGTCATATCCTACATTTGTGATAGAGTTTTTCTTCTTGGTCTCTCATCATTCCTTTTGTGCTAAAGGAGGGTATTGAATTGCATATAACTGCATTTATCACTTCTATAGAAGATGAGGTTCAAAAACCTCTCTTGAGTTATTCCATCCACACATTTTTAGAATTATGTGGAGGTTTGATTCTGAGTGTGAAAGATACATAGTTTGTAACATCACATTGATAACTTGCGAACTCCATAACTCTTTATATGTTTTGGAGTGTTAAGCTAAGTCAATGTTGCCGGAACACCACCTACTCAACAATCTTGTAAGTATGGTATCTCAATCTATTTTCAAAATTGGGAGAGAGATATGCCAACCATAAAGATGTGTCCATCTATCCCAATCTTAAACTTCTCTCTCACCAAGTGTAGAAATCATTCTCCCACAAATTTCAAGGGAAACAATTCCCATTTAAGAGGATATTAAATCAACATTATGCATATATGACTCCTTTCAATAGCATCACAATAATGTCAAAAGAGAATAAGATAATAAAAATTCACCTCTATGCTAACTAAAAGAGATGACACTTCTTATTAAACAACATATCTTAAGAGTTTAAATTCTATAAACAAACTCCTAACACAAAGGAATTATCAAGTAATACAACACTCTACTAAGAGGATTTCCACTACCCTAGGTGGTACTAAAATAAAAATGGTCTTATGAGATTTTTCACTCATAAGATTAGCAAAAATAACGTACATAACTAAATCACAAAAACATAATAATTTTACACTCACACTTGATTAAGAAGAAAGTAATCATACTCGAGGTGTTTGATTTAAGTGACCAAACTATGGTAGAAATCGTTTGTTCATAACTCATGAACTACGTTAAATACTCATCTACCCAAGCCTCATATTCAACCATCACCATTGAGACATTCAATAATCCAACCCAATAGCAATTCTAAAAGGGTACAAGTGCTCTTAAAGACGCACACTCAATGTTCTCCTCACATTTCATGAATGTTTAATAATTACAAAAATCACCAATCCATACAAGAGGATCTACCGAATATCAAAACTCTAATCATGGTGTACATGGTTCTGCACTGAGGCACCATAAATCCAAAAGACTAATGTAATACTTCATGTCACTAGGTTCACATCGATAAACAAAGAGACATGAAAACACTAATGGAATCTTTAGGTCTTAGAGTTCGAGCCACAACTCTGATATCATATGCAACATCATCATTGGGATCTAACCATAAATACATTTTTTAATAAAAATTCAACATATATATAAAAGTAGACTACATTTTGAGAGTCTAACAAAGATCATAAAATTAATCATATGAAATCATGAAATTAATTCATATTATAACATAAAATATAGATCTCTAATATTATGAGAGAAAGACAACTTAATATAGAATGTAATTATAACATTTTAAACTTAACTTATCCAAATACATAATCACCATTGTCAATGTGCATCAATGTATAATTACAACTCTTCATGACTATATTACAATAACAAGTACAATATAACACAATGTACAAATAAGATACTTGGCTATCCTGAAGCATAGTTCTCAAACTTCAAGTATTTGTGACAATTTCAAGTGTCGTCTTGATAAGTAGTACTGCTATGGGGAGGGAAAACATCATCTAAGTGCTTTTCCACACTAACCATAGACCAAAGATATCCTGTATTAATCCCATCAGGGAATAGCCCTCTCTTCATGGATGAGTAGATAATAACGATGTGGGAATCCATAGAGACTAGCAAGTACCTATGTGTTGTATGATTATATACTAAACATGCAATGTATCATAGAAATCCATTCTATTGCAACATATCGCACAAAATATGTGAATCATACTCATGAAATGATAATGTCTCACTAAACATACTTTGGCTCAAAGTTTTACAAATAGTAATATAAAAGTGATTTATAGATCTATCAATTTTATGTACACCATTTGATCAGACTGCCTTTATATAACATTGTAATTCCAGTAAGCTAGTGAAGTTCGTCTCACTCCTTACTCTACATTAGCAATGTAAATTGGTTAAATACAATTCAATCACAAGATTCATCAACTTACATTCTCATAGCAAATGCGTTATATAACACACTATATAAATGAGTAATAATAACATACATTTAGTCCATCAAACATATGCACGAATCTTTCATTATCTTCTATCTCATACTAAAAATAATGATTAAAATTATACCACTTGGTAAACATGCAATATAACTATACAATTGAGAGAATATAATTGGTTTTTAGTTACATACACCTTATGGCAACTTATATTACCACGGTCTAGTGTTCTAAGACTTAACTACCAGTTTTTTCACAATCAATCATATGAAGTAGTTTTAATTATACAAAAACACAAGCATTATCATAGCAAGTCATCATTCCAACAGAACAATGACATACCAACACAACATTAACTAAACTCTCAAAATTTACATGCGTGCATACACAAGTTTTACAAACTGTAACAATACACGTTATTCACAGTAATAACCAACATTTATACAGTAAAACATTCAAATGTAGATATAAGTTTAGGAATAATAATTACAGTATGTACCATGCAGGTACAACATACTTTTATACTATAATACCTTGTGATATCCCATACTATCATAAGTTACTAACTACATAACAATACATACATCAAACTTATGACTTTCAAGACTCAACCAATTCATGCAGATAATAATAATCAAATAATAAACAATTATACCACCTGGGTATGCTGCATACAAGCTTACCAAATTATCACAACAAATAAACATGTATCACAATGTACCGTTATGCACTAAGTGTAACTAAGTATTTATACATAATAATGCGCTCATAGTATGTAATGCACACAAATATTCCATACTGAATACACATGATTAACAATAATTCATAGTGAGTCAGGTAATTCATAAAATTCGTTATGACTTTACATCATATCGATTCAATTGCTTCTAGGAGGCTGTTCTAAAGGTTATGGTTTCTGATTTTTAAGAAACTTAATGACTTATTCAAATCATCTAATGAATTAAATGTTAAATCCTCATATACGAGCACTTTCACATCCTAATGTACACCACAAGTAGATATTCTAATACTATGCAATTTATAAACCACGATTTAGTATTTTAATTGTAACTACTAGACATGGTAATCAACTCATGAAGTAGTTATAATACATGGGAACACTCATTGCATAGAATAACTAAAAAATTCAGAGCTTTGTTTTCTCAAAAATACAAGATGTCTAGTTTAATATTTGGTTTATGTTTAGAAGTTTTTAAGTAATCATTTGTTAAACTATTCTATTCAATTCTTTTACTATTTGGTTAATATTTATCTTAATAATATTAATTAAAGAAATCTACCTCCATGATTCTATTTATAGTCGAAACTTAATTCAATGAGACATTTCATGTGATGAGTTTTCCATATTTTAAGGAGTCTATAAATTTTGCAAGTTTTAACCCACAATAAAAGGTAGCTATGTATTACTTATTCAACTCCATTTATACATAATTATGGTTATGTATACAATAATGATTAAAGATCTGGTTTATATTGCCACTCACACCTATAGTTACCAATTCTAAGATATGTGCTCACCGAACATTATAACTCAAATGTCACTTGTAGTATTTCCATTGATACCCAATATTTAAAAAATTAACCCCAAATACTAATTCAATAATTGATCAATTATCTAGCATATGTCCACTAGCTTTATTTGTATGCATAGTGCCATTTATAAATGGGTTCAGAGAAAATCTAGTGCTAGCCGTATTATATATTTGCACTGCACAAGAAATTTAAGTGGTGCATCAAAATAATATATTAACTTCTTTATGGAATTAGATAAGTTTATTCATCTTGGAATATTGCACAATTGGTTGGGGTGACGTTTTAAACAAATTAATTCGGTGCCCAAAAGGGCAAAAAAATATATAGGGGACACAAAAAGGGAAGCCATAATTAACACAATATCAGTTCACCTATCACGTCCCTAACGCCTAACTAGAAATCAGTTAAGTCGTTCCTCCAAAGTAACTTCCAGCGCATATAATTTATACATGCAAAATAATATTTATTTACGGTTAAGCTTCATGCCCTCAACTCTATTTTTACCATACGCCCCTTATTCGTCCTTATTATATAGACATCGAATGTATTGATAATTGTTTTAAAAGATTAAAATTGGCTGGAAAATAATAGTTTGACGTCATGTAGAAGGTCAATTATAAAAGAAATGCCCCATATAAAATTCAGCGTCTAATACTTTTCCGTTTAATATTCAAAACAGGTTTTAAAACATAACATATATGAAATAATTGGGGCGATGCCTTTAAAGGAGAGTCTGGACAAAATTTGCCCATCTTTCATTAATTTCCAGCTAAAAAAACTTTAGGTCATACAGCGTCAGAAAACACATAATCTTACTCAAAAATTTGCTGGACTATGTTTGATGGCTGAAAAGTGTTTATATTCATTATTATTCGTATGTGTACACTGTACGATGCTCAAATAATGAAATTTTTTGTTAAAAATTAAACACTCTTAAAGCTAATTTGGTCGATGCCTCATATCATTCAATGAGTTCCATTTTAAGGTAAATAAACAACCCATAATGGGGCGATTCTACAGGGACAAAAGCAATTTGCTTGTCATAAGAACCAGATGTGTAGTTCGACACCAAGGATATATTCTTTGCTATTTTTCTCTCAAATCATCATTTTTATGGAAGTTAAAGAGTCGCTTGGTTTTATACTATGAATACACATAATCTATGTGTTTATATTTTACCCAGTTTTTGCTTATATCTATCACTGAGTTATACACACACATCTATCGTGGGGTTGGGTATTCTTATACATATTTATAATACTGGTTTAATGGATCCGCTATAATCAAAAAGGTCTTAAGACGATTGATCTAAACTATGTCAAGATAAACATACCATTTGCCAAGCAATAACTCTGAACGGATTTGACATATTACTACGAGAATGACAAAAGAAACATGAACAAAACATAATCGTTAAGAGGGAAACATATCTACCTGAAGAGCGAATGATGAAAGAATGACACAACCAATGAAAGAGGATAAATTCCTTATGTTCTTTCTCTCTTCTCCACTTGCTCTTCTTTTCCCCTCCTTTCCTTCCTCCCTCTCCAAAGCTGCTCCCTATTGCCTAAAACTATCCAAATTCTTCCATAATTCTTTCTCCTAAATAGAAAATAGATGTTAATTTCTTTATCAGATTTTTTTTTTTTTTTTCCTTTGTATTTTATCTTTTTTAATTTATTTTTGCTAATTTAAAAACCTTTAATTCTTTTTTTTTTATAGATTTTAATTTATTATTATTATTATTTTTCCTTTTTGTATTTTAATATGAAATTCTAATTTCATATTAAATCAATTTAATATTTAGTTATGCTTTAGCAATTTAATGGTAAGATAATAATTCATATTAATTTTACCTTTATTAAATTTGTTTTTACGTGTATTACTGACACATTAAGCTAAGTACATAAAGAATTTTATTTTTTAATTTACTTACCTACTTAGGGAATCACGGAAAATAATAATTTAAACAAACATCAAAACAATCATTTTTAAATGCATTTTCTATCATGACTGATTTTTGTGGTGTGTGTAACGTTTTGCTAGCTATCTATTGATCAGTGATGTTTTCATCTACATCATCCTCTCCGATGATGTTCTCCCTTCATTACGTTCGAACGAAAATTTTCCCTGTGTCCATTTCACAATACACATGTAATTAGATCTTTTCACAAAATAATCATACACAACAATATATAACTGAAACAATTTATTAATATGCTTAAAATGTAAACGCATACATAAACTAATTCATAATAAGTAATCTGTAAGATCATCTAACTAAGCAACATTCTATTATTCTGAAATAACATAAATCTTAAGTTTAATCAGAAATATAACTAATTTTGAATTTGTTAATTGCAGATATCTACGAATAATCTAATTCTGATGAGAAATCAAAATGTAACAAAATAAATCTTTGTATATTACCAATATTTTAATAATAAGAGATTAATTAACATTTATAAGTTTTTTGTGGCATTTTATTTTAAGATTTAAAGACTTGTGAGTGCTATATTATTTTAACATTTAAAATCATAAAATGATAACATTGTACTTCTTGATTATAGATCATAATTTATTTGCAAGACATATTATTTATACTCATATTATTAAATACACACATTAAAAAAAGTTTAATATAAATAATTGATATTAAGTTGATTGAACGTATTTTATATAATACTATAAATTAAAATTTTGTTATTTTCTTTGGTTAATCTCAACATTAAAATTATTTATTATTTTATATTATATATCTAAATTTTAGATTGAAAAACAATGTTAATATAAAGTGTTTTTATTTTAACAATTCAAAATTTAATCGAGACAAAAAAAAATTATATTATGTAATTTTAATGATATATTAACAATACTTATTGGTAAAAAACTAATAACTCTCAAAATTAATAGATATTCAAAAAAAAAAAATTATATTCAAAAAGTTAAATGCTATATTCTAAATTTATTTTTAATGTTGAGAAATAAAGTTGTTAAACCTCCAAATACATGTGACATTAGTTAAATAATAATAAATCACACTCACTCATTTTTATACAAAATTCTATTTACAAAGCATTGATTATTTCAAACATATTTTGTTTCATCAATACTTTTAAAACATGTATAAATTTGGTCAACTTCCACGGACATATTAAATACTTGATAAAAGTATTATATCTCAAATTATTATATATAAATAAATAAATATATTAATATTTTATAAAATAATATATAATTATTATCCATGATTGAATGAATATTGATGGTTTATTTTTAGTTCTTTTTTAAATGGGGGGCCGGGGCAACTCAAATGTAAGAGTTGGTGGTGTTTCAACATGTGAACTATTTTCGTCTTTGTTTATAAAGGGGCACACTAAGGGTTATGTATGGGTTATTTATTGATTTGAGATTATTGATTTATATGGAATAAGGGTTATGTAACGATTAATTCTTGTTTTATATTGATCTTTGTTTTGTATTACAAATTGTTAATATTTTAATTTTTATATAAAATTGTAATATAACTTGTATAATAGTAAATAATATGTAAAAATTAATTATAATTAATTAAAACTAGAATATTATTTGTTATATTATTCTTATTTTGATAGGGATTAGTAATATATTTGTAAGTTTTTGTAATTTATCAAATCATTAAAAAATTAAAATATCTAATTTTTTTTTTGAAAAATATATTAAATATATTAAATCTTTTTATGAATATAATAAAATAAATATTTATGATTAAGTATTTGTTGATAAATATTTGTATTTGTATTGAAAATTATTTTGATAAAAAAATTTGTTAAAATAAAATACAATTAATTTTTTGAAATAAAAATTGTTTTTCAATTTGAATTAGTTAATTTAAAATTGTGGAATAAATAATTTATAAAAATTATATAATTGTCAATAAATATGAAATTCATATTAATAATTAGTTTGACAATTCAAATGTCAAATTAATAATTTTATTGTTTAACAAGACTAAAATTTGGGAAAGCAGTATAAATACAAGAGTATATTATTGAATCAATTAGATTTAGCATCTTGGGCGATAATGCCACCCCTTGAGCATGGATAGAATGATGTTAATAATAATGATTGATTGTGATTCCAGTTATAAATATATAAGTTATTAAATAATATATTGAATTACGGTATTTATAAGAGTATTATTATAATAGATATATATATTAATGTTACAATCAATTAAAAAAAATATTTTAATAACATTTAAAAATTATATTATTTATAAAAAATTTAAAAAATATTTATAATAATTATTAAAATATATATTTCAAATTATTTAATTAAATAAAAATAATAATTACAAAATAATTCTTATAATATGAATTAATTTATGTATTGTTAATGATAAATATTTTAATCACATATATATAATTACATGTAAATGCGTACTTTCAAATAAAATATATTGTTTATATATTTATAAACAATTAAATTTAAATTGAGATTTTATGAACACAAAATAATATAAAATGATTACAAGTAGTGTACTTTAAATTATTCAAAACCAATAATAAGTGACATAAAGTGTTGGGGCTACTTTTGATAGAGGTCAGTGTGTTTATGGGACAAAACTCAAGAAGCAAAATATAAATGTTTAAAAGGTTAAGAAGAAAAAAAGAAAATCATAAAAAAATGTGAGACAAAATTTAATATATAAACAATAAAATATAAATATTTAGAAAGAAAAATGAATAAAAACATTAATCATATTTATTTTAAATTTATAATCAACAAATAAACATACAAATTAGATATATAAAATATATAAATTAACATTTAGTAAAAAATTTAACATATTTTTAAGTGAAATATGGTGATAAGAATATTTTCAAATTAAATCATAAATTCCATACATTATTTTCAATTAATTACATTGAAATTTAATCGATTATATATATTTTTTGGATTCTTATATATAATAATGTTTTGTTTACCATGATTAAAAATAATTTAGTTTACATGAGCACTAATGGTAATGAGAAAGTAGCGAAATGAAGGGAAAATGGCGATTATAATTTATATCTATTTTTTTTAAAGATCATACCAACAAAAAAAATAGATATAAATTATAAAATATATAAATTAACATTTAGTAAAAAATTTAACATATTTTTAAGTGAAATATGGTGATAAGAATATTTTCAAATTAAATCATAAATTCCATACATTATTTTCAATTAATTACATTGAAATTTAATCGATTATATATATTTTTTGGATTCTTATATATAATAATGTTTTGTTTACCATGATTAAAAATAATTTAGTTTACATGAGCACTAATGGTAATGAGAAAGTAGCGAAATGAAGGTTTCCTAATGCGGATTGTTTTATTGTTTTCTTGTTGGTATGATCTTTAAAAAAAATAGATATAAATTATAATCGCCATTTTCCCTTCATTTCGCTACTTTCTCATTACCATTAGTGCTCATGTAAACTAAATTATTTTTAATCATGGTAAACAAAACATTATTATATATAAGAATCCAAAATATATATATAATCGATTAAATTTCAATGTAATTAATTGAAAATAATGTATGGAATTTATGATTTAATTTGAAAATATTCTTATCACGATATTTCACTTAAAAATATGTTAAATTTTTTACTAAATGTTAATTTATATAATATTCTATTGTAGATGTGTTGTAGAAAAGGGGGTGTAAGGTTGTTTTAGTTAGTTCTGGACTCATGACACTCAGGCGTAAACATAGGATTGTCTTTCTGTGCTCAACATTTTACACTCGACTATACCGACATCAATTCACATAAGACACATGCTTTATGTGCTCACTCGAAGCACAAAAAAGAAAGAACCAGGGCCCGTGTTGGGCTAGTTGTGCCATGGCTCAAGTCATCAATTCTATGACTTGGTCAATTCTAAGAAGGTTCCAAGTAGATTCATAGGCACAAGCCTTTCATGGGCTAAGCCTAATAGTCTATAGGCACAAACCTTTAGGTGGACTAGTTCTAAAGTCATAAGGGCACAAACCTTTATTAAGCTAAGCTTAGCATCACTTAAGTGCTTTGAAGGGTCAAGGGACTACTCTCACTTTAAGTATTCATACTTAGGCTCACGCTCCTAGCAAGGATATCAATGCTTGGTGCGGAATCTATACTTAGTCATTGTACAAGTTAAAATTGATGTCATTAATATTTACAAGGACACCATTAACGACTTGAGCTGGAAGCATGCATAACCATTCCCTAACATATTTAAACTTAAACTATAGTAATATATCCATTATACATAGTTCATTTAGCAATATGAAAGATGCATAGACTAGAACCATCATGTTTTAATATAACATTCTTTATCATTAATCAAATCTCAACTAAAACAGAGTTCATAACATGAAACATGTTCAAATTTATACTACTTAATGGCCCAAAGGCTCACATATGAGCTTGGGCATATACAAACGGAGCCTTCATGGCATCCGAGCTAGTTCTAAGTCTAATGGTGGTCATTAAAATGCATACAAAACTAATTTTAATTCTCCAAAGCTTCACTACACTAAGTTCATGTCTTTGGATCACCTGGTTTGAGATCCTTTTATAGCTTTTCAAGAACATATCTGTCAGGGTGGAGTGTGCATGCTGTGCTGAGCTGAAACCTTTGTAATCATTCTCATTGATTACATCATCTTGCACCCTTCGCACTGTAGTCACCATGTATCACCCAACCTAGAAGATGCCCTAGGAATCTTGGAGTTAGTTAGTTGCCTGCTAGTTGGTGTAAGGTGTGCATTGATTCCTCCAACTAGCACTAAGATGCCAAAATGTCATCATCACCCAAAATGATGCCTCATGTCGATGTGTCTATCATGTTGGCATGACTCCTTACATATCAAAATAAGGGGCCCAACATTACCCCATACAAAAGTTTTAGTCTATCTTTAGACTAGGCTGTCAAAGTCTTTAGGGCGTAAACTCAGGTGCACTCTCTTTAAGCTTGGTGTTGAAGTCTTCAAATCCATTTATGGTGAGCTTAATTTTTTTAGTGACATTATCTATTTTGGTGGAGGCCATACTAAGCATAAGCATGTTTGTGTTTTCCATCTCCTTCTTGAAGGCCTCTAGATTTGCCTTAGCCTTAGTCACACTTCCATCCAGGATTGCTCCTTGCTCACAAGCCTTAGTCTATAAAGCATGGAAGAATGCTTCTAAGTTTTGTTTTTGGTCCTTGATTTAGTTTCTTAGCACATTAATTCTCCCCATGATTTGTGGATGCTTTGACCTACTCATTGAGTACACCTGTGCTATCAACTTCTCCTTCTCCTCTTTTGCCTGTTTGAGGCATATGTCTATGACTGACGCTTGGCTGGAGAAGCTCAAAAAGATGGCATCAACTACATATCTTCCCTCCTCTAGTTTTGCAAAGATGTCCTTGACCTCTTCAAGCTTAGCATGAAGCTCCTTCTATAACATGACGTAAGGATCTTCTTTTTCTTCTTCTTCATGTGTTGGATCGGGTTTCATCCTTGGGAGCATATGCTCTACTAGCACACAAACATTATCAATCTAAGAGAGGTTTTAAGTATCAAAGTTGACTCAAAGGGATGGTTCAACCATCTCTATGTACTCACATAGCTGTTATAGCTTGAAATTTATGGCCTATGCTTGATCTTCAACTTCTTTGTAGATTTTTTTCCATTTCTTTGTACTACCATCATTGATGATATTTTTTTGTGCAACTTTAGTGGCCATTATAATAAGTGCATTTCTAGACTAGATTGGGTTCATGGCATGAGGGTTTATGATTAGGGAGTCATGCCCTTAGTTTTTCCAAGCCCAAAATAGACTTTGTAGGTGCCTCAAAGTGAGGCTCATCTAGGTAGTGATCAAATGCAAACACAAGTTGTTTGTGCATCTTGGTTGTGGTGGCCTCAAGGGATAGGGTGTCAAACATGTAAAAGTTTTCATCTTTCTACCCCTTTCACACCTTATCTCTAATGCTCAACTCTGCACCATACTTCTCGACAATGGCCATCTCCATTTGTTCTTCCTCCTCTTCACTGACACCATTGCTTTCTTTGATGCTTTCCTCAGAGGACTCATCTTCTTGTTCCTTAAGGGGGTTTTCCTCAGACTTTTCCCCTTTGTCCACTTCTTCCTCCTAGGGTTTTTTAATGTTGACCTCCAGGTTTATTCCCTTGACACCAACATTGCCTTATTCCTATAAGGTTTCCTCTTCAATCTCCTCCTATTGTTCTGAGGTACCAATATCACCTTCCTTTTCTTCAAGTTCCCCTTCACTACTTGGGTGCGCCTATTGTGCAGCTTGATCTAATTTCCTAGTGGGGGCACTAGGTGCGTTCTTGGATAGTTCAACGACTAGTCCCACACTTAGGAGAGCCTTCTTGGTCATCTTCTTTTCCTTGGACTCTATTTTTTCCATGGCCATTTTGCACATTTCTTCAAGTGTCATTTCCTTTCTGATGTCCTCCTTGCTTACACACCTATTAATCCAAGCCCTTCTCTTTTCTTCTTCTATTTGCGAGGGTGGTATGGAGGCTACTTTACTGGATGAAGAGTTTGTCAGCTCCTCTTCAAATTTAAATGCAGTGATCATGCCACTTTGAAGGGCATCCTATACATGTTTGGCACTAGTATTTTATTCTTCTTCGACCTACATGATGTAGGTCCTTGTTCCTTCTTCCTCAGTCTCTTCCTCCATCCCACATGCAAGGGTCTCCTCTTCCTCCATCTCCACCAAAGTTATTGTAGGGAGCGCAATTGGTCCCTTAGACTTCTTCTTTTTTTTCTTCTTGTTGGAGGAAGTAGTCTTTGGCATGAAGGTTACATAATTCTTGGGAGCTAGAGGTGTAGCATGTTTTCCAAAGGTAATCTTCAACTTGATGCATTCCTTGATCTCCTCAAGTGTCTCTCCCTACTTCTTTTGTGGGGTCTTCTCCTGCATCTTTGGTGCTGGCTTCCCTTCATCGTCGATCAAGAGGGGGTGATCATAGTATTTTTTAGGCTTGATTCCCTTCTTTGGTGGATTCATATCATAATAAAAATTGAAGATGCACCTAGTTATAATTTCCCTTTAGAGGGGATGGAGGTCCGTTCAGTCAGAGTCATCCTCCTCATCCTTTGTGGCCTTTGCTTAAGGTGCACATACTGGTGCCTCAACCTGCTCCTTTCTTGATCCATGATTTTCATCGAGATCTCGAACTACTACACATTGGGAATCCTCATTAACATCACTATGAAAAATTTAGTGGAAAATGTGTAAGGCCTTAACCAACCAAACAAGTTTTCATATGTGAGTTCCAAACACACTACACAAAAATGTTGCATGGTGGTGAAGGTCATTATTACTAACATGTTTTGGGGGAGATCCTACAGGATATGCCATTTAATCCTAAAATCCTCAATATACCTATCGCACCACCCTTGTACTCTCATTTTTGTACTTTTAGGAGAAGCTGGGTGGGTAGATGAACTCTTATAATTTAGTGATGGGGAGTCATTATGCGATGGAAACACCTAAATGTTATCATCATCACCGTCAGGCATGTCGATCTCCTCCATCACTATCAATATCAACATGGATCCCCACCTAAAGGCCTCACATGCCTTGTGGCATTCTAATGCATTCTTAACAATCTCCTCCACAATAAACTTGGAGATGTTAAGCTTCTCCTCTTGCACCATGTGGTGGGTGATGTACAAGTAAGTCATACTGATGTTAGACCAATGACCGCCAAGGCAAATCTTAGATCTAATTAAGTGCATTATTTCCCTCATGTCAGGGAATGCAAACCCTACCTTGTATTAGCCCAAGAGTTTTATGACCCTCTCCACCTCCACATTATCCTCCATAATTTGGTAGATGTCTGCTCTTGCACCTTAGAGACCTATGATTCTGCTAATGAGGCACATCAAGATTTGCATGTGCCTCCTTGAAAAATAGAACTTGTTGCCATGGATGCATGAGAGGAGGAATTACACAAATTCCTTTGGCTTGCCAAAACTCGATATCTCATACAATTGGGTTACACTGGTGGTTGCTAATTTGTCTTAGATGGAGACATCGAAGAGGGTGGCATCCACCTCATCTTCTTTCCTGTATCAACCATATAGTCTTGGTTAATATGGTTGTATTCCTTCACTCTACACATGTATGTGAAGGATACCCATTTCTCCCCCACGATGACCTTAGTGGGGAACTATATTTATCTATAATTAAGCTTAACACTTACTTTTGGGTCTACCACCATGATGCTAAAACCTACCAGTTGCACCTCTTTCTTCACAATAGCTACGTCTTTTACCATCTGTGTCTTCTTAGCATCCTTATGCACCTATGATAGCCTTGAGCTTAATCATTTCTTGCCCATTCTGAACTGCCTACTGTTAAAGTATGGTTGGTTGATCTTCTCAAATCCTTTAATATTTCTTAGTAATTCTTCATAGTCACGGGGTCTATGATTACAACTTCATCTCTCAAGATTTTGGCATCATAAATGGCAGCCCCAATGTTATGTAGAATTTATACTATCTGGTTTTCCCTTCTATTTAATTCCAAATAAAATGCAATCTCTATCTTAGTTCAACGATTCTCATTTGGTGGCTGTGGGTGCTTTAGTTTTCACTGTGGTAGTGTTTTTCTAGTTTGGCTATGTGTTTGGGTTCAAAGTCTCTCAAAGTTTGTAACCTACTTTAGTGTGTCGTTCACCTCTTTATACCTTAATTTTAACTACCTTGTTAATAACAAGTGAGTAATGGTGTGGTGACATGTGGATTTATTAAAATATGATAAACCCACAAAATTCATCAAAATCTACCACCACATTCACATTTATTGTAGGTCTTTATGCTTATGCCATCACCACCTTAAATTTTATTAATGGTGTATTTGGTGAAGTGACAAGTGATTCAAACAACCACTTCACACTGACCATTGGGTGGGTGTTAGCTATCTTGATGATCTCTCTTGTGCTTTATTCACATTGGCATGACCTTCACCCTTCTCATGGTAACTTGGGCACAACACTTTACATGCGCATGATTCAGCCTCCTCGATTCTATCTTTCCTTAGTGTTGCACTTCTTTTTAAGCATGCCTCTCATTTTTGGTTAATTTCTCTACACTTTTGTTTCTTGCTTCGGTCATCCCTACCCCATGTAAATCCTTGTGCTGGTCCTATAACACTTCATTCTTTAGGTTTCTTTCCCACTAGCATCTCGTGCACCTCCCTTTGTCTAATTTTACTCACATCTTTTTAAATCTAACAATTTACACATGCTTAAAAACTTAGGTGTCTGGCCTCAGATGCTTAGAAAGTGTTCATGCTCAACTCACCTGACTAGAGTTATACGTGTAAGCACCAAAAGAGTTCTCTTACGGGCCTAAAAGTGTCAAGCTTATGCACAACAAAAACAACACAAAACATAAATAAACATTTGGAATGTGCCAAATTTAATTCTGGTTAACACAAAGTAACCGACTTGTGACTAGGAAGTCAGTGTCTAATGGAACTAGTGCCATCCTATTGACTATAGGGTAATTTGTTGCCATTAAAATTCTTGGGGAGCATTTCACCCATCAATGTGTGCAACTTACATGTACCAGTATTCAATATGTTATGGATGATATAAGGACCCATACACATAATATACAGTTTGCCTAGGTACTTAAGGTACTTGGATTTATATATCAAAAATAGGGATCCTTCAGTAAGTACTTTACACTTGATGTAATTATCATGCCAGAGCTTCTGACATTATTTTTCTATCTTTTGGATCCATCTTGCTCGAGTGCGTGTCTCGTCCAAGCACTCCAAGTCTTGTAGTCATGAACTCAAAGACTCTTGGTCATCCAATCAACCAATATGTGAAATACGTAATGAGGGCACTATGAAATCCATCGATAAAATGACATCTATACTAAACATTAGTTGAAATGGTGTAGCTTTATTCAAGCACTTGTATGTAGTGTGATAGGCCCCACATTACTGCTGACACATGATCATCCCAATCCTTCTGACCAATATCGCATATCTTTGTGAGGTACATTCCCAATATCTTGTTAAATGCCTTAATGGTGTTTTTTTATTGGGGATGATATGGTGTCATATTATGGTGCACCACTACATATTCAATCATTAGGATCTACATGATTTCATTGATAAAGTGCATGCCTCAGTCTCTAGTCAAACTAAATGGGCAACCATAACGACCTATGATGTTCTCCTAGATGAACCTTGCTATGATGATGACTGTGAAATCTTTGGTTGGCACTACCTTGACCCACTTGGTGAAGTAGTTTGTGGCCAGAATGTATCATGTGCCTATGCACCTTACAGTGGGAGTAATAGGCACAAAAAGTCAATATCCCATTTTTCAAAAGGTGCATGGGCAAGGATGGGAATGAGAGGCATCTCATCTCAATGGTTTGGATTTATTGTGTGCTGGTAGATGTCACGTGTTTTGGCATAATCTTTTACATCCTGGAATAGATTTGGCCACCACAAACCTAATTATAATACCTTATGTATTGTAGCATTTCCAATGCAATGGACTCCATTAATCCCCTCATGCACCTCATGCAATATTGAGCCCCATTTATGCTCTAGGACACATCAGTGTAGGACCTCATCTCGGCTCAACTTGTATAGTTTCATGCCAATAAGTTGAAAAGAGGTGGCATGAACTATAAGCTACTTCTTCTCCTTTGTTATCATAGTCTGGGGTGCAGACCCATATGTCAAAAATGTGGTGATCTCTACCAAGTATTTTGGGGTGCACTAGAACTTGTAAAATTGCACATCAAGTATATCATCCTCAATATGTGCTACTACATCTCCAGAGTTGATGTGGGATAAATGGTTTGGGCTCAAGTTTTGTTTTCCAAGCTTTACTGCAATGGATAACTAAAACTCTTGAATTAAAATTATCCATTAAAAAATGTATCTGTTGAGAATGGGCTTGTTCATTAGGTACTTCAGTGCCTCATGATTAGTGAAGAAAATGAAGGGGGTTGGAAACAAATACTGCCAAAACTTTTACAGGGCATAAACCATGTCAAGTGCCTCATGCTCAAAAATGGTGTAGTTTTGTTCCACCATGGTCAATTTTATACTTGTGAAAGAAATGGGATGGTCCATTTTGCCTTCGCCTAGTTGTGCTAGGATGGCACCAATCATAGTACAAGATGCATCAACATGGACATGGAATGGAGTCATTCAGTCAGGAAATTATAATATCAGTGTGCTTACTAGTTTGAACTTCAGGGTCTCAAATGTATCTTTTTGCACTGTGCCCCAATAGAATGGGCCATCCTTTTTCAAGAGATCTTCTATCGATGCTACAATTTTAGCATAGTTACTTATGAACTTTCTATAGTACTCGTAGTATCCAAGAAAGGCATGGATGTCTTTCTGTGTTGATTTGGTCTAGAGATAAAGGATAATTGCAATCTTCATGGGATCAATGACCAGACCATCTTTGTAGATGATTTGCCCATGCACAGTGATAAATGGAATTATGAAGACACACTTCTTGAGGTTTAGAGAAATCTGCAACTGCTTGCACCTCTCAAACATTAGGTGCAAGTTGTCATAGTGATCCATCACTAATTTATACATAGTCAAATCATCAAATTAGACTTGGAGGAACTTGTCGGTGAAGTCCTTAAAAGCAGTGATCACCACTCAAAAGAAAACATATGGCACATTCTTGAGTCCAAAGGGCATCACATTGTATGTGAAATAACCCCATTCTATAACAAAGGTCATCTTGGGCTTGTCCTCCTCCTTAATCTAGACTTGATGGTATCCTAAGAACCCATAAGTGAAAGTTTATATCTCACAACCTACGACACCATCCAAGACTTCATCGATGAATGGAGTTGGAAATGGGTCAGTTACATAGGCAGTGTTTAACAATTTATAGTTGACACAAATCTAGATGCATCCATATTTCTTGATGCTAATGACCATGGGGCTAACCCATTCAAATTATTTCACAAGGTAAATAACATATGTGGCTAATATACCATCAATCTCTATGTTGACCTTGGTGTAAAGGTTTGGGTTCATCCTGTAAGGTTGCTTCTTGATAGATCTTACATCATCGACTAACTTGGTGATCATCTTATCAAGGGATGGATTTGTGCCTTTCATGTCTTGGTATTTTTTAAGGGAACAAGTCTTGGAATTCCTTCAGGAGGTCTATAATACATTCTATCTTTGCATTAGACCAATAGGTACCCAGAGTAACAATCTTTGGCTCCCCCTTTGAGCTGATATCTACTTTGGTAGTTTTTAGTGGCATGCGGTAAGGTTCATTCTTCTCTTGATGCAAATCCTTGAATTATCTACTACCTTTAGTTGTTTCTATGCAAATATGGGTAGGGTCTTCTTCTTCTGGGATGCTATCCTCAACTTGGCACACTATCTTCTTTTTGCTCATCAAGTCTGTCCAGTTGCACGCCTTCCATGTTTCATCATCTTCATCATTAGAGTCACTATTAAGAGTTTTTTCTTCCAATAAATTCGGGAGTGCCAAAACTTTTTCACCAAACATGTCTTTTAGGCACCCCTATAATATTGTAGTGTCCTTAAACACTGACCTTCAAACTACCTAAAGTGGTTCAATCAATTCAAGGTTTTGTAAAGAAAAAGAGAAGGTGTGAACAAACTATTCCTTAAGTGCATCCCAGTTGGCTATCTCATAGTGTCTCATTGACAATGTACCATGCTCATGCCCATGTCTTCAAAGTTATATATAAGGCATGCACCTATAGGATCCTTAGGTTATTTTCACCACAAACAATCCATGTTTCTTCACAAAGGCATACATGCTCTATAGGGTTAGAGTCTCCAGAGTAGACTGTGATCTCTAGGTCCTCATTAATATCCCCAAATCTAGTACAAATGGTTGCCTTCACATCTTTCCAAGATGGTAATATAGACCTTTGCACTACCCACCAATGAGTGACAATGCTTTTAAATGTATACACTAGTGCACCCATCTATCCATCTCTTTTGGGATGCATGATTCAAGGTCTCAAACATATTATTCCACTAGATTATTCCCTTCATATCTTGGGAGCACTGAAAGTTTACCCTTACTTAGGAAAAATACTCTCTTTCCCTTATTCTTGGTGCAAAGGACCCATCTTTTCAAAGTATGATCAATCTGGACCTAGCTTATTCTTACTGCTTTTGGCACCTTCATGTGCACCAAGTAACATCTTTGACTAGTGGTATCATATGCTTCCTCAACCCATCAATTGAAAGAAACATCAATGGTGTTTGAGGATGATTGTCTATCTTCCCAAGAAAACACTCTTTGATCATTGGGGTCTATTGTCTCAGCAACTTACACCATGATGTTGTATATGTGGTTGATCTCATCGAGGTCCACACTCTTGACATAGTGGGTCCTTGGTCTTGTGAGAGGGGTATGACTATCCTCTCCTTTTCATTCTCAAATGTCATATAGCTCCTCTTGAATCACATATCTGTATTTTTTACATACCACCATGGCCTTCCTAGAAGCATTAGATAGTTTTCATGTTTTGATAACTCAATCAATTCAAAGTCAATGCAGAATTTGGCATCCATAATATTTATAACTGTGCTCTTAAAAATTATGATCGGCTACGCCTGGGTCTTATTGGCCATGAAAAGTACATGAGGGCAAGGCCTCAAGTCTATCCTACCCATTTTTTCTTAGGCATTCTTTGTCAAGAGGTTAACCTTGGTGCATGTGTCTACAAGGACCTCACAAATATACCATCCATCAATAGTGGCATCTATGAGGAGTTCTTGGTCATATTATACATTCTATGTATGCCAAACTTATCATGCTTGCTCCATGCATGGTGCAGTGAATTCAACTATCTTTTTACCTGCATGCTCCAAGAACAAGTTCTTCTATAAGGGCATCATAAAGCATTCCCTTCATTTACAAAAGGCATATGATATTAGTTATATCTTGTATGCCCAATTCTTGGCTATCTTGATTCTTTTGAGAGGAAACAACCTACACTTATAGGTCTCGCACTAATTGGAGATCCCCTTGCAAGATTTGGATGACACTCATAGCCTGTTACAATACATATTTCTAGTGCATCAGGTCTGGGTAAGGTACAACTTTGGGTTTAAGCCACATTACACACTCAATGTGACCCTTATCCCCATATTCTATGCATAACTTAGGTATTGGTTTAACTGGTGGTTAAGTGGTGAATCTACTATGAGTAGTCACCTGTACCTTAACTATCTGTGTGCGAGTTGGTTGTGTCTTCAGGGTTTAATTTTCCATTTTTGGCTTGCGCCTGATCATCCCTGCACCTTTGTTTACACCAAGCCTACCTTAGGCCAAATTTTTTATACAAGTCAGGTAATTCCTGGACGTTATGGGACCCTCAACAATACTCACACATGGGATGTGTAGGGTAGGTACGTTGATAATGCTCTGTCAAGCCATACTTATAACATGAACACGGTGGGAACCTTCTACCACCACATCCTCCACCTTACCCTCTAGAACCTCGTTACATTTAAAACCCTATATTTTGATGATTATAGCCTTTATTTCCTTGGTTAACTTTCCCTCTGACTATTATAGTGGCCTTCCTTGCACCTCTTTCCATATTCTTGTGCATCTCATCAATCTCTCAATAATTAGTAGTGGTCTGGGTGTAGGTGTCACACAACTAACAATAGATGGTTGTGTTGACCTAAATAGTATTGTTTCTAAACAAGATTCACTTTTTACATTCAAAGAGGAAATCAGAAACTAAGAGAAATGGTCTAAGGCTTGTATGTACCTGGATGAAGTCGTGCGCACCGTAATCTAGACATTGTGAGAACTCCTCTTTGGTTGTGGAGGATGACACCTGTAACAAAAAGAGACTTGGACAAAGAAGGTGTTAGATGAGGAGATGGTGGGCTGCCAAGCGAAAGTTTGATCCCAGAAGTACAATGACTTCCTTGAGGGATGTCAACCCACTGAATTGATAAAAATAATGTCTGATAAAAGGCAGAATGATAAAAGACTGAAAAGGAAATGGAAGCAAATGCATACTTGATATGCAGCAATCTGCTTTGCATAGTAGCCGACGTCAGTGGTTCTACTGGCATCGGTCAAGGAGGTCACCGACGTCGGTTAGGCTGCCGACGTCGGTAGGGGAAATGACCAGCATCGGTCAGGGCAGTAGTCTTTGGACGAGGTCTAGTTAGGTCTGGATGGGTTTATGGTCTATGGACGGGTCTGAGAAGGATTTTGGGTCTGGTTGAATGGTCTGTGTAGGGTCTGGACAGAGTTACAGGGACAATGGACAGAGTGTATGTTCAGAGAAGGAGGATAAAGGTGATGAGGATATGGGAAGGCCTCTCAGCCTTTCTGGGAGGGAGTCAAGTCTGGTCTGAATAACAGATAGATTAAAGAGAAGATACTAAAATGAAAACATAGACAAAATACTTACCTGTGTCTTGTAGAAGGAGTGCTACTGATGCTTGTCCCTATTGTTGATGCTACCTGTTGTGTGCCTGAGAGAGAGATAGGTCTAAAGATTGGAAGGTCTGGAAGATTGGCTGATTGTTCTGACTAAGGTCCGATCTGAGAACGTCTTGAAATAAGGTCCGATAACAGATTGGACAACTGATTGGGAAACAGATAATGAATAACAGATTGGAAAATAGATTAATGGATGCAGTTTTAAGGGTAATCGATGCCGGCAGAACTACCGATGTCGACCGAATAGTGACCGATGTCAGTGGCTTCAGAATGGGGATAGAGGCTAATTTTAACCTTCTACCTATTCTTACATGCTGCCAGGGTCAAGATTCATGGGAAAATGATCGAGAGGGGCTAAATAGGCATGGGAGAGGATGACCAAGGGAGTAGACACGATTTCGGTGTCTACATTTGCCCCTTTTTGTCTTGTTGGTTGTTCTAGATGAACTACAAGACAAAAACAGGAGTTGGTTGCCCCAGGTATGGGATGAGGTTGATTTCATACTGTTGGTTATTCAAGTGAACTGCAAGACAAAAATGAAAGGAGGGTTGGTTGCCCTGATTATGGATGAGGTATTCCCCCTCAAAGCGGGAGTCGAGGGAAGGGAACTTGAAATCGGGTGCCAATTTGACAAAAAGTGGAGGAAAAATGGTGAGTGTGAACGCTGTAATAGTTGTGATTG
This sequence comes from Torreya grandis, assembly GCA_037957365.1. Lineage (NCBI taxonomy): Eukaryota > Viridiplantae > Streptophyta > Pinopsida > Cupressales > Taxaceae > Torreya > Torreya grandis. The sequence continues at coordinate 1,107,205 of JARHVA010000213.1, forward strand.
CGCGCATACCACTTCACGAGATGGTCAGGTCAAATTGTCACAGGTTAAGGGTCAAGGAGTGCCAAAATTGAAGTAACCGGGCCCCAGCATTTGGTCGTAGCTGATCAGGTTATTCAATCTAAGCTGTAGCTCCAATGGTCATCGTGTTCCAGGTATCTCAGGCTCAACAAGTGTTCCTGGAAACACGAAAATGTCACAAGTAGTGGGGATCAACCGGCTTGCGATCCTATACTTGTGAAGGTAAAAAAAAAAAGTTTGCGCACAAGTTTGCTAACCAGTCGTGGGGTAGCATACATGCAAAAACAACCAAGGCGAAGTCATCTTGGAAGTGGTCAGAGTCAGAGGAGATAGGCATGATCCCCAAAGTGGTTGGTCGAGGTGGATGGATGGACGAAAGAATGTGGCCGAGCTAACCTCAGAAGACGTCATGTGATCTGAGTGCTGCCTACATAGCCCTTGTGTGAAGGGCCTCAGGCCAATGTAGTTCTCCCTAAAAGGGAGGAAGAGGGTCAAAGGTATGGATTGGTCTTGGTTGAGGTCAAGGTCATGGTCAAAAGATTGGTCAAAGGAAAGAATGGTTTGTCCATCAGAGAGACGAACAAACGAGGGTGGTCGAGCTAACCCCAAAAGATAGTCGTGTCATCTGAGTGCTGCCTACATAGCCCCAGTCTTAGGGCCTCAGACCAATGTAGTTCAGAAGAAGAGACAAAATGAGTGATGATTGGTGTGGTCAGGTGTTGAAATGATGAGGATAAGATGATGTTGCAGCCTTTTCCATATTGTGTGATGGTGTATTCTGCAACATTGGTCGAGGGGTCTTTCATCCCTAGCAATTTTCCATATTCGTGATGGGAGTATGCTAGAAATGAATTGAGTCTATTTATGCTTCATCAAGTAATGGTTTATGCTTAACATAAATTGAGTGGTCGATAGTTTCCATGTGTATTTTTTTCCGTAGAAACTATGTGAAATGGACTATGTCATGTTGGTAGTCTGAAAATGTTTGGGTTGGTTTGGTTGAATGTGACCAAAGGGTAAAAAGGAGTGAAAGGCATATTGCTCTTTCATTGACAAGGACCAAAATGATGGCATGGATAGAGGTTGTTAGAACAAAAGCCCCGTTCATGCATTACGTCGTTGACCATTGATTGTGTTAGAGAGGTAATCGAATCACTTTGATATTTAAAATGAGCTCGAAATCCCTTGAGTAGGTGATGTGATATGGAATGAAGAGGGAACCCTTTCTGGCAAGAAAAACTTTGCCCCTTTTATAGGTGACCTCGAGAACGACTATAGACAAGTCCATGACTTTAAAGTTGTCAGTCAGTTTTTTTTTTGAAGGCAGACTGATCGATGCAGAAAGTCTGCGAGGGGATGATGTCTTGCTTTGGTGGTCATGTCGTGAAGCTGATCGATGCGGGAAGCTTCAGAGATAGTGCTCTGTATGTAGCAAAATTTAGGCATAGCCATCCTTCGAGGGAGTGGTCTATATTCTGCTTTGTATGTTTTTGATATGACTTTGGCCTAGCTGTCCTTCAAGGGAGCAATCTAGTAAATACAACAATGATGATGCAACTGTCCTTCGAGGGAGTAGTCTACACTTATAGTTTTATGACCTTGGAATATGCATCCCATTTATATATATATATATATATATATATATATATATATATATATATATATATATATATATATATATATTTTGATTTTTTTGTTGACTGGACTTTCGGTCATGGACTTGACTATAGAGGTTTAAAGGGTTTCCCTTTTATTAGGACAAAGAATTCATGCTTGACAAAAGGGGTGACTGTTGTTTGCAGAGTTGAGGGTTGAAAAGGAATAGGAATGACAATGATAGGGATTGCTCAAGGGATCGAGCTCAAGTTAAACGTCAAGTGAATAATTACTTGACTAATAGTAAACTGGTCAAAGATGCAAGGCATAAAGGGGTTCAAGTTCTGATAAGTCCCTGACCCATGCTTGTGTGATGATGTAAGGTCCAAATCAATTAGGAGCAAACTTGCCCCACTTGTTTCGTTCCAAATTGGTTACATGTTGGTTGATGTTGAAGGAGTTGGTTGATGTCATGATTAAAAAGTTGGTTGATGTTTGGTCGATGTTGGGTCGAAGTTGGATTGAATGTTTGGTTGAGGTTTGGTCGACGGTCTGGTTGAGGTCAGGTTGAATGTTTGGTCGAAGATAGGTCGAATGTTTGGTTGAGGTTAGGTCGATGCTTGTTTGGTCGAGGCATAGTCGAGGCTTGGTTGAGGCCTAGTGTTTAGATTGACTGTGTTGATGTCGAATAAGGGGGTTAAAGGCGGCAAAGGGACCATAGTCTGGCGTGGAGATCCCGATTTAGATGACGAGGTTTGAGAAGCATGGGTCAGTGTTGATGACTTGTCGAAGGGGTAATCAACAGGATCCTTGATGAGAAGGGTATCCTTTTTCTGGTGTTGGTGAATGATAGCTTTAAGAGCACAACAATGCTCAGTGTCATGTCTCGGAGTGTGATGATAATGGCAAAATGTAGAGTTGTCGAACCAAGATGGTTTTGATCTGAGAGTTAATGAGTGGGGCGGTGAGGAGGTTGAAGGTTTATTGATAGTATGGTCGAGAAGAAAGGTGTCTTTCTCAAAGCATTGGTGAATGACAACTTTGAGGGCACAACAATGCTCAGTGTCGTGCCCAGGCGTGCGATGATACACACAAATCTGAGTGTCGTCAAACCAGGGCAGTTTTGGTCTGTGGAATTGATATGGTTTAAGAGGTGGGAGACTAATGCGAGAAGACTGCAACAAGTGCCATAACAACAAGGCATAAGAACCTGCTAATGGGTCTGGATGTTTTGTTGCAGTGGGGGTTGATGACTTTGATTTGAGAGGTGTAAGAGGCATTGGTCGTACCATCGTTTCTGCAGGTGGTGTAACCACACATGGAGATGGCACTTTTGTGGTGATAGGTGTTGGATGTTTTGGAGGAAATATATGTCTGATGGGTTGAGGAGATAATGGAGGCAACTTGCCCCTGTGAAGTGTGGGAGTAGGAAGCACTCCTATTAAAGTGGACGGATGTGGGCCCAAAATTGAAGGTAATGATGAAGGTGGGGGAGGAGTCCTCCAGTGTGGTTTAGCGGCTCTCTTTGATTTGGGTTGAGGGCCACCATTGTGCGAGGCGAGGTTAGATGTGGGTTTGGGTTCGAATGTGGACGGATGTGAGTGAGATGTAGCAATCTCAGGCAAAAGGCAAGAGGAAACCGTGACTGGGTCTTCCTCGGTTGAAATGGGTGAAGAGACTGGTTCTTCTCTTGGTGGGGAAGAAATAGGAGAGTGCAGCTCCTCAAGAGGGTAGAGGGCAGGGATGATTGTGCCCTCTACTTGTGGTTGAGGAGTAGGAAGGATAGGGTCCTCCATTGGTGGGAAGAAGGATGAATGTGGGCTTAATGGTGTTGTTATGGTCAAGGCGTATTCCAATATGAGAGAGGCCGATGGAGGACTAACAGGAGAAGAGGATTCTTTTACCTGTGAAAGAGAAATAAGGGAAGAAGGGTCTTCCACCTGTGAAGGAGGTTGATCAAGGACAAGAGAAAAGATAGTGTCGATCGTGCGTATATTATTGTCTTGAGGGTCATTGGTCATGGTCTGGACATTATTTTGAGTAGGAGGATGGTTAGGAAAAGGTTGTTTGAAGATGTCGATGTGTTGGTTGGGTGAAGCGTTCAGGTTGTCCAAGACGAGATCACCCCTGTCTATCATGTCTTGAATGATGTTTTTGAAGGTTCGGCAATTGTTGATGTCATGGCCATGGACGCGATGATAGTGACAGAAGTCAACCTCCCTATACCATGTAAGGAGGGATTTTAAAGGGTCGAATTGAGGTGGTCGAATTGGAGGGAGATTGAGGACCCCCTGTTTGACAAGTTTTTCCAAAATGGAAGCGTATGATTCTCCAAGTGGAGTGTATGAACGCTAGATGTACCAATTTTGGAATTATTTGGTGATGCTTGGAGATGTAGAAGGTTGAGATTGGTCGGTTGTTGTCGAAGATGGTGATCTAATGACCACAGTGTTGGCCACTCCTTTAGACTTGGAGTGGGAAGAAGAAGGTCTGGAAGAAGAAGGGTCATTGGCTTTTGCGTTGGTATTATGCAATTTGACCTTGTCTTCTTCAATGGCGCGGAGTTCAAGCTTTCGGGCCATGATGAAAGCTTCATCGAAAGTGCGAAATGTTTGAATCCACAAGGTAGAAGAGATGTTCCTGGCACATGCTCGAGAAAAGAGCTCGATGAGCTCAGGTTGAGGCAAGGAGAAGGAGAGCTGGGTAATCAAGCCTCTCCAATGGGTGACAAAATCGACTATTGATTCGTCGTCAAATTGCCTGATGGAGTAGAGTTCTGTGATTGAGACTTGTTTGGTGATATTGATAGAAAAATGGTCGAGAAATAATTGGGTGAGTTGAGTGAATGAAAAGATAGAATGTCTGGTAAGAGAGCTATACCAGTCAAGGGCGGGGCCAGAAAGTGACATGGGAAATGTGCGTAGAAGTAACGCATCGTCATGCGCTGTGAGATAACAAGCATGTCTGAATGCTCGTAGATTCTGTTGTGGGTCCTCCTTACTCTGGAAGAGAGTAAACTTAGGAAGTTCCCACTAGTTGGGACAAGGTTAGATAGGCACAGAAGGATGAATGGGTTCGTTGCAAATTTGGTCATATGAGAGGACATTGCTTGAACCGGAAATAGAAGCTTCAAGACTAGACATTTTGTCCATCAGCATTTTGATGAGATCTACTAACGGATTGGTGGATGGGGCACCCCCTAGGTTGTAGGGTACCTGGAAGGTGGTTGAAGAGGTGTATGACGTACTTGGTTGCGCTTGTGTAGGCGCAACATATGGGTAGTGCGTCATAGGGATAGATGTCATGGTCAAAGGGGCTTGTGCCATGAAGTTGGAGGACACAAGTTGACTAGATACCACCATAAGTGGTTGAGTGGCGGCACTGCTAAAAGGATAGGTTGTCACTCCCGTGTGTATAGGTGCAAGAGTGGGTGAGGTCGAGACAATCAAGTTCTGGTACGGTGTAGAACTTGGTTGAATTGTGTGGGGTTGAGGGGGCAATGACACCTCGATGGAGGTAGGTTTGAAAATAGATGAGGAGGCCAAACTTTGCGTATTGGCCATGGTCGAGTTAATGGTTGAGGCAAAAGGCTGGGTAGTGGATGGTGTTGATGCCTTCGCCACTTCACCCGAAAGGTCTCGCATTGGGTTTCTTGCTAGATAGTTTTGGAGGGCTTTGACATTGAGGTCCAAGAATCTTTCGAAATCTTGGTCCCCTTCAGGGACAATGGGGGTCTGAGTCGGGGTCGGTCGAGAAGGAGTTCTTTCAGTCTCTGAGTGGAATTCCATTATAGGACTAGTTATGGACGGGGAAGGCGGAAGCGGTTGATGCCTCACTTGGTCAAGAAGAGCCTTGGTTTGAATGCATGTCAAAACCATTCAAGGCAAGAAAGAACATCCTCACAAGCTCAAACAAGCAGATAAGAACAGAAAAATAGAGATGGAGACAGGCAGACCCTAACGTTAATTCCTAAGAATAAACTTTTAGAATCTTGTGGCTTATGCCTTAAAGTGATGTAGGAAGATTGGCTGTCAGAATGGGTTCTAGAAGAGGTAGTCTAAAGATGGTTTCAGGTTTGTTTAGGTGCTCAAGAGTTTGTGTTAGGTTTCGTACGTGGCCTGGTGCTAAGGAGCAAGCTCCCCTCACTTCACGAGCCCAGTGATAAGCTGGTCTCGCTTAGCCAAAATATACTTTCCCTAGAGATTATCCTCTGCCAGAGAACAGAGTGGGCTTTCCCCTTGGTGATGAAATCCAAGTAGGATTGCCGGGACGGGTAAGGTATCCGCTGGGTGATGAAATCCCAGTCGGGCCTTGTCTTAGGTAAGTTTGATGTTTGATTTGTGCAAGTGATTTGGTTGTGTAACATAAGTGTGATTAATTCATGATGCGGCTGTATTAATTAATAGATGTGGACTAAGAAATGCAAGCAAGCAGAAATGAAATGCAATGTGTTTTAAGCCCAAGTCAAAATGTTAATTCGTATGAAGACAAATTGAGAAAGGGTTGAAGAGTATGAGTTGGACTAGTCTAAGATGCAAGAAAAGAAAGAAGAGTTCTTTTTAATCCTGCTTATGATGTCTTTTGGAAGATAGAAGAAAGAGGTGAAAAGGAGAAACCTAATGCACCCTATATGAACAGAAAGAAAAGAACCCAAGGAAGACCCTAGGGTCCCACCGGGCGTGCCATAATGTTTCTAAACAAGATTCGCTTTCTACATTCAAAGAGGAAATGAGAAACTAAGAGAAATGGTCTAAGGCTTGTATGTACATGGATGAAGTCGTGCGCACCGTAATCTAGACGTTGTGAGAACTCCTCTTTGGTTGTGGAGGATGGCACTTGTAACAAAAAGAGACTTGGACAAAGAAGGCATTAGATGAGGAGATGGTGGGCTGCCAAGCGAAAGCTTGATCCCAGAAGTACAATGACTTCCTTGAGGGATGTCAACCCAATGAATTGATAAAAATAATGTCTGATAAAAGGTAGAATGATAAAAGACTAAAATGATTAAAGACTGAAAAGAAAATGGAAGCAAATGCGTACCTGATATGCAGCAATCTGCTTTGCACAGTAGCTGACGTCGGTTAGGCTGCCGACATCGATAGGGGAAATGACCGACGTCGGTCGGGGCAGTAGTCTTTGGATGAGGTCTGGTCAGGTCTGGACGGGTTTATGGTCTGTGGACGGGTCTGAGAAGGATTTTGGGTCTGGTTGAATGGTCTGTGCAGGGTCTGGACAGAGTTGCAGGGACAATGGACAGAGTGTATGTTCAGAGAAGGAGGATAGAGGTGATGAGGATATGGGAAGGCCTCTCAGCCTTTCTGGGAGGGAGTCAAGTCTGGTCTGAATAATAGATAGATTAAAGAGAAGATACTAAAATGAAAACACAGACAAAATACTTCCCTGTGTCTTGCAGGAGTGCTGCTGATGCTTGTCCCTGTTGTTGATGCTACCTGTTGTGTGCCTGAGAGAGAGAGAGGTCTAAAGATTGGAAGGTCTGGAATATTGGCTGATTGTTCTGACTAAGGTCTGATCTGAGAACGTATTGAAAGAAGGTCTGATAATGGATTGGACAACTGATTGGGAAACGGATAACGGATAACGGATTGGGAAACGGATTAACAGACACAGTTTTAAGGGTAACCGACGCCGGCAAAACTGCCAATGTCGGTCGAATAGTGACTGACATCGGCAGCTTCAGAATGGGGACAGAGGCTAATTTTAACCTTCCGCCTATTCTTACACGCTGCCAGGGTCAAGATTTGTGGGAAAATGATCGAGAGGGGCTAAATAGGCATGGGAGAGGATGACCAAGGGAGTAGACACGATTTCGGTGTCTACAAGTATACTACAACACAGAGAAGTTTCTAACATCATACACTTCTTGATATAATTTGCATCTTAGAATTAGTGTTCATACATTCTTTTGTGGGCAGTTATTCCTATTATGGCCATCCACTTCATAGTCGGTGTACCATAATCCAATTTGAGCATCTTGCGATGAACTAGTGGTAAGATTTTGGAGTTGGGAGTCGATGGATGTAATCTACACCTCCATAAATGGGCTAATATTAGTGTCAAGACTTTCAACTGCCTTAGATCTGGGTGTGGATTCAAGCTCTTTGTGAGGATCTATAAAAGTATTCATGGAAAGTGCTCTTTAAAATGACACTAACAACCCTTCAATGAACCACTATGCATGATGGGAAGGGTGAATATCATATGTGAGATTTGAAAGGAGGGTTTTAAACCTTGCATTATACAGGTACACACATTTTGAGAGTCCTTGGGTAATCTCTTTGAGTGTGGCAGTGTTTTGTTGTTCAAACTCTAGAATGTCAAATTCCTTAAGGAATGCCTCATTTAGGATATCATAGTCAACCATAGCCTTGTTAGGGTCAAATTTCCTATACCAAGATTGGGCATGATCTAGTAAATTAGTCATGAACTAGGTTTCCTTGTGCTCTAATTGGGTTATGCTCTGTACATGCCACTATTATTCACACTTTAGCACATGCTCTGTGACATTTTACACACTGCGATACTCTAGAAAAATCATGGTCATTTCATAATAAATTTATTTTGTGGGGAATTTGGGATTTGAGGCACTTGTCCCCTTGATGTCTATCTTGGTGGTAGTCCTCTAACACCTCTAGCCACTAGCTTAGGCACTATTCCCATCATTAGTGCTGGTGTTATTGATGTCAATGGCAATGCACTACTTGTGGTGCAGAACCACTTCCAGTGGGCTATTGCCCACAATGCATTACTAACTTTGGCTGAGTTGGTATGTTTGTGCTCAAGTTCTGTTATGGTGAGCTAGTACCTACTAGTCTAGAGGTATTTACACTCACCTCCTCATATGGAATAATCTATTCAATCACAAAATTACACTCCAAGTCTGTAAAATGTCTAAAATCTATGTCGATAACAGGGTCAATTATCACTTCTGTGCTTTCTTTGAGTGGGGGATCTAGTGTGTGAGCATGCATAGTATGTTCAAAGGGGGTAGGCACATAAATTATGTCTTCAATCACCAAGTCTTGTAAGAACCCAGTGGGTTACACACCTATCAAATAATGATCTTGATTCATCACTTCATTGTTTTCCTCATCCTTGCATTGCTATATTTCAAGATATCCTTCTCCATGCCCTTCCCACTCACTACGAGTTCTCTTGGCATTTACAGGTTCTATATCTTCCATTAGTCTACACTGTCACTTATTATAGGTATGTCTTCTGAGCTTTCAAGTGTCAATCTACTCGTTCCCTTCCATTATGCCTCACCTACACATCCCCTTCTCCCCCTTTGCACTACTCATACGTGAAAGGACTTTAGCCTTTCATCCCCAAACTTTCAAAGCCATAATCCACCATTAAATTCTTAAACTTTGCATGAAATTACTTCATAAATATGCCTCGAGGGTCGCATAAGAACTGGTACTCTACTTCCTCAGGGAATGAGTATATTGAGACTGTGAACTCATGAATGTAGTTATTAAGTGCTCTTTGCCACCATTTATCCACTGCTCTAGTCCAAGTGACATCTAGGGTCTCAAGCCTCTCGATGTTCTCCTTCATCCACTCATATCACTGTCCATAACTCCTTTGGTGGGTTGAATATGTAGCCAACCATCGGTAAACATGTTTAGGCAATTCATATAAAAAAACCTCATATAGAGCATCATACAGGTTATTCTGAATCCACATTATTAGCTTTTGTCCTCTACAAGTTAGATGTTTTAGTGAAAATTTATCTTCCACTTATTGTAGCTAGCACTCAATTTTTTCAAGGGAGAGTTGGTACATCATTTTGTCGCACCATTGCAACAACAAAATTTAACACGGGTCCTAGCAGTGGAACCAAAATGTTATAGAAAAGGGGGCACAAGGTTATCCTAGTTGGTTTTAGACTCATGACACTCAGGTGAAAACATGGGATTGTCTTTCTATGCTCAACATTTTAAACTTGATTAATTCACATAATGCACTAGCCTTATGCACTCACTTAAAGTGTAGTAGAGAAAGAACAGGGGCCCATGTTGGGCTAGTTGTGCCATGGCACAAGTCATCAATTCTAGGACTTGGTCAATTCCAAGAAGGTTCCAAGTAGATTTATAAGCACAAGCCTTTAATGGGATAAGACTAGTGGCCTATAGGCGCAATCCTTTAGGTGGACTAGTTCTAGAGTCCTAAGGGAAAAAACTTTGTTAACCTAAGCTTAGCATAATTTAGGCACTTTGAAGGGTCAAGAGACTGCTCTCACTTCAAATATTCATACTTATGCTCACGCTCCTAGCAAGGATATCAGTGTTTGGCATGGAATATATACTTAGTCATTGTATAAGTTACAATTGGCATCATCAATATTTATAGAGACACCATTAATGACTTGAGCTAGAAGCATGCATAACTATTCCTTAACATATTTAAACTTAAACTATTGTAATATATCCATTATACATAGTTCATTTAGTAATATGAAAGATGCATATAATATAACCATCATGTTTTACTGCAACATTCTTTATTATTAATCAAATCTCAAATAAAATAGAGTTCATAATAGGAAACATGTTCAAGTTTATACTACTTAATGGCCCAAAGGCTCACAGGTGAGCTTGGGCATATACAAATGGATCCTTCATGGTGTCCAATCTGGTCCTAAGTCTAATGGTAGTCATTACAATGCATAAATAACCAATTTCAATTCTCCAAATCTTTACTGCACTAACTTTACATCTATGGATCCCCTGGTTTGAGCTCCTTTTATAGGTTTTCAAGAACATCTCTACCAGGGTGGAGTGTGCACATCAGGGGCTGAGCTGGAGCCTTTGTAATCATTCCCATCAAATTTATCACATTGCACCCTTTGTGCTATGATCTCCATATATCACCCAACCTGGAAGATGCCTTGGGAATCCTGGAATTAGTTAGCCACCTGCTAGCTAGTAGAAGGTGTTCGTTGATTCTTCTAGCGGGAGCCAAGATGACCTAAAATGATGCCTTGTACTGATGTATCTATCATGTTGGCATGATTCCTTACATACCAAAATAAGGGCCCCAAAAAGATGTTTTAAATTATAAGTTAATATGGTTTGTTACTTTGTATTTGTTTGTCATTATTAAGCATAATGAAATGATCATTAATATAATGATTGAAAATATTTATAATTAATTATTGGTATAGATATTTTAAGTAAATTTATTTGAAAAATGTTTAGATATATCAATTTTAATGTTTTTATTTTATATTTTTTATATACCACAATTATTATTAATTTTATTAGTACATTTTTTACAATTTTTTACTCACTAGTGATAAATCGTTCTAATTTAACTATACAAAAATTTCAAGCTCAAAAAAACATTTTGGGGAAAAAATGAAGGCTCAAAAATCTAACATATGTTCAAAATATGACACATTTTTGATTGGTTTATTTCAGCAAAAAAGGAAAAATTTCTAAGTGATGGTGAAATAGACATCAAATTTAACACAAGATTAAAAATTAAACACAACCATAGATATTACAATCCACCACTCAGCTGTCATTGTACAACACCTCTCTATGTAATAATTTATATATAATTTTATTTTCTCAATCAATTAAAGTCTCAAGTTAGTTTTTCATAAAATTATAAGCAATGAAGAAAAGTATAAACAAAGAAAATGTTAAAATAAATTGTCACTATAAAATGTGAAATTTTCTCACATAGATAAGGAAGAGGAGAAACTCCTAGTGTAAATACCAATGAGGAAGGTACTTATAAATTAAAGCATTATTTGTTGTTTAAATAAGAATGAATAAATGCCACTTTCACAATAAAAATTTGATTCAAAGGTAGCCATCAGTGGTCAAATTTGAAGGGCTGGCCTTCATTTCAAGATGAAGGGTATTTATGCATCCATCGCTTCAGTGATGAAAAGTTGTAAAAAATAGTTGCCCTTCGATTGACAAGTGTAAATTTAGTTTCCTTTCGATTGACAAGAGTAAATTTAGTTGCCCTTTGATTGACAAGAGTAAATTTAGTGTACACGTCACTAAAAGTATGAACTATAGAAACTTTGATTTCAATTTGTTGGGGAATGATTCAAACAAAAAAATAAAATTATTAATAAAATTTTGGAATGCAACCTACATAATTTATTTAATGAAATTATAGCATTCACCCAAAAGGGTACAAAAATCATAATTCATAACATCTTATTTTATACAAATTAAATGTACTTTTATTTTCCAATGACGAGCTAAAATAAAACATTTAAATCATGGAACTGGGTTAAATAAAATCTAACTATGCAATGTTACAATTACAATACCAACTCGAATATGCATAACTTCCATATCCAGTTGGTTCATTTAACGGTAATTCCTCTGTATGTCAAGACCTAGTCCATAGACCTACCGAGCCCATCTATTAGTGGGTATTCATACCCACCCCAATCATCGGTTGGAGATAGAAGTAGGAATGTAATAGCGAACTTGGAGCATACAATTAAATCCAAAAATGTGATACAAAATAACATCATGCTTTTATTTTTACCTATATACACCACCTTTTCTAGTGCATAACAAACTCGCAAGACCAACCTAACTCATTATTGTTGCATATGCACCTAATTCAACAAGAAGAAAATTAGCAGTACCTATTTATAGCCCATTAATAAAACTAATATAAATGTAAATACTGTATTAATGATTATAAACAATTTTAAATAACATTTAAATAGTCAATGTCAAAAATAAAGTAAAATATAAATTAAATATTATGAAAGTCTTAGTCTTATAAATATATATAAAAATGAAACAATATATATATATATATATATATAAAGTGAGATTGGTCTCATAAAGCTATACATATTTACATATATATAGACAAGTTACAACTACAAGTTTTGGAGGAATGCATTAGTTGATTTTTTTAAAAACAACTTAGTGTTTTAGCATAAATGTTGGACTGGGAGTGGGAATTTCATGACACATAAATGTCATTAATGGAATTTTGTGGAACTAGGAGACTGAGAGTGGACTGTGGGTAGTTGTTAACTTGTTTGTCCATAGTCTGTTCACCTTCTTGAGTGTAAATTACCAAATTACCAATCTCGGTTCTCATTGTAAATTAGTATTATAAATATATAAAACCAATCTCATAGTTCATTGTAATAACCAAATTACCAATGTCACGGTTCACTGTAATTACCAAATTAAAACTATTTATAATCATTAATTCAACATTTACATTTATATATGTTTTATTATTGGACTATGAACATGTATTACTAATGACCTTCTTATTGAATTAGTATTATAAATATATAAAACCAATCTCACAATAAACTAGTATTATATATATAGTTTTATGAGACCAAAAGGATACAAGTCACAACAATCACAATTGATAACATCTTACTTTATAAAAATTAAATGTATTGTTATTTTCCAAGGATGAGCTAAAAAAAAAAACATTATATCACAGAACTGGGTTGAATAAAATCTAATTGTGCAATGTTACACTTACAATATCAACTCAAATATTCATAACTTCCATATCCTGCTGGTTCATTTCATGGCAATTCTGATGTAAGCCAAGACCTAGTCCATGCACCTACTAAGCACATCTATTAGTGGGTATCCCTACCCACCCCAACCATCGATTTTAGATGAAAGTAGAAATGCAGTAGCCAACTTGGTGCATACAACTAAAATAAAAAAACATGATACATAATATAATAATGCTTTTGTTTTTATCTACATACACCACCTTTGATAGTGCACAACAAACTTCCAAGATCAACTTGGCTCATTACTGTTACATCTGCACCCAATCTAATAAGAAGGGCATTACTAGTATCTATTCATAGTCCAATAATAAAACATATATAAATGTAAACGCTGTATTAATGATTATAAATAGTCTTAATTAGTATTAAAATCAATTCCGATCAACTTTCACTTCACTTACAGTATTCTAATCACTAAAAGTATGAACTGTAGAGGCTTGGATTCTAATTTGTTGGAGAACAATTCAAATGCACAAAAATATAATATATATTTATTTAACCTATACCATTGGTTTCAACTTCTATTCAAAATTTTCCTTCCATTACACAACTGTTGCAAAGTTTTTATTTTCTTCTATTCTTCTATTCCAAATTGTTGTAGTAATGAATTTATTGGTCTAAAAGAAGAGGCCTTCACACTTTTATATGCTTCCATTCATCATAAATATTATTCCAATCTATCTCATTTAGAGCATGCGGTGCACAAAGAGAAAGAAACATTAACAGATCTAATTAGAAAGTCTAGATCGATCATCATTCTTTATCCTCTTTAACTTTGAGAAACCTCTTTCACATACTGCAGTGCTCACTGGAATAACAAGAATAGCTTGGTATATTTGCATTAAACATGTAAACCATTCGGGTTCACCTTCACAAAGATCTCATACTCTAAACATATATTTTTTTGGGTATGATTTATAAATAGTTTAAACAAATTCATCCATCTCACCTAAACATTTTTTAGTATCAATAATAGGTGAGTTACCAACACTAAATTTTTCACATAAACATGTTAATCATCATTTTGTTTTAGGGTCTATATCATCCACCTCATCATAATAATTACGAGGACTGAAAAACTTAGCAATATTAAATATAGGTAACCCTGTAAACCTTGCATCTAGAAAGTCAATAAACCTTCACTATAAAACTTTTTCAAGTCATAAATTCATATATATATATATATGAGACCAAATTCCAATCTCAATTTAAATTAGTCTTATAAATATTTATAAAAATGAAACTATATATATATATATATATAATACTAATTCAAAGGGAGATTGGTCTCATAAAAATGAAATAATACAACTGATTTATGTTTTTTGTAAATTTGTAAGGCAAAGTGTATACTCATTACATCAACTTAGATAGGATAGGATGGGTTCAAATTTGACCATTGATTTTATATATATATATATATATATATATATATATATACATATATATATATATACATATATATATATATATATATATATATATACATATATATATATATATACATATATATATATATATATATACATATATATATACATATATATATAGCTTTATAATACTAATTTACCATGAGATTGGTAATTACAGTGAGTGGTGTTATATATTTATGATATGAATATACAGTGAGAATCAAGATTGATAATTCACACTCAGATTTTACAATGACAAAATAAAGGTGAGCTTTAAAAATTCCCATCAGTAGGTCCTACGTCTACCAACCTAGCCATTTTAGTGTCCTACATGGCAAACTGACTCCCTATGTCCCTACTCTCCAATGGAGTCCTGAATCTCAAGCGGTGTTGGTGGTCGAATGGACTTACAACTACCCACTCTCCATCCCACTACTCATGAATTATGAAATTCTATTATTGGAATTTATGTGACACAAAATTCCTAGTCCCATCGTCCCACATTTTTTATAAAACTTTAAGTTATTTAAAAAAATCAACTAATGCATTCCGCTAATTTTTTTATTTATAACTTGTCATTTATCAATGCTAATGCATTCCATTTCCACTTTGCTAGTCGACGTCAGTGGGAGTCGATCTGTCACGTAGGACTAGGTTGGCTACGCTGAAAGTCATAGGTTCTATTGACAAGCATTTTTAAACCTCACCCTTCTTTTGTCATTTTAATATTGACTATGCCCTTTTTAATTGTCATGCAATTTTTGGATTTCACATTTTTTATGGCCATGTTTTTTAGAACTTATGGGATGGGTGTGAAGGCCTTTGACGGGTTCAAATTTGACCACTGGTAGCCATCACAAGAAATCAAAACAAATAAGTAACCAATCAAATGAAAATATTTCACACCTCTATATTATGGGGACTCCCTCAACATCATTAACTGCCTCACCAAGGAAAGGCCATCAAGCTGGACCATTAAAAACATAATCAAAATTTCACTAGAGATTATTCAAGCCTTCGATGAAGTTACTATTGGCCAATGTCATCTATAAATAAGATAATCAAGCAACTGATTGGTTTGATAACAAAGGTCTTTGAAGTTTGTAAATTGAAATATGATTTGATGTGCTTATTTTTCTTGCCCCTATTGTCAAAATAGTCAATGATGAAGTTATTTTTTTTGTCTTCTCCTTAGTCTCTAATCATCCACCTTAGGTGCTACTAGGCAAGCCTTAAGCCCCCTCCTTATCCTTTTCTTGATCATTTATATATGGCTTAAGGAGACCCCTACTAAGCTTGTGATTCATCATTTTCACAATAATGACCTTAATTATTCCACCTCTTATCATGATATTCTAGTATTTTCAAGCTCTTTTATTTTTAGTGACAAGTCACAGATTTGATAGAAAATTTTAAACTCGAAAAGCTCTGGACCAGAGATGGATTGGAACTAATTATTGATAGAAAAGACAAATCTCATACAAGTAAATTTTTTATGATCTTGATGGGAGTGGAGTGGGTTAGAATTGAACCTGTCAGTTGTGAAGGTATTAGACAATATCACACTGTGTGGCACATCCTTCATAAAGGAGGCCTTGTAAATTTCATGTAAAAAACTAAAGAGTTTGACAATGTGCTCTCTATAGAATTTGAGAAGTCCTAGAATATTAGGCAAGTTACTATTAAAGGTCTCACCTTCAATGTGTTTGAAGAAAGCATTTCAAATGTTGTGGGTTTATCTCTTAAAGGGGAAAAAATATACAATACTAAGGAGATGAAAGAGGTTCAACTATCAAAGCCTTTCTCAAAGGTTATGAAACATTGAACAAGCTCCAATCAGCATGCTGAAGGGATTCTCTTCGAAATCCTTGGGATAAAGTTGTACTCCAAATTTTGAAATACATTATGTTTGAGGGGAGGTTAAAATGAGCATTCTCTTACCACTTTGCACTCATCAACATTTTTAGACTCAACATTAAGGTTAGTATACCTCTATTTCTTATTATATGTCCATTGAGAATTATGTTATTGATATCTAATTTAGTAAAATTGAGTTTCCCCTACATCAAGGACTTATCCTCCTACTTTTCAAAGAAGCCAAGTCCCAATATGCCAAGTATTTTCTTGTTCCAAAATTCACTTTTGTGGATTCAAATCCATCCAATGCCAGTCCATCTTGTCAGGTCAAGTCATCTTTGGGTAAGGATCTCCATACCCTAAAGTATATTGTCATTAGGGTTCCTCCAGCAAACAAGAAGTTTTGTAATAAGGTACCATATGTTGGGATTAATAGGCAACCCATTATTTTTATCCTTGTTATTAATGTTGGAAAATGAGTCCCTCCACATAACTACCCCTAACCATCCATTCCCTAATAATGTTTTGGTCATATCGGTAAACAAGTATCCATTTTTAGGAGATGTTAGACATCTCCCTCTTGAACAAAAGACTGACTAAATGAAAATGAGTACTCATTTGTTAAATAGAGGCACTACATTAAAGGAGAACAATGGTTATTCTCAAATCAAACATCATTTGGTCTTGTATAATAAAGAAGAGTCGAGTAGGAACAAGGATAAGTAAGCTTCTTTGAAAAACTTATAGTCCAAGATTGATCTACTAGAACAGAATTACTCATTCAATAATGCAATCTCAAATGGTTCATGATTGATAATAAGAGACTGAGAACGAGGATTTTTTTTTTACATCATAAACTAAATGGAGACCAGCCCCAACCTCAGGTTAAGGTTCCATTTAACAAATATCTTTGGTCCACTACAAGCACTCTCTACAAAGTCAAAGAAATGGTGAACAATTTGAAAGAGTATATGTCAAAAATGGAGGGAATTCAAAACTTCTCTCAATGAAACTTTAAAAATAGTGCTTCAGATGAGCAGAATGACAATGAAAAACTCTAAAGCTAGTGTTCTCATTCTCCATTAAGGTATGAAAAATAAAAGAGCGATAACAATGGAATAAGATCCAAATAAAAGAACCATAAATCAGAGGAAGGACAAAGATATTGAAGCTAATGCTATAGATTTGAAACTGACGATCATCTTAATGTTTTAAATGAAAATTTAGAGATTGTTAGCACCTTGAATGATCTCTTCTCATCTCAACCTTCATGTTGATTCCTCTTTGTTGTCTATTTTTTATTTGTTTATGTTGTCTTTTATAACAATCTATCTAATTGGGTTTTTGTTTAGCCTTATTTTTATTGATGGAGAGAGTTTTTATAGCTTTTATTATTATATTTGTAACTATCTATTGTACAAGGGTTTGGACACTTTTCAAAAACTCTCTTTTACCTAATAATTACAAAATTGTATTACGTTAATATGCTAAAATAAGTAAACTAAATCAATATTAGATGGGGATTTATTTCTAATGTATATTAGTGTCGGAGATTTTTCTTGGCATAGAAAAAATTGAATTTGAATATCTCAAGCAATAATTATTTAAATTATGAAAAAAACCTTAAAGCACTTGTATAAGAACTTACCATAGAATACTCAATTTGGATAATTAAATTTAAAAAACAAAAAACTTAATTATTAACATAAAACCCAAATAAGAGAAGCTCATTTTTAATAATAAAATATTATTATTTTTTAATCGACAATTATAAATGGATAAGATATATAATTTCATCAATCAAAATTATATATTTGATATCTATATTCAATAATCCATTTACAATTTAATATTATCATATTTTAAAATAAAAATTATATTAAATGTTAAGAATAAACTAAAAGTTAATCATATTACCTTGCAAAATTGAAGAAACGCATATTATATATATATTAGAGAATTTAATTGCACTATTTTGTCTAAACATGCTACATGAAACTGAAAATCATACCAATTTCGCTGATAGTTTTTTAAACTGTGGCATTGCATTATGCCAATGAATATTTTAAATTGTATAACTATATATAAATCTTCCTTTTGACTAAGAAAAAATTGTATATAATTCTTAAATCATTAGTATATTTAGTACAATTCGCAATTGAATTTGGGTTACAATTATGCTCTAAATTGATGGCTTTGGGGGATTTTTTTATTGAAAATTTTCAAATAATCATGTCAATTTAGGCAATGCAACTCCGCCGCAAAAATGACTCGAACAGTTAGCATTTCATTAGGCACATGTTTTGTACAAGATTGGTTTAAATAAATTACATACATATTTACCTAATATATAATATTTATATACATACAATTTTTTTTAATTATATATGAAATTATATATTTTATTTTATATTTATTTGTTTATTGTTTATATTATATTATTTTTAAAATATATTATATAATTATATAATTTTAAATATTATAAATTGAAAAATTATTAATTTAAAATTTATGAAAAATATTAATATCATTGTATCTAAAAATATTATTTATATTAAACAATTCTTTTTATAAAATATGATAATTATATATAAATTAATGTATGATATTAAAGGGATTAAAATTAATATAATCTTCTTCTCAAATAAAAAACAATACAACTAACATATCCTAAATCTTAATTATCATTTTATTTATATTCATATAATCTTTTAAAAATGTTGGACATATATAATTAAGCATCTCATCATCATTGATGTAATTAAGATCCTCATCATTGTCCCCTTTAATATAAATATAAAACATATCTATCGACCTACAAAATAGGCATAATTTACTAATTAGTACCTCCCTATAAGTACTATTGTTTTCACTGTAACATATTAATTCACATCAGAAAACGTGTCACAACAATAGCAATTCGTCATCTATGAAAATTATAACAATTTGTTAATGTTTTAACGAAAGCTATGAATAATTTATTACTTTTTATCATTAACAGTAAAACGTGAATAATGTTCATAAACTTAACCAATGGGAAACTTGTCTTTGAATTACATTAGGCAAGCTTTGTGGATCCTACGCAGATTGTTTTATTAGGGTCGCTTGCCAGTATGGAGACAGTTGTCGTCATGAAATTCACAAGACATTGCTAAATGCACGCGGGAACTCCAAGCAAAGGCCAATTGTGCCCTTGTAGGCAACAACGTGGCAACCAAACCATCATAAAGCTCTTGAACCTAGCTTTAATAGGCGAGCTCACCACCTCCTACCTGTTGTTGTTAAGCATAATAGTAGAATAGGCCAGACAGGTGGTTTTGCATGCTAATATCGACCCATTGTTCTATGAAATTCCAAAGGTAAGAATCCCTATGCTTCAGGGCCACTATCCTCCAATTTTCAACCCTCTAGGACCCTTCAATCTTTAAATTTGTACCTACGTAGATCACTTCTGCTCAAATATAAAATGAACATTAAAATCCAATATTATGAAGATTATTTTGCCATCTACAAGAAGCTTTACTCTAGTTTAGTTTGAGCTATCTACTTTGCACTGTTTATCGTTTGCTTTGAGCCTTTTATTTGGAAATCATGTATCTCCCTGCACCAATAGATATTATGTGAATCATTAAAAAAATGATATTGTCTGCACATCTAATAAAAAAACAACTTAAAAAAAATAGAAAGCAAAGAATGTTGATTCCTGTTGTCCGCGGATATAGTTTCTAAGGTCCTGCACAAGTTCTAACAGCATTTTGACTAGAGTGCCCAACATATTTCCTTTTCTCTCAACCGCCCTGGCTCTGCCTCTAAAAACCCCTCGCTGTTCATATGTACGTTACAATACCAAATGAAAGCTGAGTAGCTATAAATATGGATTTACCACAGATATGATTTATATTTTAATACATAGCTAGAACAGGCCGCTCAATTTAGCTGACTTATGGACAAAATCACACATTTCTTTTTTCCCCAAATTGCAGTCTATGAAATCGGCATTGAAGGCATTTGAGATCCGCAAGTGCATTTGGCAATGAGAACGAGAGGGAGTTATATTACTTTTTAATTTAGTTATATCCACCTATCCATGCCAAGACTTTCATTCTTTCGAGTAGAAGATTTTTTTGGCATCTACTAATGCGCCCATCTGGGTGTCTCTTTCAAACAAGGCACACGACCAACGCACTTAAAAATTGCTCATCTTGGCCAAAAATCTGCCCTAAGCATTGTGGATGTAAACTTCAGTTGTTGTAGACCTTTGATGACATATTGACTACTTTAAAGGGAGAAAGGTTATCTTAAAATCTATTTTAAATTTTAAATTAAATTTATATAATTGTTTTCAATCTTGTTTATTGCAGTTAGAATAGTTGGAAGACCTATTTACTATGATAATTATTTCTAATATCTAATTCATATACTAATATCTTATATATTGAAGTTTTTATTAACCGCAAATTTTCCCATTATATGTCAGCCATCGTTCTGTGTTTGATGACAATTACTGTATATCCATAGCTTAACAGAAAGTTGAAAAACATTTGTTTTATAGGAAAAACTTTAAAAGTAAATAATTTAAAAGGGCACAAAGTACATCAGTGTATTCATGTGTTTTATATGAAAACTAATCCTTTTGGCTTAGTCTTAAATGTGGAAGATGCTAGGATTTCAAGCATAAATGGTTTGTGTGCAACAATGTCTTTGAGGAGAGATTTGATAAAATAGGCTGAGTTACATATTTAATAACATAAAAGACAGGTACAATTAATATATACTATATGATATGCAAATGAATGCACTTTATTAAGCTGCGCAGATTTCATTTTGACCCTATGGTATATTTCTCTCATTTTTCTATTTCATTTAAAAAAGCATATAAAAACTCATTATTTCTTTAACTGCAATAAGTATTATATCAAACCTCAAATGCCACGTTGAAAAACCAAACGCGAACAGGAAAATAAGGTTCGATGGTCCTACGAAATTATTATGTTTCCATTAAATAGATGTCATAATCTTGGGATTCATTCCTTTTAAGCCTCTACACCCATTGAAATTCCTCGGATACAAAGAGTTATTCCTGAAATCTTTCATTGTTATCGTATGGTACCCACACTACACTTTGCAAGTACCTTGTTAGATTGGTTATCGCCAATAATATTGATTTAGTTCCTCTATTTTTCCTAATTCATGTTATCATGTTCCATGTCAAAGAATAATTGAGCTACCTATGGTTTTTACCTTTTTGGAGCTGTAGCAAACAATAAATTTTATGTTGTGAATTATATTGCAAAATTCAAGAGTTCTCTCACTCAATACCTTGAATGGCTACTTTCAGCTTAGCTGTCTAAAGCCGTCAATGCTTATTTATACCTTGTGAGATTCTATTATGCTAATGAGATGGGATATTAATTTTCAAACGTTATCATGGAGTTTATTACACTTCCCACTATGACATTTGAATTATTATAAGTACAGTCAAAAGACAGTTTTTATAAGTTGTACAATAATTTTAGGTAAAGTCTTTTGCATTGTATTTGATTATTTTTTGGATGCGATTTGTAATGAAATTCCAATTACATTTTTATCATTGTAGTCGAGCTTTTGATAGAAACAAGAGATTGGTGGGATGAAAATAATGCAATATACTTCAGTTGGTTATGAGTTTTAATATATTTCCTTGTTTTCAACTCATTTACTATATTTTGAATGTTTGACTATACTCTATGCTCATTGTTTGATATACATTCTTAATTAAATACACATACATGTTAATTTTACAAGTACCCACATCAATATCGAATATTGTAGGCATAACATGATGTATGATGTGCAATTTCTTGATTTTGGACACAAATTTTAAAATTTTAATCAACTTCATCAAAACATTAGACATTTCTTGTAGATAGATTCACAGATAATGGTTATGAAATTATCAAACCAAATTCTTCATCACAAATAAAGGCTTCTGAATTAGCATTTAGAAGAGAATGAATTTTGTTTTGAATTTACTCTTTTCTACAGTAATTAATCCAACCTGCTTCACATGGATTTTTGAATGCCTATAGACAGAAATGGATATGGACATTCTCCAGTGCTTCCACGTTTATCATCTCCATAATTTTTTCGAAAGATCCCATCGTAGCATCCTCTGGAAAAATACTACCAAAAGGTTTTTAAAGTTTGTTTCAGAAGTACCATTTTCATTTGCTCACATGCTTCTAAGGCTTTCTGTATAGACCCATTACTATATGACTGGCTAGCACGGGATTCCATGAAACGACACTTGCAACTACAACATATAACAAAATATCTTCTTCTGTTATGGTTTTGAGGATGTCCATGCCCTACTCTAAAGCGATCTTTCTTAGGACAATTGAAAAAGTTATTTATGATTGCTCCCATAAGGAAGTACCAAATCCACATCATGACACTTGTTATATAAGAATTTCAAGTTACAAACACAAGAAAATAATAATTATAAAACATTAAAATTATTTACAAAATGTAAAAAATACATAGACATTGTTTAAAATAATTTTATATTACATGTATGTAATACAAATGGAATATGTTGCACATTGGTGAAGCACATTTTCTTATAATATGTCCATTAAATAGTAATATTAAGCATGCTTATACATATAGTTGAAATAAAAAAATGTTTATAGACTTTATTATTAATGTAGATGGCAATCGAAAGAATTGTTTAAAAAAATAAATATATTAGAGGTTTTATATTTTCTGAGTCCATAACAATTGAATATAAGGTTTTGGTATAACCATGTGCATGTTTTTAATTATACATGTTTTAGATTTATTAATGATAGATCACGGTTGGTGATTTGAAATATATCAAATTAAAAATATGCACATAGTTATACCAAAAGTTTTATATTCAAATAAATATATGATTTCTTGGTCCAATTTTTTTTTTAATCTAATAAATTTATCTCAAATTTATGCCAATATAATTTTTTTGGCATAATTATTTAATATTTTAATTTGTTTCTTATTCATTATTTACTCTAAAAACAACTCTAGTACCACGGTTGTAGTAAGATATGAGTGTATCACATTATCACAATTATATATTATAACCTTGTAAACACCTAATTTTGATATAGAGAAAGTTTTTTAATCTCAGTTTATATTGATTACAATTTATATATTTCATGTAAGATTAAAAATTATATATCTAATTACAACTAAAAATCATATAGTAAATTTATTACAGGAATAAATCTCTTTCTTTTGGGGCCGCATATTGAAAACTTATGTGTCCCATCCCAATTGTTTTAAAAAAAATCACTTCCTTAGTGGTGGCCATGCAATCATAGAGTTGATCTTTCAAAACATGTATGTCATAAAATAAAGTGTATTAATTTTTATAATTAAAAAATTACAAAATTGTATAAAATAACTTATTAAAATTTTACATTCTTAAACATAATTTATTTTTTCTTATTCACCCAAGAAATGAGCCACTATGGTCACATTAGCTACTCTTACATCTTGGGATTTGTGTTGTCTACTCTTGATCCCTATATTAATTATAATAAATATAAAACATATAACTAATCTAATATAATATATTCACATCTCATTAAACTCTTGAAGTCACATAAAGCCTCATTTCTATTACTTTCAGAAAAATCATCACATAATTTTAACAAATCAATATTATGGACATCAGGTGGTCAAAGTCATCTCATCTTTGCATCTATAATTATTTAGTATGCAAACTACAAATAAAAATTTTGAAAAAAAAATAGAAATCTATTAAATAATAAAAGAAAAATTAATATATATTTGGTGATATTAACTTAATATGCCTCATCATCATGTCAAACATAGTTTGTTCATATTCTCCAATCAATTTTGTGTTATAATACACTTTTTCAAATTTTTCTTACGTTCTTTTAATGGTAAATCTTGTGCACTCATTCTGGAATTTGTTGTAGGGAAGAAGGGATAATTCAAAAAAAATCATTTTAAAACACATTTGTATTTTTTTTTGAAAATACTAATTTAAAAAAAAAATATTATCAAAAAATAAATTGAAAAACTAAAAAAATGAAAAATTGAAACACTTATATAATATACATATAAAAAATTTAATAATAACATAAATTCAAATACTTACACCCCAAGCATCCTCTGATATTTTTATATCATCATTCACATATCACTTCACTTTTATAATATGAGTCCCCTCATCACTAAAACAATTATGCACGATAATAACATCAATGTTAGATGGGTTGTGAGACTCTTGGTGTTTCTTCTTGTGTAAAATCTTTTTCTCATGAGAGGGTCATGTGTCTGTCATGTTACTCAATGTGAGGTGATCATGAGACAAATATGACATAGATCTAAAATACAATAAATTTTATTAAAAAATAATTAAAATACTTTTATTAAAAAATATAAAATATAAAATTATTCCCTCACTTGGTAGTTACTTTAACTATTTATTTATTATTTTTATACATTTTGTTTTGAAATATGTAACCATGTACCATTTGAAAAAATATAAAATAGATTTTTTTCACTTATTAGAAGTTACTTTATTTATATATTTTTATTTTTCTAAAATAAAGCTATCATTTTATGGTTTTAGGAAATCCTAGAAACCTTCCAAAAATTGGATCAGATTTCTTGAATGATATTGAGAATGATGATGGCCTTCCTTCCCTACCAAACCACAAATTTTAACTATTAATAGCATTAACCATTCCTATCGATTATCACATAAGCTCACAGGCGGGGCAATTTTTCTTTGGTTCAATTATCATGGTATTGTATGGAACGATGAATCTAGTGAGAATTTGTTATTGTGCTTGAGAAAATTAATTACACACATTTTCAATCACAAGGAGTTAACCAATTTAAATTAGTCGGATTTTCCCCAAGAGTAAAAGGATATTTCCTATGCTAGAATGTTAATATTTTATGGGCAAGTCACTCTAGATAAAAGGACATTCCAAGTAATGAGTGATGCCCTTAAGAGGTCAAAGGATGTGACATAAAAAAAAATCAAGGACGAACCTACATAATAATAGAAGAATCTTCATACTGATCATTATACAAAGGTTGGGTGGAGAAACATGGTTCAAAAGTGGATGAATAATGACAAGAAATAACATGTATTTAAAGGAAACAAAGAAAAGGGTTAAAAAGAACTCAATTATGTATCACAAAGGTCTAAAAAAAATTTTGGTCAATTTTATAAGATTAATCATTTCATATTTTTATATCTATTTTTTTTTGGTTTATTTTTTTTAGATGTAAAAAATAATATTTATTTGTAATGTTTAATTAGCATGGTACATTTTGAGCACGCACCCACAAAGAATGAAGCTATTTTTATCAAAAATAAATGTGTTGTGTCAATTTATTATAAAAATATGTGTAAATTTTTATTTATACTTGTAGTTTTATATTTCTTCATTTATTGTTAATAGTTTATAAAAAAATTATTTTCCTTTCGGCAAAAAGTAAAATTTCAATACACGGTTCCGCCAAGAAAACCATATTGACGTGGCAATGGGAGAAGACTAGAATTCTCTTATGTAGTTAATTGAAATAGAAAAAGGCTTATAAATAATTACTTTGTCAATTGATTTGTTTTTTAATAATTCATATTTCAGGGAAAAAGATGAAGTTTTATTATTTTTAATTTTTTTTTAAAAATTTAAGAAAATCCATAGTTTTATAGGATATGAGTTTCACTTGAAAATAAAGTTAATCAAGAAGACTCGATAAATAGTATTAATGATAATGTCAATGACTATGATTAATTATAACATTGATGTTTAATAAGTGTTGGTTGATTTATACACTTACATTATACTGGTTATAGTAAAATTGCATAGTAAAATTGTTGTTCAATAGATTTTAAAATATTATTCTATTGTTAAATACTTTGTTTATAATTATAAGTTGTTGATTATAGGTATTGCAAGATATAAAATATTAAATGTATTCCTTTATGTATATATTATATTAATAAAAAATTATTGATGAGTTATTGAAATTATTGTTATTATCATTGTTTCCATCATTGTCATTTGCAAATTATAATAATAATAACAATCATATATATTATGTAATTAATCAATTAAAAATTAATTTATCATTATTTTTTAAAAATTTAATTTTAACCAAAAGTGAAACAATAAACATCATTTTATTTTTTAAATACACACATACATATACATATATCTCATCCACTACATTATTTTACTAACACTATTGAAACAACCACAAATGAAAAACCTTCAATTAAAATTTTGTTTAATGAAAATGAAATTATAATTGATAATTCATATAATGGTCACTTATTCATTAGATCTCTCATGGATGGAAAATAAAGGAATGTAATCATGATTGATAGTAGTTCAAGTTTTAATGTCTGCACCAATGAGTTCCTTTATAGATTTGGATTTTTTTTATGATGATCTAGCCTATTCATAAACAATTATCAAAAGATATGCTAGCATAAAAATATAAACCTTAGGGTATATCATGTTGGCTATCCAAATAGGTATAAATCAAATACAAATATTGTTTTACATAGTATCTAACAATAAATCATATAAAATGTTACATGGTACACCTTGAATATATTAAATAAAAGTAATTCATTTGATTTTGCATCGATGCATAAAATGTGGGCATGAATGATAAGTTATTAGAATTTATAAAGACAAATAATTTATAAGATATAATAATAAGAAGTTATTTTATATATATATATATATATATATATATATATATATATATATATATATATATATAATTTATTAATTCATGTAAACTTAATAATATAAAACTTTGAACTAATTTAGATTATGTGGAATATAACAATAAATATGAGTATGAATGTAAAAGTTAGAATTTGATTTGACAATTTCACTTCTTGTAAATAGAAAAGACTTAATAGATTAAGATATCTAGTATTTTAGTGTAATGTGTAGGTTTGAAACCAGATGGAGGTAGGAAAAATTGTAGGAAAATAGGTCAAGTGTCCCTTTAATTAGGAACTATGTTTTTAATTGCATATAATAGAATCATCAACTTCTAGATGGTACCAACTGACCTTAGTGTATCAAACCTAACAGATTCATTTGATTAGATTTTTATTCTTTATTTCCATAGATGTTGCGCTTCTATTTATAAACCATCTATGTGTTTGATCTTCATGAGATATTTGTGCATGCAATTATAGAAATATGTCTCATCTTTAAAACCACAGATCCATGCTTGACACTAAGTTTAGGCCAACAAAATGGGGGAAATATGGGTTGAACTAATCCTAAACAAGACCTAATGAATGAATAAGTGTTTTATGTACATTTAATACTTTGAAGAGGGAATTCAAAACTTATGTAGTTATCCTTATTATGTGTATGTGTACAATCCTGCTTCTTCAATGAATGCAACCTATGATTTAGATTTTGATACTTATAAAATGATAACTTTGACATGTTTTGCACTTGGATAAGACCTATTTCTTGTAATTGATGGATTAATTTAAAAGAATAGGGCAATCTCTTTGAATGTGCAAACATGTATATAGTAGGATTTATTTATCAAATTCTAGATAGGGATAGGCTTAAACTTATTGTGTATTTATATGAGAATATTTGGTTACTTTCTTATGCCATCAAAATGTGAAACATATGGGCTAACCCATAACAAAGATTTAAATTTAAAAAGTGAATCTTGCTAACTATAATAAATAATCATTCCATAGCCCACTATCTCATCTCTAAGGTACGATGCAATTAACTTATTAAGGGTAAAAATTAGTGGTGCATTAAAAAAGTAAATGGCCAAAGGCTTCCTATGGCTAAAACTAAAAAAATAACTATGGGGTAATCCCATATACTCGAAGGTACATGGAATTACAAGTTCGTATATAATGTTATCTAATGGCTTGCATATTTGAACATAAACCATCACTCGTAGGAATTAGGGAAAAATAATAACTGATTATACCAAAAAGATAGATCTCTATTGGTTATAAAACCACTATAACACATTTTATAACCTAGCGAAAGAAGAGAGAAGAGAAACAAAATTGGCTAAGAATCTTAGTGCCACCACCATATTACCATTTTATGATCCCAAAGATCCCAATTGGGCGATGTAATAGCATATGGTGGAGAAAAGTATAGAACCATAAACCACTTAAATTTATATGGAAAAATGGCCTTAAAAAGAGCTATAATACTAAATATTAGCAACATGTTTACAAATAAATTAATACAACAACAACAAAAAAAAAAAAAACTCAATATGCAATAAATAAAAAAGAATAATAATATTGTATTGAAATGATAGAATCTCACTAAAAATCATCATGAGACTCTTCAAGGGGGAAACCTCATTTGAGCACAACTAAATAAAAAATATTCAATGAATGATCTTTCCTCTTACACAAGTCCTCTATTTTTAAAGCTATTTTATTCAAAATAACTACTGGCTCCGATACATGTGGGATAAATATAAATAGAAAATGGGACAACTTAAAAATTATATATTTCCAAAGTTTTATCAATAATAATTAATACAAAATAGAGGAGTTAAGTACAACTAAACACATATGGGCTTGAAATTATGGCTAATCCAACTAAATACAAATGTGCATGTAATTGGGACAAAAGGAGTAATTAAACACATCTAGACATGCAATTGGGGCTAAATGATTAATTAATCTCATATGTGAATGAAATTGGATCTATATAACTAAATAAACACATATATACATGTAATTAGGGCCAAATATGTAATTAAACTCATACTTACATGAAATTAGGTCAACAAATAATTAAAATAATGTGTAAGTAATTTCTCAATCAATTATGTTAAAAAACACATTTGGGCATGTAATTAAAGCCAAATGAGTAATTAGACACATATTGGCATGCAAATTAGGTCAAATGAGTAATTAAATATATTTAGACATGTAATTGGAGCCAAGTGAGTGATTAACACATATTCATAAAAAATTGAGATTGAATGAATAATTAAACATAGATGGGCAATTAGGGCCAAACAAGTAATTAAATACATCATGAAATATAATTGATGGTAGATGATTAATTAAGAACATTTGCACATGAAATTGTGGCCAAATAAATTATTAAACACATTTAGAAAAGTAACTAGAGCCAAGTAAATAATCAAATATGTTTGGTCATTTAATTAGGACAAAAGGTAAATAAACCAATATATGGGCATGAAATTAGGGCCAAACAAATAATTCGACACATCTAAGCAATCAATTGGGGTAAATTGGTCATTAAACATTCATAAGAATGCAATCAAGCCAAAAAAAAAAATTAAACTTTTATAGACATACAATTGTGACCAAAAAATAATTAAACCCATTTCAGAATGTATTTAGGGACAAATGAGTACTTAAACCCATATGATAATGTAATTGGATTCAAATGAGTAATTAAATTGATGTATAAAAAGAGGTAAAACTTTCAGAGACCATAAATTTTGATTCGTATTTTCGTTTGATCCCACATTCATGCCAAAACAATCATATCAAAAATTTCAATGTAGTCATAACTAAGCCTATCTAGCTATGGATATTTTTTATATTTTTAGGAGGCCATACATAATCATCTGAGGGTTTGAAATTATAGTTTAATATTATTTTCAATATTTTTCTAATTTTATTAATTGTCTATTTTTGTAACCAGACTTGAACTTTAATTGATATTCATTTGATAGATTAATTTTAGTGTTTAGTTTATTTTTGGAGATTTTTAGATCTGTGCACACTTTCATACAAAACTTACTAAAAATAACAGGTCAAGTTTTATTTATTTTTAGAGTTCTAAATCTTGCATGTCAACTTTAATTCTAAGTTGAGGCTTATTTATACATGATTTTTAATTATTTGAATCATTTAATATGGATTAATGTAGGTTATTCTTTTAGAAGCTTTGTCTATTAATTTTTTTTCTCTTGATAGTATTCAGGTTCATTATTTTGTATTAAAACAAATTTTTATAGAAATTTAATTGATAATTTTATTTATTTTGTTGCACCAATAACAAATTATATGAAATTAAAATAATTTACATGAATAAGGGAAGTAATAAAAAACTTTGAGTTCTTGAAGAATAAAACTATAGAAAAGCCTATTTTAGCATTATCAGATTTTATTGAAGTGTTTGAAGTTGATTGTGATGCTTCATTTGTGGGAATTGGTGTTGTGTTGAGTTAATAAGAAAATAAATATTATATTTCAGTGAGAATTTGAAGTACAAAAAAATTGGACCATGTAGAGTTGTGAATAAAATCAATGACAATGCTTATGAGGTGAGTTTACCATAGAATTTTAATATCTTTTCAATATTTAATGTTATAAATTTATATGATTTGCATGGAGAATATAGTGAAGGTGAAGAAGATGAAGTAGATTGGTAGCAAGAGGCGCCAAAAAGGAAGAATTAAAATATAGTGCAAGTTATGAATAAGAAGATAATAAACACAAGGCAAGGAATTTATGATAGATATTTGGTACAGTGGGAAGGCATAAAACATGAATATGACACTTGGATTATAGAATGAGAATTGAAGAAGATTGATAAGAATAAATCGTAGCAGTACAATCAGAACAACTCATAGAAGATGCATTGTTTTTAACCAGAGGAGAATGATGTAGAAAAATATGCTAAACTTTTAGAGGCCATAAATTTTGATCTATAGCTCCATTTGATCTCATCTTCACACTAAAATGATTGTATCAAAAAGTCCAATGCAACCCTAACCTGGCCTATCTAGTTATGGATGTTTTTTGGTATTTTTAGATCTCATACGTGATCATATGAGGGTCTAAAATTACAGTTTAATATTATTTTTGGAATTTTTCTAATTTTATAAATTGTCTGTTTTTGTAACCAGACTTGAACTTCAGTGGATATCTGTCTATAGGTTAGTTTATTTTTGGATATTTTCAGAGCTGTGTGCACTTGCATGCGAAACTTACTAAAAATAATAGTTGTCAAGTTTTATTTATTTTTAGAGTTCCAAATTTTGCATGTTATCTCTAATTTTGAGTTGAGGCTTATTTATGCATAGTTTTTAATTATTTAAATCATTCAATACAAATTAGTACAAGTTATCATTTCAGAAGCTTTGACTACTGCTATTTTATTGTCTTGATAGTGTTCAGAGTCATTATAAACACATCTAATCATATAATTAAGAGTCTACATATATGTATATTTAGACAAAACAAGTAATTAAACACATTTAAACATGTAATTATAATAAAACTAATAACTAAATATATATAAACATCTGATTGAGGCTAAATAAATAATTAAACACATATATATGTAATTGATTCCAATTGAGTGATTAAACACACTTAGACATATGATTGGTCCAAATAAATCTATCAATCTTGGAACTCAAATGCAATTCTTAAACCCCATTTTCTTGGGGAAAAAATAAAAAAAAAGTTTTTATTATATATCTTATCAATTAAATTTTAATGGTATCAATTAATTTTATATAAATTATACCACACAAAAATTTGCACTGAGATTGCCATTTTTATGTTGATAGTGACAAACTTAGCTAAATTATACAGTTGCTAGCCTACTGGGATTCATCTTACGACCTATGTATGCTTTTCCATTCTATTGTAAACATTTTGTATATATATGTAAATAATGTGTTTCATTTTATATATTATTTTTCAACAAAAAATAATAATATAAATAATTTAACAAAAATAATGTATGTAATGTAAAATATTTGATGAAAATTATGTTAATTTTAATAATACTGATTTAAAATATAGAGATTGATTTTATTTATTTTTATTGTGT
This sequence comes from Torreya grandis, assembly GCA_037957365.1. Classification (NCBI taxonomy): domain Eukaryota; kingdom Viridiplantae; phylum Streptophyta; class Pinopsida; order Cupressales; family Taxaceae; genus Torreya; species Torreya grandis. The sequence continues at coordinate 1,139,520 of JARHVA010000213.1, forward strand.
GTTTTTTATAAACTTTATAATAGATATGTATTTTTATTTGTTTATTTATTTTTTAAAAAGAAAAAAAATTATATAATTTTTAAAAAATATTTTATTATCTTAAATTAAATATATTTATTTATACATCTAAAAATTAAAATTTAAAAATATTCATATCATAATATATATTTAATTCAAAATTATATAAATATTAATATCTCTATTTATATTTTAACATATCATACTTCTTTTATTTTATCATTCTTTGAAATTTTAATAAACTTAATAAAATAAAGAGATTTGATTTGATTAATTAATTATGAAGAAGCGCATAACCTGTTTCAATTCATATTCTTAAACTAAAAGACAAACTATTTTTATTATCCTCAAAACCTTAGCTCCAATTACATAGAAACAAAAAGAAGTTGTAATGTTATTTGCTAGTTTTTAGCCCCAACTAATGATTGACAAGCATGACAGCTGCCTCAAATATAGAACTAAAATAGACTACATAACCATATAACGTCTTAAGGTTTCTTTAAACATTTTTATTTTAAGAATCTTGAATATATATATATATATATATATATATTTATTTTTTGATATTTTTAAAGACACAATTATCATAATATTATATTATATACTTTTATTTTAAGAATTTTGAATATAATAAGTAATATTATAATTTTATATTTTTAAATATTTTTTTAAGATATAGTTACTATAATATTATATTATAAAATTATTAATTTATACATTTAAATTATTTATAAATATAAAAAATGAAGTTTAATTAAACCGTAAATAATTTTATAAAAACGATTATAATTCAACTGATAAATAATGATGATTATTTATCTATCTCCCAAAATATAAATCTCTGTAAATAATTATACCTTAAATAATTTTAACTACATAAATACCATTCAATAATTATTTATAATACTTAAACATTCAAAAAAAAAAATCTTAAATAATTTTAATAAAATAATACCTTTTAAACCTTACGCTAAACCAGTATAATTTTGGGCATACAGACACTCCATAAAAAGTACTGAGACATCAAAGAAAAAGTTATTGAATAGCCATGGAACAAAACACCCAAGAGAGAAAATGCGGTCGCTATAAAGACATCTGTCCAGACAGGGACCACAGAGAAAGCAAAAAAGCAGAAAAATCAGCATGCCAACCTACCCAAAAGTCAAAAGTTGCATATCAAAGCAATACAGTTCTGGTCTTTCAAATTCATATGATGTTTACAAAACAAATCAGAAAAAACTAATAAGCCTTTAATCTCTCTATTATTCCCATTGTCCCACAAATCCTTTCGATGTCATTATGTTATCTAAACCAACATATCTGCTTTAGGGATCATGGTACGGATGGAACAACTTCATAAACACAACACAGTAGATTGATTTTGTACATCACAGCATCTTCCATTAGCTGCTCTTTCGGCCAACTAGGCATCATGTTAAAAGTCAAAGAATTTATTTGTATCTTTTGGGTGGGAAGAGACATTTCTCTGTAGGCATCCCACAAAAAATTGGGAAGGGATAGTGCTTATATTCATTATAAAATCAATCATTTTGTTGATTAATGAAAGTATTCGTAATAATTTAATTTAATTTAATCCATGCGAATGAAAGGAATTATTAATACAAATTCATTTTTATAATAGATTTTAGTCCAATAATATTACATCCTTCTGTCATCTTCTTTTCGATTTTTAGTAAGAAAAATCTTTATATTTTGTTAATATTTCGATTCATATATTTTAATAATTCATATATTTTAATAGTAGGAGGTTAATTACTATTTACATGTTTTTGTGTGGTATTGTATTTTAAGATTTAAAAATTTGTCAGTATTATATTCTTCCAGTATTTAAGATCATAATAAATAAGGTGGTTGTATTTGTAAATTGTAAATCATATTTTTTTGGGTAATATATATTATTTATATTCATATCATCAAATAGATCAAAAATAAAAAAAAATAGAAATAAAAAATGATGATAACAATAATTAATGTTAAGTTGATTGAAGATATTTTAAAATACTTTCAATGAGAATTTTGTTATTTTGTTTTATTGTTTTTTGTACCAAAATTATTTATTGCTTTATATTATATGTTTAATTTTGCATAAAAAACCAATATCCTTTTTTTTCTAATAGTTTAAGGTTACAATTGGAGAAAAAAAACTCTTGAAATTGTGGTTGCAACTAAAAAGATAATTTATTAACAGTATTTATTAGTAAGACAATAATGACCTTCAAAATTATTAGGTATTCAAAAAAATTAATGTTATATTCAAAAAGTTAAATGTTAAGAAATGAAGTTTTTGGGTGTTTTAATATATGTGGTTTGGGCCTCCAAATACAGTTAATTTAAGTATGTAAAATATTAATAAAATATATTCATTTATTTTATGCAATTTGTTTTTAAAAATATTAATTATTTGTAAAAATATAGTTTTAATACTCTTCAAACATACTTTGTTTAATCAACATTCTAAAGCAATTGCTAAATTCTATGGTCACCTTTACAATATTATTTTTTAAAATGGTTATTAAATCAACATTTTCATTTAATAGTCATCAAATTATAATTATTTATAGATATTTTTGTAATATTTAAGAATTTTTATTATATATAATGTTCAAAACAACTTCATTATATTTTAATATTAAAATTATAAATGTCTTCAAATAAATTATACAAATTTTTAATAAAATATATCATCAATTTAATTTAATTTTAAAAAATACAAACTTTTATCTAACTTCAAGTACATTAAAACTCTTCAAGTTTAATCACTACTACCAAATCAACTTCCATGAACATGATAAACACATGATAAAATACAATTAAAAAAATAAAATTTATATTATCCCTCAAATTATCATATATTATATATTAAATAATATTAAATAAAAATCAAAGTGCAGAAGTGTGACACGTGTCTTTCAATATGGAGGTGGTCACATGAGAACCTCAATTTGAGAAGTCCTACTTAATTTATTTAAGTAGACATTATATTGAAAAGCATGTATGGCTTATTCATTGATTTTAGATTGTTGACTTATGTGGAATCATGAAAGAGGAGGGTAATTTTAACAGAACATATCAATAGGGTCAGAAGGAGAGACTTTTTAGTAGGTGATAGAGATCTAAAATAAATTATTGTGATCTCGATCTCATCTCTTTTTTTGTGCATCTCTTAGAATTTGTATTTTGGTGGATGGTTGGGCATCACTTTTACACCATCATCTTCACCATTGGACTACAACCCACTTGATATATATAACTTTTTAAATATCAAGTACAGTCATTAGTTTTCCATAAAATTATAAGCACTGAAGAAAAGTACAAAAAAAATGTTAAAATAAATTGTCAATAGAAAATAAGGAGGAGCGATACATTGTACCTAGACAAATGGAGAAGGTATATTTTAAATTAAAACACTATTAGTTGTTTTAATAAGAGTGAATAGTTCACTTTCACAACTAAAATTGGAATCAAAAGTAGCCATCATAAGAAGTCAAATTAAATAATCAAATGATGATAAATAGGGGAACACCAAATACATGACTTTATTCTTCAATAATGATTCTGCATAATTTTATTTGTATTTTAAAACATATGATTTAAATATTGGAATCAAAAGTAGCCGTCACAAAAAGTAAAATTAAATAATCAAATGATGATACACAGAGGAACATCAAATACATGAATTTATTCTTCAATAATGACTCCATGTAATTTTATTTATATTTTAAAAAATATGATTTAAATATCTTTAAAAAAATCTTCCACTTAATTTAATTTTGTAAAACAAAATTTGTGACATTGAAAGATCATAATTTATTAAAAGGTATTTTATTAAAAAATTTAGTGTTTACATGACTATAAACACCCTGTTGGACATTGTCATTGATTAAGGAGGAGAGTGTTAAGCATTGTTATTGATTGTTGAGTTGTTGGAATAAGTGTTGACATTGATGTCAATCTAATGTCATTGATGTCAATCTAATGTCATTGATGTCAATCTAATGTCATTGATGTCAAAGGCTCTTGTGAAGATGTATGATCAAGTAAGCTTTGAGGTATGTGCATGATGAGTTTTTAAGCCAACATAGTGAGTGTTGTTGCTATATGAAGAGTAGTGTTGTGAGAGTATTTTTTGAATAATGATCTTATAATAGCTTGAAGTGATATCATTGAGAATCAACATGAGTGAGTACAGGTCAGTATATCAAGTAACTTGCAAAGCTTTGTCTATATCTTGTAAGATGGTATGTGTAGGTAGCATGATGAAATAAATAAGCTTTGAAGATCTATGTAAGCATTTTTGAAGATGCTCTGAATGAGTTACGAAGATGAGAATACTCTGAAGAACACTTGACAATGTTTGAGCATGAGAGAGGTTGTTTGATTTTGTACATAAGGTGTTGATAGATTTTCAAATGATTAAAAGTTTAGCTCCAAAGATCTATGTGTGAAGTTTTGAAGATGATAAAAAGATCCTTCGTCGAGCTCTGAAGATCTTTAATAAGTTATGAAGATGCTTTGTTGAAGATCTAAAGAAGAATGAGTGTATGAGGTTACATGAGCATACACAAGAGGCATTTAAACACAACAGAGTTTCAAGGTGAAGCCTAAAGGGTGGCTAAAAGGTCAGATTCAAGGCCTAATGAGACTTGTAGGTCAAGGCCTAGAAAGAAAAAGAGAGATGGTGGCCAAATGAGGTATCAGGATCAATTCCATGACATGGGTGAGAAGGTGATTATTGAAAAATGTGAGTCAAGTTATTTTTATCATGTGCATAAATTTTCAAGTCATGGTTTGCAAGAAAAGGCTTGAAAATATTTTAATGTTTCTAAAGTGCACAAAATGAAAAGGTGTCTACTCAACAATATTTTTAAGTGCTTGTTGGCATATGCAACATCTGCATGAGAATATAAGCTATTGATGGAAGATGAGGAAGGGTTCTGGATCAAATTTTTAAGCATGGGTTTCTAGAAAGAGGAACTAAGTTTTATGAATGATTGTCAAGATTGGAAGATGGTCTAAACCCTCATAGAACCCTAACAATGAACCATTATTGAAGATCTTATTATAAGGAGCTTGGAATAGTTTTATATGTCCAGTTAAGTGATTGGATGTTTAATTAAACACTCCAAATAATCTCTACATATGATTGGTTTCTCAGGTGAGTGAGCAGACTCTATAAAAAGTGCTTGTATTTTAGAGATCTATTGTAGAAGATAGAGTTTATCGAGTCAAAGTTGCGTAGTGGATAAAGTTCAAAGTGTGAGACTTGTAGTTATGGTCCATGAAGGTTTATGGATAAGTTCTAGGTCTCAAGTTTTCAAACTTGGTAATCCAATTTGGCTAGTCGCTAACAGACCTAGTGGTGTAGACAGTAAGAAAATTAGGCAGAAGTGAGAAGATGACTCCTGATATATTTTCATGCAAGAGTGATGAATTAAAATGCATGCTGATGTTTTGGACTTGAATAATCTATCCATGCTTTGCAAAATCTTGGAATTCAGTGTAAGAGGTTGGAACATTGGAGACAAAATGACTTATCTAATTGAGTAGAGTCTATGAAAGAGAAGGTCAACAGATTGCTCTGTAAGACCAATATTTTCCATTAGAGCTTATGATTTGTCTGATGGAGGTTACTCTTAGAATGTTATAAGATACTATTCATGCATTGAAATACCTTGATTATAATCAATCAGGTGTCATATATTCATGTTTCCTTGACTCTATTTTAAAGTCAGTTGGTAATTTTGAGTGAACATCTTGTAGAGAAGAGTTTGAGCCTATATGCCTTGATCTGAAGCATATGATGACCCTGAGGTCATGAGATTTCTTAATATATGATTTTTTACCATGGTTATTTAAAAAAAATATGTTTATGCCTTAATTGGTTAAGATAAAATTTCTGTATATGCACATGGCTTTTATGAACAATAATTTGAAAAGGAGTTCAAGTGGTGATTGGACCTAAAAGGTGTTGTGGACATAAAGTGAAGTTAAATAAGGTTTATTGGAGTGACATATCATGTGTTAATATCATGTGAGGTGTTTGGATATGCTTAAAGAAATATCAAAGGGTAATGTGTTTTTAAGAAGACCTATTAAGTCTCCATAAGCCTAAAAGAAGAATAAGGGTTAAAAGATGTATGGCCAACCTATTATATTGATTGATTCAAGATTAAGGAATGCTATTTTGATATGTTAAGACCTATTAATGTCTAACCTAAAAGATAATAATGTGTGGCTGACTAAGAAAGATATGATCAAGTGACTTTTATAAAATCAAGATAATTTAGGCCTATTTGATTGTGCTTAAGAGGAAGAGTAGAAGAGGATAAGCGAATGATATATATATTTGGTGTGAATAAAGTGGTAATATGGAACATCATAGAAGTTTCATGAATATATAAAATAGGTTCTTCATATGATGATCAATGTCAAAAGACGTAATAAATTCATGAAGAGGGCTAGTTGAGTGAAGAAGGCTAAGGCTAGTTTAAGAGGGATAAAAGTGAGTGAAGAGTTAAAGGAGAAGATCATCATATATTATAGAAGAAATAAGGGTTTATTAAGGTGATCAAATAATAAAGTGGTTGAGTTAGTGATGAGTCATCTAGGGGGTTAGTACCTCCTTGTAAGTGGGTGATTTCTAAAGCCTAGCTAAGTTGGTGCTGAGCTAGTTGGGGTTGGTACTCCATATGAAGTGGGTGCTTTACTAAAGATTGATGTTTGTATTATATTATTAAATTCCATTTTATTCATTAGTGGGTTTTATTACCCTTGAGGGTTTTCCACGTATATGATTTGTTTATGTGTTTCATGCTGTTAGGAATTGATACTTATGCTTACTCAGATGCACATGCTTGTTAGAATGGTTCATGTATGATTAAGTGGAATTGAATGAAAATTTTTCAAGACTAATTCATCCCCCCTCTTAGTCATTTTTATTTCAAAAATTGGTGTCAGAGCTTGGTCCTTTGTGATAAAATCTAATACCTTAGAGATGATCCTAAGAAGCATAATATGACTTATGATCAATAAGGAGAAGACAACATGTATGCTGAAGAAGTATTCTGTGATAGTGAAGAAGGAGAAGCTAAAGTTAACTTTGAAACTAAGCTCATAATATATTTTTATGATTTGAAGAATCAAAAGAAGACTATCAATGATCTCAATAGTTAGTTAGAAGATATCAACACAATGTTAAAATCAAAAGAATTTGAGTATAACTAGTTGAAGGACAAAATAAGTAAGTTTGAGAGAGAGCATGAAAAGCTAGAATAATTCAAGAATATAAAATAACCAATCAAGCATCTCAACACAATAAAGTGTAAGTCATCTTGTAACCATGATAAGTATAGGAATATTGTTTGCTATATTTGTCGTAATACATGACACATTGCAAGATTCTGCTCTAATAAAGTTGAAATGTTCTCAAAGACACATGAAGCTCCTAAAATACACAAGAAGGATCAAATATTGGTATGGAAGCCAAAGTAAGTTAGGATGGATCATATTGAGCCTAAGAAGCAAGATGTATTAGTTTCCAAGGGGAAACATAAAACCAAAGAGGATTCTATGCTAGTTCAGACTACCTTTCACATTCAAGATGAAGGCATGAAATGTTATATAGATAGTGATTTATCAAGCCACATGATAGGAGATAAAAATAAGTTTATCTCATTAAAAAAGAATGTTTAATTAACAATGAAGTTTGGAGACAACATAACTATTAATATAGTCAGCAAGGGTGTCTTGAGTTTGGACAATAGAAAGACTAAGACCCAAAATGTGTTGTATGTGGAAGGTTTGAAACATAACCTAATCAGTATAAGGGGTATGTGCATGGAGTTGGGGGGAAAATTATGTAGACATACCCAATAATGCATATGCATTATAACATAATGTGTATGCATTACTGTTATAGTGTATATGCTTTATAACAATAACATATACACGTTATGTTATTTATAGGAATGCATACATGTTATAGGAATGTGTATGAATTATAGAAACATGTACACATTATAGGAATGCATATGTGTTCTTATAAATAAAGATAACACATATGCATTACGTAAACTACAAAATAAAAAAAACCCACTGAATTATCATTTGCTATCTTCCTTGGTGTTTGCATTTTGCTTCTTGACTCTTCCTTTTTCCCTCCAGCTCACATTTTTCCCTCTAACTATTGTGGAAATCATTTCTCTTACTCTCGCATTCATGAGATCGATGATGCCACCACAAAAAAGAGGTAATTTTTGTAGATTAAATCAATCTTTTTGATTTTTTAATTAAAAATTTGCATATTTTGATTTGTAATTTTTTTCCAACAAGTCAGCATGCTTCACCTAATCCTCCACCTAATCCTCCACCTAACCCTCTTAATGCTCTGCCTAACCCTCCTAACGCTCTGCCTAATCCTCCTATAGTTCCACTAAATCCCCTAGGTAGTGGAGGATATAACTGCTCACATAGTGGAGAACAAAATTGAAATTGAGTAGATAATTAGGAGAGTGAAGGAGCCCACTTCCATAAACACCCACCACACCTATTTTGCCAATACCCTAGAGTTAGTATTAGGTCAAGTTGACTTGATAACAAGTCAAATTGATAGATGGAGTTCATATAGGGATTGTTGTAGGGCTTACTATGATGAAAAATTATTAGAATATGAGGTAAAGAAGAAAGAAATAACAAAAGATCAAATTTGTGCCTTATTTATCGACCCAACCACCAATGCCCCATTTCCCGTAATGACCAAACATTTTCCAATCCATTGATGCCAACACAATTTGATAAAAACCAATTTTTGGGAATGATGGTGGATGGTGTTTTGATTATACACCTTGTAATAACCATGAGGTCCCATTGTAATTTTTGATGAAACTCTATTGCATGTTTTTCCTCAATAAAATTCCAAACTAATTTCACTATAGTGAGTTTCAGGGCCGAGGGAAAGGACCCACGTAGGATTGACCAAGTGCATGTCATGCACCTAATCGACCTACAAGGATCCCTACCCAAAAGCCACTTCATCCAAATATTCCCTCTATAGTGAAGGAGGTTATGGAGATAGGCACTTTACATGCACTTAATGTGCTTACTGATACACTCATGCATCAAACGAGTAGACTTTCAGAGAAAAATGCTCGAGATACTCCAGCTAGTGGCCATACTCAATCCCACCCATGTAGATGTTGTTGTGTTATATGCACTAGGATTACAAATGATGATGGTGGTGATTTAGGGGGATTGGAGGATATGGTCTTGACTGATGAGTTGTTGGCACACAAATTTGGTCTGGATATGTTGGGAGTCTCTACACACATGCAAGTATCTTTCATATAAATTTCATGTTAAATTTTTAAGTTATATTTGAAAATTAAAAAGGTAAAAATTAATTTACATGTTTAAATTTAATAATATATATGTATTTTTTTGTGTTCCAGGAGGAGATGTTGCCTTTGACATCACAACTTAATGATTTTTCCTTTGAGATGTAGTGGACCAACCCCTACTACATCTATCCATATTAGTACGACACCATATACATTTACATAGGTAAAATTTCAAGTGAATCTTATATACTCTAAATGTACAATCATACACCTTAATTGCATCATTGGTAGATTTTGTATAAGAAAATATAAAATACCTAATATAATTGTGTTGGAATTTTTATTATTTGATGTATTAACATGGATTGGAGTAGTGTTATAAACTCATCCTCCATCTCAATTTTTTTTCTTTTATTTTAACTTTCAAACTATGTTTTCAATAAACAAAATAACAAGTTGAACATTTGCTTGATATTCCATTATATGTAGTTCCCATAGCGGGTCAATCCCAATCAATAGGATTGGATGTATGTATGTATGTGTGTGTGTATATATATATATATATATATATAACATTTGCTTGATATTCCATTATATGTAGTTCCCATAGCGGGTCAATCCCAATCAATAGGATTGGATGTGTATATATATATATATATATATAATTCATTTGATAAAATTTGTTTAGTATAATATATTTATATCAATTTCCCAATCGAGCATAACTTGTCTTCATCAATATGCACACCACTCCTTTCTTTTAAACACTATCTTCATAGCCAGCCACTTGATTCCTTGTTATCCTAATCACATATATCAGTTCAATCTCTATGATCAATATCCAAAATGGTCACAGCTAGAAATTCAATTCCCATCAATTCCAATCGAGCATAATAATTTCATCTCTATCTATAGAGTTATAAATTTAGATGGCATAGCCTCTTGATCGCATTATACCTAGTCAATTCCAATTTCTAACCAGACTCTATTAGTAGAGCTATATAGAGTAGGTCATTATATCCCATTAGTTTGTTGGGAGAGGGTCAAATAAAAGCTATAGCCTATATGTATATGGCATAGGCCTTGCAACCATATACAAATAGGGGA